>AP027106.1:9082716-9512259 GCA_028142955.1 Pinctada fucata
TTATTGGATATGTGAAGTCTCATTGCAAAATAACTGGTGGAATCATTTTTGTGGACCTTTGAGCTACAATGAACTATGAAGGAAAAAAAACTGTGTACTATGATCTTACAGGGCGATGCATGTGAAAGTCGGGAATAACCCTTAATAGCCGTCAAAGTCATATTTATGAATTTTCTGCACTGAAATTCGAACATGTAATCAACAGGTATGAATGGAATCCGCTGCTTGCATTATTCTTTGTTGTCAGGCGAACTTTGAAGCAAAATTTTAGAGTTTCCTCTGACGTTTTCCATTATGTTGAAAAAATGAGTGCTGGGTTAGGTGCAAAAAAACTAAATTTGTGTCAAATTTATGACCGCTTTAACTTACATGTATACTGATTATGACCATGAATTGAAGTAAAACTTGAAAAAAAAATCCATCGAAAAATAGAACAAGAGGCCCAAGTGGGCCTATTCAAAAGGATTATTTAATGCATCAGGAATAAATCTTTCGTTCTCTTATCCGCACATACTATTTCAATTAAAACATGGAAAAGCATGTAATTTCAATGGGTTGTTCAGTAGCCCGCCTCCTGTCCCCCTTCCCTCCGTGTCCATACCCTTTTTTTGCCCCCTTGCCCCCTCCCCAATAATTGTACTCTAATGAGATCACAGATGCCATGGCATTTAAAAAAAAGTACAATATTTAAATTGTAATCTGGCATAGAAATTTAATCATTTCACTTGTAAATTTAGTTCATTCAGCTTGTACATTAGTTTCTCAATATGCATTGTCTGTTGTAAACCTGACTTAATTCACTTTTTTTAATGTTTCAGATGATAATGTGATGAAATTGGCATATACAGGTGGATCCAGTGTCTAGTCCATGGTTAGAAAATTCAGGTACTAAACTGGCTGAGTGTAGTATCGAAATTGGTCTTTTTAAGTCATACTATGATACCAGAGGGACATTCCTTATTATATTTTTGTGAAAATAAAATGTTCATGATACAAACTTTTTATTTTGAGGATACGTAAGACTGCTTGAAATATGTTTTTACTCTATATAAATGCATAGACATGGAATTCTACATTACTCAAAACAGTGGATTTTTCTTTTAAAACAGTACATAATTTAGTTGAATTATCCATATATACCACTTATGTACACTGTAATAACATCAGTTGTCTTCTTTGTACACTTCACCATCTTACATTAATAAGATTACAATCAAATCAAACATGTGCATCACTCCTTAATCCCTTTATGGGGCATCAAACAAACAGCTCCTCAATATTCTGGCCCTCAGATTTGGCTGACCCCCTCAGTCTATTTGGCTATTAAATAAGGCTAAACAAACAATGTAATGCCTGCAGGTGATTTATCTGATTGCGTATGTATTTGAGGATTTTTTTGTTCCTCATACATGTATTGTAAAACTTTATTTACATTTTTAATTAATTTTTTCCCTTTTAAAATGAATAAATTGTATTATTTTTATTTTTAAAAATTAAATTATAAGGAATTGAAAAAAAAACTTCAAGTCTCTCAGTGACATAAGAATATGATTGTTCTAATTTTTTAATGCTCAGTTAATTAAATATTGTTTGATTAAATGCTAGAAATATAAGCTGGATCTTCACACTTTTTGGCTTCACATCAAATTGGCATGCAATTTTAACCATGATATATGCTAATTTGTTCCTCTTTAAAAGATATGAAGATGGTAATCAATTAAATTGAAATTTTAAACATCATCTAGAAATATAGTCAATTTTTAGTATGCAAAATTTCATTAAATTTGGAAAATGTTTAAGGGATTTTTAGATCATAGTACACAGTTTTCTCCCTTGATTCATTGACCACCTGTATAGTCCCTATGAGAATTCTGTATGCAACCTTTGGTAATTTATTTTTGCATGTTATAATGTGAAATTAAACATGTTGAGTATGCAAGTTTTCTAAATAAAGGTTGAAAAAAATTATAAAAATATTTTTATTGATGTGTGATTCCTACATGTTGACATTAGTATGTGACAAAGTTGGCGGAAGAATACACAAGTTCATGACCCCGAGCTGAGGCCACATGGGTTGTTTTGTTTATTGGCTAAATAAGGGTGTCAAAAATATTAAATTTTTACGGCACTCAAGTATTTTATAGGAAAACGGTCATTTATTGGATATGTGAAGTCTCATTGCAAAATAACTGGTGGAATCATTTTTGTGGACCTTTGAGCTACAATGAACTATGAAGGAAAAAAAACTGTGTACTATGATCATCTGGTAACATTAGTGACGTATTTCAAAGCGTACGGTATACTTCAGACCCTGACGACGAAGGAGAGGGGGGGGGGTAATCAGACTGAAGAGAGTTTCGATATAGCTAATAATATGAATTATGGCAAAGCCCTTGAAACGAAGCGCAGTCGGTGCATGAAATTTCATGGGCCGATGCAAGTTGCAGTGTTAATATAGGATACGAAACTAAGAATTAAAAGAATCCATATATCATACGAAACTAAGGATTCAAAAATTTTCTAACAGGATACGAAACTAAGGATTCAAAATTTTTCAGTCTTCTGATGCAGAAATCATAAGTTAACACTTTTCAACTATTTCACAACTTTTCGTCCTAGCTTTATATTACACACTGTAAAAACCGAATCTACACCGTATAGCTACAAAAATAGAGATTCTTCTAGAAATATTTTCGTATAAAAACTGACTAAAATGGCGGCGCCCATCTTGCTAATTCTTGGTTGAAGAAAAATAAATTAGTCAGTATGTATCTTTTCTTTCTTATTTTTGTTCAGTTTTCCACTTGTTTTGTATATATGTGTTACCATTAAAGCTTGATCAGAGCTTCGCTATAATTTTAGTAGCGCCCTCTAATTTTATTCTCAACATCTAAATTTGTTTATCTTCTCTGTAAAGAATGCTTGGTTTCAAATTTTACAAAGGGTCGATTCAGTAACATAGGTAGATAAAATATCAAAAAGGGGTTGTGCTTGGATGTACACCCCTATTATAGGATGAAATGTCAAGTTTCCCCCCAAAAAGCACATTAACTATTAATCAAACAACAGAAGAATCCTTATCCCTTTCATGTTAAACGTCTTTCAATTCAATAGCATCATTTAAAACCTGATAAATTTACAGCATGGACCAGACATGCACGTTTCGGGTACTAAACCCTCGTCAGTGATCCTCAGTCTAAACAATGTTATATGGCCAAAAAGTATGAAAATTATTATGATTGTCCAAAAATGTACCAAAAGACGTAGCAGAATGGGTGGGATATGATGCTACAGGACCCACGTTTTAGAAATTTCAAGAAATTCTGTAACAGAAAATTTCAAATGTGTTGAAGAGACATACGACCAACCGAAGTTGATCGAACTTGGCTACATGTGCCCTCGGGGACTCTTGGTATTCGTCAAAACAACTCTAATCTAAAATTAAGGATAAGATCTCCATGAAGACTCGGTCGCAGTACCAAAAGCAAAAGTACCCAAAACATCCAAATGCAAAAATGCAAAACAGATAAGCACAAAAAAGAGTTATGAATGCAACTACAGACAACAAACACAAAGGACCAAACATAAACCAGCGACATCGATGGAATATCATTGCCAACTTAGTATCTACATTAGTAGCAAGTGGTTTAGTTGATAACAAATGGTGTGGTAAAATGTACCGTTTAAAATAATCAAAGTATGTTACATGTAACGGCATCGTTTGTATTCTTTAGGTATGCTCATATTTGTGAGTAGGCGTTTTCACCCGACAACTATTTCTTCAACCAATTATACAGCGCCACATGTTAAACGCCTTCAAATTCAATAGCATCATTTTAGAGCAGATAAATTTGCAGCATGGACCAGACATGTAGATTTCGGGTACTTAACCCTCGTCAGTGATCCTCAATCTAAATAATGTAATAGTGCCAAAGATTGTGTGAAAATTATTATGTCCCAAAATGTACCAAAAGACGTAGCAGGATGGGTGAAATTTTGAGAATAGGAATTTTCGAATGCGTTGAAAAAAAAGAGGGGATCTCCAACAACACCTAGTTGCAGCACCAACAGCAACCTCCCAAAACACCCACTGTAAAACACAAAAAAGACACGCACAGAAAGAGACGCAGTAGAACAAGGAACGTCAAATCACAGAAAACATAAAACACAAATGACCACACATAAACCAACGAGACAAATGGGCAAACGGTGCCGACCCAGGACGGCCATCTGCCACGTCAGTAGCAGACGGTGTGGCTGAAGAGACGATCAACCGAAGTTGCATTACAACTATTTCGTCATTGTATATGTATATGTTACAGGGAATAAGTGTAATCAGGGATTTCGTGTAATTCCTGAAATTTAGGGAATTCGTGTAATCCCTGTTTAGATTAGTTATTACATGTAATTCCTGAAATAGGCCAGGTATTTCATGTAATTCCTGAATTTTTCATGCATTTTTACACTTATTTCCTAACCTTAATTTCTCCTTATTTTAATTTTAAAAATCTATTATTTTTGGCTCAGTTGATGCTGAATATCCTCTCTGTCAAGAACCCAGAGACGATTATGCAAATATTCAAACTAGAATAGGTAAATTCCCCAAATTTCGAAGTTCATTTATCATGTTTATCATTATCTATGCAAAATGGACATAAAACAAACCCATGAGCACAAAGAAAATGAATTTATCGAACAAAATTGATGGTCAAATTAGTCTGAAACATATATTGAAAGTTTCAATCGGAAACATTTGTATTTAACCCTCATTAACGTATCTTGATAATGGGCAAAAAGAAATGATAAAAATGTTCTAATATTCAATTATTTATTATGTGATGTCTAAATAAGTTTAAGATATATTCAAAATTACTTTTTGGCGAGGCAACGGATGTCCTCGTCCGACAGCAAGCATAAAACACCAGACTGAGTATGAAGGTCCATAAAACAAATCTCTGTGAATTATTCCTATTTCCTGGTAAAACAATTGGATATCCCCTTCCTTCGTGTACATCTCAATACTGAGATATTTTGATTGCGACAAGTTTCATTGAAATAGAATAGATGCAAAGAAAAGATTTTGGGATGAAGCGATCACCATGGCACTTTGGTACAATGGCTGTATTGAGTTACATAGTCCAATCAAGATTTCATGCATACAATTTTACCGAGTACATGAATTATAGGGGTCCCTGTAAAGTGCGAAACGAAACAAAAACGAAACAAAACGAAACAGATCGAAACGAAACGAAACAAAACATAAATCTGAAAGAACTTGAGAAAAATTGATGTAAATGCAGAGAACTAATACGGATGTCAATATCTGCATATATTATTGCCTTCAACATGTTCAACCATAGGTTCTTGTGGCTGGAGGGTTATTTAAATGGTCAAAGTTGACGAATAAAACATAATATATACGGTATATAACACAATTGCATTTTAAAAGAGAGTGAACGGGATGAATAACCTCGTCATAGGCGGAAAAATATTATTTAGCAGGGAGGAGTCTAGCACAGAGGAAACGGAACTGTTACATTATGTGTAGTTTAAAACTTAATCAGAAAAATGAGATTAAATACGGGGGGGGGGGGGCACATTCCTTTTGAAAAAAGAATAAGATTGAGATTTTATTTTTCCTGTAATGTGCCCACCCCTCCCTGTTTTATGATCTCATTACGGTGAAATAGAGTGGTTATTTATCCCCTCCCCTTTATTCCTCTTAAAAACATGAATGGCATTAGACATTTAGTTTTTTTAATTGTCAACTTTGACTCTTTCAAGAAACCCTCTCGGCACTAGTTACAAATGTAGAACTCTTGTATTAAGACAATATTACATGTTGATCTTGTCTTTAAATATTCGTTCTCGGCGATTTTTCCTTTTTTTCATATTCTTAAAGTTTTATGTTTTGTTTCGTTTCGTTTCGATCTGTTTCGTTTCGTTTCGATTTGTTTCGTTTCGATTTGTTTCGTTTGGTTTTTGTTTCGTTTCGCACTTTACAGGAACCCGAATTAGAGTCATATCATTGGGCCAAAACCGATCTGTTCAACCGAATTGTCCGCTAAAGAGTTTTTCTAACATATCATGTTCCCATCAATCTTAAATTAACATAATCAGCCTTAAAAACATCTGTGATCATATACGTAACCATTTTTTCTCTTTGAGTAATAGGATTTTATATTATGAACATGAAAAATATCTATCATATCGCAATTTCATCATTTTTATATGAATTTTGGCCGTCAGGAAATAAGTGTAAAAATGCTAAAATATTTAAGGAATTACATGTAATCCCTAAAATTTTGGGGATTTCATGTAATCCCTAAAATGACCAGGAATTACACGTTATCACTTAACCTTTCAGGAATTACATGAAATCCCTGATTACACTTATTCCCTGTAACATATATATCTGATTCCAATCCGTTCATGAAGCAATAACTAATGGATGTCATTGTTGTTGACGATGTGGTACATTTCTGTGGACGTGTTCTGCCGTGGTAAGAGAGAAAAAGTGGTCTTGCTGGATATCTCTTTCAAATGATTATAATGCACGTAGATATGATGGATATGCAAAAAATCGCATTTAGAACGCAGAAATATGTTACGGAATTATTTTCATTACTCGCAAATAAATCCTAATTTTCTGGAGCAGTCCGCATCATCCCAGCCAAAGACCTTGCCGAAGACTTTTTCGCAGTATGACCAAAATATTAAACAGTCCTGATTATGGTGAGAATCATCAGGTTCATTTGGACACCAATCAGTGTAGCCTTCATAGAGATACTTCCCGCTATCTTGCCACTGAAACAAACCTTCCGATGAAATGTCTGTAGCACCAATGTAATAACTCATACCTGAAACAAAGGTATTTTTCAAATGATAAAGAATATGATATTTATTAGGCTTGTTTTCTGGAATATACTGTGTGGTATATACAAATGCGCAACATCAGTAGAGGTAACCTATTGTATAAAAGATGAAAAATTAAAACTTGCGATGTTTCATCCTGGTTTATGAATAAAAGACAACATATGAAGATCAAAAACTATGAGTTAAAGAAGATCCTGACGATAATCTCAACAGCACTCACAATAGAGCACCAAAATGAGCATCGACGGACCCCTAGCAAGCTAGAGGTGGGACCAGGTGCCCGGGAGGAGTAAGCATCCTCTGTTGGCTAGCCGCAACCGCCGTCGATGATCATGCAGGAAAATGAAAACATATAAAAAATATGAACTGCACTGTCTGAGGCCATTTCTATGTAGGAAGTGCTATGGCGACCATGTCAGGGAAAATATTCAAAACACTTACTGTCAAACCCCTATATCACTTATTTATTTCAACAACAAGAGAAAAGAGACAAGAAACAGAAACATGAAAGTCTAAATATGACAAAAAAGCATTCGGGAATGACTTAGGGCGGTCATCTGCCACACAAGTAGCAAATGGTGTGGTTATCTGGATTACGTACACGTAACTCTTCCACTTGTCTACCAATGGCAATAATTTACCTGCATTTTGTACGCTACCCCTTTTTTTTTTACATCAATTTACATAATTATCTGTGGTTTTTGGATCCCTGCGTTTTGCTGTCTTGTTTGAGTGGTCATCTTACCATAGGGAGGTTATTCTGTACTACAATTGAGCGTTCTTCGAGACCTTTGTTTTACCGGAAAAGCGGGAAGGATGTGTGCACATAATGAAGATAACTACACCATTTACTACTTGCATGGCAGATGAATGGTCTCGTTGGTTTTTGTATAATCTTTTGTTTTTTATGTTTATGTGTCGTTTTTGCGTCTCTTGCTGAGCTTGTTTACTCTGTGTTTTCACATCGGCTGTTTTTGGTGCTTTGTTGTGGGTGCTGATCCAAGTCAATTTGAACATCCTCTCCTTTCTGATACCTTAAACGGCTTCAGAATAATGCTACGTCATAAAGTAACACGATAATATAATCTTTGTAAGAATCTCTGGCCTTTATTCAGTGTAGGGAACTGGAACTATTTAGACATACCCCATGATTTTTTGAAGAATTTATCACTGGATTTGTTATTTCTACTGTTTTAATACTGTTGCGTTCTTATCTTAACCATGGGTTATTTTCCTTTTTACCCTTTAAAATGGACATGTCAGCTAAAGGGACCGACACCTTTGACCCATTGATCTTGGACTTTGACCTACGTTTCAAAAGTATAACTTTTATGGCTTAAACAATCAGTGAAAGGGTTTTGATACACATAATATAGCTTTTTTTTTTACAATTTACGTAATATGTCTTCGCACCTGCAGACAAAGCAGTCAACAACACCATAATCATTCGAAAACGCTACTACATATCAACTTTAATTTCGGAACTTTCCTCTACTAATCCTTATATCGAAATCAATGAACTTGTCCCCAACATTTTAGCAAACATAACAGTTAGATCTAACATCCCTATCTCTAAATTGGATCTCCCTACAATATACTGCATACCAAAATTTCACAAGTCTCCTTACAAATTTCGATACATTGCTTATTCTAGCAACTGCTAAACCACAATTTTATCTAGAAATCTGCGTCAGCACTAACGGCTATAAAGGAACACGTGGCCAAATACTGTGAAACTGCCATGAACAGGAATGGTGTAGGCTTCTTTTGGTATATTAAAAATTCAGAGGATGTGATTGCCGTGATGAAATCAAGAAGAAAATTTTCAAGCAAATACGATTTCTTCATACGACTTGTCTAATATGTACACCACCCTTTTTCACGACAAAATAAATGATCGATTTTCCAACTCAATAAATGGTGTTTTGATCAAGAGGTGAAAGCTTATATTTGTACATCGGAACCAAAAGGTTTCTTTACCGCCACAGAATACTAATCATACAAATCATGAACATGTTGTGACTTGTGTATTGCTTTGTCCTTCCTTTTGGACAATATGTAAGTAAGATTTGGAGAGAAACTCTACAAGAAAGTTGTTGGAATTCCTATGGGTATTGAAGACAGGGCCCCGACCACATGCCCTCTCTGAATGTCAGTCGGACTCCTCGGGTGATAACATACATGAGCTTGCTACAGCCGGCAGAGCACGGTTTATATTACGTACGCCCTATTTTTATATCCATTTGACAGTGTGTTTCTTTGGTCCATGCGTTTTGTGGACTTGTTTGTGTATGTTCAGCAGACAGTGAGGAGGTTGTTTTACATCGCACCTCTACGTTCTTCGGGACCTCTGGGAAATTGGAAAAGTGGGAGGGTTGTGCGCACGTAATCCAGGATAATCACACCTTCTGCTATTTTCGTGGCAGATGGCCGTCCTAAGTCTGCACCGGTTGCCCATTGGTCTCGTTGGTTTATGTGTAGTCCTTAGTGTTTGATGTTCCTGTGCTGTGTGTTGGTGTTCCTTGTCCCTTTTGCGTCTCTTTCTGTGCTTGTCTGCTTTTTTGCATTTGGTGTTTTGGATGTTTTGCTGTGGATGCTGCACCCTGTAGTTGTTGGAGATCCCCTCCTTTGTTTTCAATCTACAGACGTCTTGTCGATTAATATGTAAAATTATATCTGAAGTCTTTATATGAGTAGAACTGATATTTCTTCATGTATGATCAGGAACCATTTCCAATTGGCAGTCCTATGACCTTGACCTTTGAACTCTTTGTACACTTTCTATATAGACATAACCTCAGACAGTGCATGTTTTGTAGATTTTGTTTCATATTTGTGTGTGAACATCGACGGCGGGCGCGGCTAGTCAAATAGGTGATGCTTACTCCTCCCGGGCACCTGCACCCACCTCTAGCTTGCTTGGGTTTCGTTGATCCTCAGTTTGGTGCTGTATTGCGAGGGCTGTTGAGATTGTTGTCAGGATCTTTCTTATCTCTTTGAACTCCAAAATCAATAGGGGTCATCCTTGACGCGGAGGAAAGTTTCAAGACTATACATGTAATACACAATACACAATCTTTTATGATCCGGAAACCATTTTAAGTCATCGAACCTAAATTTTGATCTTTGGACCACAAAATCAATAGGAGTCATCATTGACCCAAGTAAAAATTTCTAGCAAGTTTCATGATGATAGGTGTAATACACATTTCGTTTTGATTCGGACTTTATTTCAGTCGTTAGTGTCCTATTACCTTACCCTTTCACCTTTTGACCACAAAGTCCAAAGGGGTCATCGATGAGTCATGATGAATACGTGAGTTAAAGAAGATCCTGACTATAATCCCAACAGCACTCACAATAGAGCAGAAATATTAGCATCGACGGACCCCTAGCAAGCTAAAGGTGAGATCAGGTGACTGGGAGGATAAGCATCCCCAGTTTGGCTAGCCGCACCCGTCGTCGATGTTCATGCACAAAAATGAAAGCAATATCTAAAATGCATGCAGTGTATGAAGTTTCGCTACTATAGAATGACAAATATGGATAATGACCATATCTCCATATACAGTACAGAATTTATAATTCAGGAAATCATAAACCGAAGGCATACAAATTCATGATAAAACAGGAACCAAAGCAAACAAACAAAAACCTCTACCAAATGAAAAGAATCATACTCTCAATATGGGAGTGAGACCAGGTGCCAAGGAAGAGTCAGCATCTCCAATTTGCATGCAACACCCGACGCTTCAATTCGGTAGCATTGTCACATCCGGTTACTTCTGTTTCGGAAGATTTAAGCATATTCTGTGGTTGGATGGTTCAAAATGGTCTAAGACAAAATATAATCCACCATTCTGGACAACTGACGAGTTCCCCGTATCGACCGTAGAACTTCTATAGAACTAGACACACTCTCCGAATGGATGAAATCCATCGGATAATTACTTATTCAGTTAACAACAGACACGAGTCAATTTTTCATGACCCTGTTACCCTGCTACTTTTGTTTGCAAGTCGTACTATTTCAAATGCCTGATGGAACTTGGGTTATATTCAGCACCTGGAAATCCAGCATACACACTTACAAATTTATTTGTATCCGAAATACTTGACAATCACAAATCTGTTCTTGAGTCCTTCGGTATTCACACTGATGACTCTGATGTTGAACTAGCTTATATTTGCACCGCTTCATTTCTGGTTCGTCCAGGTGCTCTACAAAACCTCTATCCATTTTACTTACAAAAATATTAACTCGCATCAAACAAGGTCTTCAAACATACTGCGAGACAACTTATTCCAGAAATGAAATCAATCAGATATGGATTTCAACGAATTCTAAGGAACATTTGGAAAATTTAAAAGCCACCAATTTCAATCATATTAACAGCATAAAGTCTTTCGACGCTCTACACTACCATCCCTTGTGTTGCATGCAATCAGGAGACGCTAACTCTCCCCGGGCATCTGGTCTCACTTCGGAATGTTGTTCATTCCGGGGTTCGTGACCGTTCCAATGGGAATTCTCTTCGACTTTGAGACTAAATACCTGTAAGGTAACTTCTTTGATTTTTATCAGTGGCGATGTAAGTGGATCACAAACGTATCCCTGATTAAGAAACTTATTTGAAGGACTTTCTGAACAAAATCTGTTTATTTGGTACTTGCTCTGGTACAACGTATCAAGCAAGGTATGAACACGCCATAAGCAGGCGATGAAGGAATATTGCTACTCACAAAAGGAAAGTTTGTGATGCTGAGATTAAATCGTCACGTTTGTCAGAGAGTGGGGTGTTTATCAGTGTCGTAGGACAACATTATGTAAAAATAGGATGCTGAGTTATTCGTCTCTATAGTTTCTTTTACTTCAAGCTCCGAAGGATATATTCTGCTAAGGTAATCCGCGAATTTTGGATTATTGATGGACAGCATATCGTCTACTTATCTATAGGTGTTAAAGTCAGAAGCTAAGTACCTTTTCGCTTCAGAGACCAATTATTGAACGAATTCAGCTTCGTACGAGTAAAGAAAAAGGTCGGCAAGGAGGGGGCACAGTTGGAATTCCGACAAATTTGTTGAAAGACCTTTCCCCCCAACACCACAAAAAATCGTTTTTAACGTACTGTTCTTATGGTCCTGAAACCAATTGTTGTCGCCCGCCCGTTTGTCCGCTGCCCGTCTCACATAAGATTAAGAACCGCGTTTTACAATTCGGGTAATAAAGAAGCATTATCAAAATTTCATGAAATTTCAAAGAGAAAATGATATTTTTGTCCGAATTTGGTTATGAATGAAATCGCAAAAAATGTTCAGTCATCATACTTAAAAGCGCACAGTGCTGTGCCTAAAACCGCAAAGGACAAATTTGGACAAAATCATATGAATTAACTTTATTCCTTACTTTAGCCGTCAAAAGCTATAGTTACGAAATGCACTGTGACCGGAACTCGTTATCTATCAACAACTTACAGGTAAGGACAATTATAGTAACTCAAAATTGCAAAATTTGAGACGAATTGTATACCTTACGTCGTGATTCAGTCATTTATCGGTCAATTAAGCTTACGTAAAAACCAAAAATAACAGGATTCTGAAATATGGACATTCAATTGAGTTAAAGAAGATCCTGATTCAAGTCACGTGATTATCATGTAGAAGGAACATATAAATTATGAACACATATTAACATTTAATACAGGTATCCTATACACGCGATGGTGTCTCGCTTCGGAAATCATCTTAATCCGGAATGGAAATAGTGCCGTTCCTACACTGTGTACAAGGAATACATACATTTGTTAGCTACTCTTATTTTGCAATAATCTTTTTAATATTCCCCCTATTTTATTACCTGGCGTTAAGTGACCTTTTAAGAAAATATTTTCCCACTGGTTTTCAATTTCTACAAGTTTGCCATGACTGCTTTCGCAATGAATCTGAAATATAAGAGAATGTGTTCACTGAAATGATAAATACAATGAAAAATTTATTGCATTGAAACTTAGGCAAATTTGCAATTAGCCAAATATTTCAAAGTGTGATGTTTCTGTGTTGTGCGTTGACGTTCCTTGTCCCTTTTGCGTCTCGTTCTGTGCTTCTCTGCCCTGTGTTTTTGCATTGAGTGTTTTGGGGTTTTGCTGTTGATGCTGCAACCTGGTGTTGTTGGAGATCCCTTCATTTGTTTAATAATGAAAAACGTCAAACAACAAAATGTTTAAAAGAAATAAAAGAAAATTGGATCTGATGTTCAATCCTGAAGAAGGTTTTCAGACGACATAAATATCATTTCATATAATACTAACGTATAATCATTTTGGTATGGACGTCTCCTAACATATCCCATTCATCTTGCTACGTCTTCTGGTATTTTTAGAATGTCTGGTACTGTAAATCCATCTGCTCTTTAATGATTCTAATGAATTTGAAGACTTTTAACATGTACACCAGTAATATTATTACCTCTGCATCATGCCACGTTAGTACGTCGTTTGATATCAAGAAGCATTTCCCTTGAAAGGTCAGCCATCCATTGGGACAAAGGGACGCTAAAATGAGCAGATATAGAATTACAAGTTATCTGTGAAGGAGAAAATGTCAGGTATATAACATTGTGTCAGGACTGTGTGTGGTCGGCAGGCAACATCAGTGAGGAAAAGTCTAGGACCATTAGAGAGTCATATGGTGCAATGTTGCATTTCATCATATACAGATATTGTATATATGGAATATTGAGACATATATTTGTCTTTGGGTACAAAACAGAAAAATCCTTAAATTTTAGGTGAGAAAATTGAAATTTCGGTTATCAGTCATAATGCAACTACATAACTTATACTTCTCAATTGATCCATTTTGGATTTGTTACAATAAATTTGAAACATCTAAAAACAAGAGCCCCAGGGGGCACAACGCTCACCTGATACCCATGCACGCTCTAATTGACATACTGACATTGAATACTGATAGTGCCAGTACCAGGATTTTAGCCCACAACCTTTCTAAAAAGATCTTTGCCGGATGCAGAGAAGTTTTTTTTTCAGACAACCTTTTAAAGTACAAAAAAGAAAAAATAGCCACATTTCAAAACAATAACTTTTTTACTGATTTGAAAAGACGGATAAAGTGGTCCAACGTCATATGCCCAGCTAGTATATATAGTTCAATTATGCAACATCAAAAATAAAATCATATTGTACATTAATGTGCAGCAGAAAAAGAATAAAACAATGAAACGATTTCATAAATTAAGTTTATTTAAAATTGAACACAAAACCTTTCATTATTGATAGCTAGCATGCCAGAAATTATAAAGCCTGTGTTTGTGAAACGAGAATGCCCCCGGCGGCATCTTTGTTAGTATAAAGGCCATTTTCTGTTAAGTATGTGAGAGGTCAGGGTCAGCGCAATATTGGTATCAATGGAAAGATCTTGTCACAAGGAATACACATGTAAAAATTGAAACCTCTATCACTAACCATTCAAAAGTTATGCCCAATGTTAAAGTTTTTGAGAAGTACGTCAAAGGTCAAGGTTATGGTCACGAGGTCAAAAATTTTGGTATCAATGGAAAGGTATTGTCACAAGGAATACACATGTGAAATATGAAACCTCTATCACCAGCTTCCATTTAAAAGTTATGCCCAATATTAAAGTTTTTCGGAAAACAGACAGACAAACAGACAGACGAACAGGCCAAAAACTATATGCTCCCGAATCTTTTATTCCAGGGGCATAAAAAACAAAGATTTTTCGGTTTTGCCTTTATTCATATTAAAGTATACTGAAATCTATGAATGCTTTTGAATAGTATTGATTTCATCTCAAATACATGAAACGTACAGTTAAAATCGTTTTAATCCAATATTTATCAATTCAAGTGAGTTGTGCTGCTTCTGCAGAAATTGGGCCAGTTTGTAAAATTTCCAAAAAGCAGTGTATGGTGTATCAAACCTCATGACCCAGTGAAGCCACTTGAACAAATAATTTTCAGTGAATATGCTGAAATGCGGCGCTTCTTGCCTATGCATATTTCAACAGGCGAGAAGGAGCGTCGCATTTCAGCATACGCTGTTCAACAACTCAAGTGATTTCTCTAGGTTTCGTAGTTTGAAACAAATTAAAAGGCCCATGAAATTGTTAAGGTTGTCCAACTAGCAGACCTACAACATCGTTATTTACTGTTAAAAAATTGTTTTACCTCATCAAAGGTCTGTTACATGGACAAGTTGTTAGCGGAGAGAGTTCATGAAATGTATCGGTTGCATAGGATTTGCCGACAAAAAGTTATTTGGTCCGATAAAAACTCATCATGTATCTATTATTTGAACAGATAAAAATTCCCAAATGTCTTATCACAGGAACCTGTCATTTTATGAGAGAAAATGTTTTATTATTCACAACCTCAGGCCTCTGTGTTCCTCTTAGAAATATTATATATACAAGATGTCGAACACAGTGGCTTATGGTTGTAAATAATAATTTATTTACTCTATTTAAACAACAGCTTTCTGTGGTCCAACATTTCATAGGAAGATTTCAGGAACTCTGAACTGAATTATTTATTTCAAGAATTTCAGATATTAAATGTCCTATGCATTCTCAAAATCCGGAGGAAGAGATTACTCATTAGACGTTTCTTCAAGAAATCAGTCCGTAAATTACTTCATCTAAGAGAGTCTAAGACAGAGGAAATTCGAGCAAACTTTATGCATGATAACAAGTTGCAAGTGTTACAAGTACATGAATGATAACCATTATGAAAGTGTTCCAAGTATAATGCACATTTCATTAAATAAAAATCTATTCCGTTTGCACTGTATCTCCTGAAATGTATCGCAGTACTAAAGGTATCACATTTCTACATGGGGAATCCCCTTCAGGTGTAATCCAAGGAAATCGTTTTAGTGGGGAATCCCCTCAGTTTTGACTGGTGAACTGGGCAGAATAAAAGGTGTCACACCATTGGTCAAAACTATTGAAAATTTAAAAATAGCACATGAAATCAATGTACCATTCCCTGTAGTCGGGATAAATTGAGTTTTGAACCTGTTTTTGTCTTTTATGCAATCTATTGATCGATTTAAAAATAGATGAAATTTGTAAAATTTTTGAAATGGATAGAGGGGTGATGTGAAAAAGTTGAATTTGTGAGAAAACGATATGCATGACCCCCCTTTTTTCTATTATTTTTATGTGTGTCAAAGGTGTCCAAATCCAACGAGACCAAATTCATAATTATTGAATGAAGGATTGGAAGTCACTCAAATTGAGCTAAATGATTGATCATACAAAGAAGGTTTTTATTTCTTTGGATGACACCTTCAGGTACAGGGCAAAACATGGCCGCTTTTGAAATCTTGTTCCCGACTTTAAAAATAAAATTCTAAATAAGTATAAAGAATTTAAATAATTGAATCATATCACATAAAAGGTCAATCAATAAGACATTGAAGCATGTGTCACTTGTTGAATTATCAGCTGTAACAATGGATGAAAGGTCGATCAAAAAATGATTAATCATACAAAGAAGGTTTTTTTCCTGTAGTTGCACCTGAAGCATTGGGCATGGAAAACATACATTATACCTATGTACAATCTTAAAAAATATTCCTTAAAAATCCAAAAGTGGATATCTGGACAAAATTCTTTCACTTGTAGGGTACCATGCATGAGTACCTCATACCTACAAATTGTCATGACAATCTGAAGAGTGGTTATAGAAAAGAAGCAGAAAATGTATGAAAATCACCCCCCCCCCTTCCTTTTTTACATAAGAAAAAAATTCATAAAAAATCAAAAAAATAAAATTTAAGCATAAAATACATATCAAAGCATTAAGTAAATTAAATATGATAAATATGTAGTAAATGAGTGTGTAAAATCATACACTTATTGAGTTATTTAAAGAAATAGTGCAAAAATGTGCATTTCTGACTAAGTCCGAAAAGACGTCAAAAACGCGTCAAAAATTAGTTATCGGATTTTAACGAAATGAACAAACTTGAATCATACATCCTTCTAGATCACATAGATACAATTAGTTTTTCAATCCATTTAGTGGAACTGGAGAAGAAGATTTTTGAAGAGGGGTACCCTCCGGGGCCTATTTGACCCCGCCCTGGATCCACCCCTAAAGGGATCGAGCCGAAATGAACACACTTGGTAGAGGACCTTTAGTACTTCATGCATACCAAGTTTCATCAAAATCCCTTCAGCCGTTCTTGAGAAGAAGTTGAAAATGTTAAAAGTTTACGACGGACGGACGGACGGACGACGGACGACGGACGACGGACGCCGGACGCCACACTATGACAATAGCTCACTTGAGCCTTTGGCTCAGGTGAGCTAAAAAAAGCACTGGTAAACAACTCGATATAACGTACTCACTTAAAAACAAGGCAAAGATACCACCTAAACATCAATAACAACAGATTGAAATAGGAGGGATCTTATGTGACCTATATTCATAACAGATATTGTAGCAGAAAGGAGGGGATCTCCAACAGCACTCGGTTGCAGCAGCCACATCAAACACCAAAACAACCCAATGCAGAACACAGAAATGACACGCAAAGCAATGATTCAAAGAAGATCCTGACGATAATCTCAACAGCACTCACAATAGAGCACAAAATTAAACATCGACGGACCGCTAGCAAGCTAGAGGTGGGACCAGATGCCCGGGAGGAGTAAGAGACGCAGAAGGGACAAGGATCACCAAACACAACGCAGAAAGATCGAACAATAAAATCTGTGTTTTGGAAACACGAATAGCCCCGTTGACATATATGAAAAAGGTCAAGGTCACAAGGTCAAATTTTCTATCCATGGAAAAGTCTTGCCACATGGAATGCACATGTGAAATATTAAAAGCACTATCCCTTACCATTCAAACATTATGGCCAAGGTTAAAATTTTTGCAGACAGACACACAGACGGACAGACTATAAACTATATGCCCCCGAATCTCCGATAACGGGTGCATAAAAGACTACACATAAACAAATGAGATAATTGCAAACGGTGCAAAAGGACGGCCATCTGATATAGCAAATGTAGTTGTAATTCGGATTACGTGCGCACATCTCACTTTACCGGTTACCAAAGGATCTCGAAAAACACACAATAATGGTAAAAATAACCAACCTCTTAATTGTAAGATGACCGAGCAAACACAGATCTATGAATATGTAAATGGATACAAATAATTATGGAAGGCTTACGAAGTACAGTCCGTGCTCTGCTCATGTATATTATCATCCGAAAGGCCCGACCGACATTTAGAGAGGACAGGTGGTCGGGGCCTTTTTTTCGTTTTTGCCTATGGGACATTTTCCATCCCTCGCTTCAATGCCCCACTTTGTCAGAATTTGTTTGATTGAAATACATCGTTGGTGAAAGAAGCATTCTGAATCAAGGGGAAAAATAATTTATGAAGAAAATTGTAAAAAAAACTATGCTCAATAATCAACGAAACCAATGGGAAACTGTTGCCGATTTAGGAAGGCCATCTGCCAGATTAGTAGTAAATGATGTGATTATATGGATTACGTGCGCATAACCCCTTCCACTTTTCTGGTTACATACAGGTTTCGAAAAAAGCACAATTGTAGTATGAAATAACCTCATAACTGCAAGATGACTACACAAATGAAACGGCAAATTCAGGGGCCCAGGGAACACAAATGAATATGTAAACTGGTAAAACAAAAAGAGGACGAACTAAATATAGTCCGCGCTCTGCCAGCTGTAGTAAGCTCATGCATGTAATAACCCGAGAAATCCGACCGACATTCAGAGAAGATAGGTGGGCGGATCCCTGTCTTCTCTAAAGAGGTTTGGTCAGGGCCCGTCATGGAGTCCAGTCGTCACAGTCAGTCAAAGTGCTAGTCTAATGAATGCGCTGGTACAAGGCTGTAGAGTAGTCAAGGAACATGGTGAGTGTCCGTATGATAGTAGGACCACATTCACGGTATAAAAGGGAGTTTGATGATTCTGATGCATTTTCAATGGTTATGCTACCTTTGATCCTTCTAATATTGTTTATGATGGCACCATAAAAGGGAGGTTGCAAGTTTGAAAGTAAAGTCCTTCACCTAAAAGTTCCAGGTCCAACCTCTATCTTAATATCCGAAACGTGCATGTCCACGCTATTAATTAATCTGCCTTTAAATGATGCTAATGAATTTGAAGAAGTTTAACATTTGTACCACTTGGTTAGTGTCACTGCTGGTGGACCAGGAGTCCCCGAGGGCACATGTAGCCAAGTTCGATCACTTTCGATTGGTCGTTCCTTCAAACGCATTCTAAAATTTCTGTCTACGAAATTTTCACAAATGTCTGAAACCTGGGTCCTGTAGCATCATATCCCAGCCATCTTACTTCGTCTTTCGGTATATTTGGACATAAATGAGTTAAAGAAGATCCTGACGATAATCTCAACAGCACTTACAATAGAGCACCTTATTGAGCATCGACGGACGTCTAGCAAGCTAGAGGTGGGACCAGGTGCCCGGGAGAAGTAAGCATTCCCTGTTGGCTACCCGCATCCGCCTTCGATGTCCACGCACGAAGATGAAAACAATCTCTAAAATACATGCACTGTCTGAAGTAATGTCTATATAGAAAGTGCTATGGCAACAATGTCAGGGGAAAATATTTAAAACACTTACTGTCAGACCCCGGGGAACTTTTTTACGAGCTCCACACGGCAAAGGGCATAAGAAATTATCACATATTTTGGCAATATTTCATTGTTTGGATTGAAGATCACTGACGAGGGTTAAATACCCGAATCTAGCATGTCTGACCCACGCTCTTAATTAATCTGCCTTTAAATGATGCTGATGAATTTGAAGACGTTTAACATTTGTACTACTTTGTGGGTGTCACTGGTGGTGGACCAGGAGTCCCCGAGGGCACATGTAGCCAAGTTCGATCAATTTCGATTGGTCGTTTCTTCATACACATTCGAAAATTTCTGTCTACAACATTTTCACATATGTCTGAAACCTGGGTCCTGTATCATCATATCCCAGCCATCTTGCTACGTCTTTCGGTATATTTGGACATACATGTACTCATCACATATTTTGGCCATATTTTATTGTTAAGATTGAGGATCACTGACGAGGATTAAACACCCGAAACTTGTATGTCTGGTCCATGCTGTTAATTAATCTGCTTTTAAATGATGCTAATGAATTTGAAGACGTTTAACATTGCTAGGGGTCCGTCTATGTGCTCTGTTGTGTGTGCTGTTAAGTTTATCGTCAGGATCATCTTTAACTTATTGGTACAATCAAATCATTGGTATATGCTAACATAAACAAATGCTTCAATAAATCAGGTAAAAGTATTAATTTGCATGGAATTCTAAAATATACAGTTTAAGAAAAAGCAAGTGAATATTTAGGATTCGCTACCATTCATTTGAAAACATCAATAAACAAACAAATTAAATATTTAATATCATCACCATCAACATTTCTGAAACGTTAATTACAACACATGAGGGGAAATCTAATACGGCCTACATTTATAGTAGATTATATAGATATCCTATTTACATGTTCATATCCTTCTTGGACTCACAGAAATATCTCAAGGTGTGTCATAGACATATGGAATCAAATATTGCATGATCGACATATCATTTTAGAGTGACTTTATTATCCTAATATACCTGTGTGAACTGATGCAAATCCCAAAGCAATGAACATCCAATATTTTACAAAGTATAACATGGTTGTTGCTTTACAAATGGAGTCTTCTCAATGTAATTCTGCTATATATTGCTTCTTATCACAAAAGGGAAGATCAGCACTTTATCATGTAATTGGCATATTGCTCTTAATCTAGAATAACACTTGATATTACTTTGACAGATATAAACAGAAAATAAAATTTGAATTATTCGCCGTATCATTAATTGTTGAAGATCCCCTCCTTTGTTTAATCCTTATCGTATTTTTCGACATAGTAACTTTCATACTTTTTTGGCATGATACATTGCTTAGATTTGAAGATCATTGACGAGGGTTACGTACCCGAAACGTGCATGTCTGGTCCATGATGCCAATGTATCTGTTCTTAAATGATGCTATTCAATTTGAAGACGTTTAACATTTATACCACTTGGTGAGTGTCACTGCTGGTGGACCAGGAGTCCCCGAGGACACATGGAGCCAAGTTCAATCAATGTCGGTTGATCGTTTCTTCAACGCATTCTCAAATTTCTGTTATCAAAATTTCTTGATATTTCTAAAACGTGGGTCCAGTAGCATCATATCCCATCCATCCTGCTACGTCTTTCGGTACGCTTTTTCGACATAGTAACTTTCATACTTCTTTGGCATATTTCATTGTTTAGATTTGAGGATCACTGACCCATGATGCCAATCTATCTGTTCTTAAATGATGCTTTTCAATTTGAAGACGTTTAACATTTCTAGAAATATAAATTCTGACTTTTCAAAATAGGATTTCTTCTAAGATCATGACTTGAATCATATATGTAACATGCTTGTTGTGATATAGATTATTGGCACGACGTCGCTTTTACATGTAGCGTGGCACACTGTGCAGCGCATTCCGTGGTTGCATTGGTCTCTGTGAATTGTTCGTTGGATGCCTTTCAATGGTCTCTGGGAATTGTTTGGACCCCCTCACGCCAACATCTGAGCCAACGTTAGACATTAATATAAGTTGTGTAACTTGTTTGTAAAATAAATAAAGTTTATAAAAACATTTATTCACTTAATAAATGAAGGTTGTTATGGGCAATTTATATTACCATCTTGATTTTGATAATGACGCCCGTCATGATCAAATAATGCGGTAGGCTTCCAACTCAAAACAAAGCAAACTTTTCGTGCACAAGACACGTGTTTCGAATATTATGTCCACATCAGTGATGCTTCCAGCTAAATAACTTTTAATAAGGAGCCAAAATCGATTTTACTAGCGCCCTCTTGAGTTATTCTTAGAATCTAAATTTCTGCAATTTGTAGCGTAGCCTTGAATGCGTAGTAATATCTTTGTAGCGTGTCTAACTTAGACAAATCTTTGGTAGCGTGTCTTTCTTTGACAAATGATCTTTGGTAGCGTGTCTTTCTTAGACAATCTGCAAACTTGTCGTCCCAGACGACTAAGTCACTGTGTAAAGTATTGATATCACTCGTCCCAGACGAGAATATCAGCCATCCCAAACGACAAAGTATTAATCCACACTCGTCCCAGACGAGAAATATTCAAGTGTTGTTGAAGTGAGACAAAGTAATAAAGTTGACATTATATTTACACTATGTACAAAATCCAGTTTGAGAAAAGAAATCACATCACAACATCTCCCTTAGCATCACAATTGAACTAATCTTATATTCAAAAATCGGGGCTCTATTTATACTCTCAGGCAGGGATCGACCCGATGTAAACAAAGGTCGTGGCCTCTGATTGGTCAGTTGGAATGATCGGCCAATACATGCATAATTAATTAGGGATCGACATTTCTATGAATACTAATTAGGTTATGAAACAACGATGTAATTAAACTGATAAATAAAGCTATTAAAAGTACAAATATGGCAATTTTTACGATCAAATATGAAAGTTATGATGTTAAAGATAATAAATACAAACAAAGGTAAACAAATAATTATGTACAAACAACGTATAAAAGAGATCGGCCGCTGTATCTCGCATGTAAACAAACAGGTAATCAAATGCATTTCAATACTTTTCTACAAATTACTTTACAGCGGTTAATTGGGTATATTACTTTGGGTATTTCACAACCTGCATTTTATGGTGACATTATTAACAAGATAAGAAGGATCAAAGATAGACAACATCACTATCGAAAATGCGTCAGAATCATCAAACGCCTTTTATACCGTGGATATGATCCTAATGTCACCAGACGGACACTAGGCTTGGTACTTGACCAGTCTACAGTCTTGTACAAGTGCATTCTTAAAACTTGCACTCTGACTGACTGTGACGACGGGACTCCATGACGGGCCCTGTCCAAACCTCTTTAGAGAAGACAGGGCCCCAACCACCTGTCCTCTCTGAATGTCAGTCGGACTCCTCGGGTGATAACATACATGAGCTCGCGGCGGCAGAGCAGGGATTGTATTACGTACGCCATCTTTTTATATCCATTTACATATTCATCTGTGTTGCTTGGGCCCCTGCGTTTTGCGGTCTTGTTTGTTTGTGGTCATCTGACAGTGAGGAGGTTGTTTTACACCACAATTGTACGTTCTTCGAGACCTCTGGGTAATCGGAAATGTGGGAGGGTTGTGCGCACGTAATCCAGGATAACCATACCTGCTATTTCCGTGGCAGATGGCCGTCCTAAGTCGGTACCGGTTGCCCATTGGTCTCGTTGGTTTATGTGTAGTCCTTTGTGTTTAATGTTTCTGTGTTGTGCGTTGACGTTCCTAGTCCCTTATGCGTCTCTTTCTGTGCTTGTCTGCTTTGTGTTTTTGTATTGGGTGTTTTGGGGTTTTGCTGTAGGTGCTACAACCTGGTGTTGTTGGAGATCCCCTCCTTTGTTCTTAAAGCATCGTGTTATTTTACAACGCCATGTAGAATTCATTCCGTATTCATGTGGGTTAATCTTCTCTTTTCATTATACTAGACCATTAAGATCATTCGTAAGATAAGTTGTACTTCGTAGTTGTAGTATTGCCTCCATGTATTTGTCAATTCAATTAATTGCATTGTGAGAAAGTAACGTCTGATATTTCTGAGAATTCTATATCCCTTTTGATTGTGATTTTTGATTTTGATTCCAGGTTCAGTGTTTCACTTTTATTCAGATTATGATCTTTGACTTACCATGTACTTTTCATGTATGCCCCCTCCATGTGTATAAAAAGGTTAAGAATATTCATGACATTATTTGTTTATTTTTAACACCAGAAGACACAACACGACAATTATTTGCCGAAAGGATTTCCTGAGTCGGGAATTCTCCTGCAAAAGAAAGGCACTTTGCAATTTTATAATTATAATTCTATAATCATTTTCTTTTGTATATTTATATATATAAGTAATTTCGATCATGAACTATTCAGGATTGTTTGTCAGCAGTCGGAACATATAAGGTAGTATTGAATGGATAAAATGAAAGCACGAATTTATTTAGATGATTTTCCAAATCACTACTTTCAATACACAACGATGAAGCATAAAAAGAACCCTTGTATTGAATTTTTCATAGTTTTTTTTTCGTTGTTATAGTCAAAATATCATCGCGAGGGGAATGCAATTTGACAAAATACAAATACTTTTAATTCGTGGCAATCTTAGAAGGATTTCCTACTTTTCAGAAAAATGTTATCTGTGCGGTGATTAATGACTTTAATTCTGAATTGTCTTTCGGTACATTTTTGGACAAAGTAACTTTCATACCTCTTTGGCCATATTACATTGTTAAGATTGATGATCGCTAACGAGGGTTAAGAATCCGAAACGTGCATGTCTCGTCTATGCTGCAAATTTATCAGCTGTTCTTAAATGATGCAATTAAATTTCATTTGTAATTGATTTTTTATCATCTCGATAAAAATATGACAAACTTTATTTCAAATTTTGAACGTGCAATCCCAATCGCGAACTGCCAACTGGAGACAGGACTAGGTAACAGGAAGGAGTTTCCCCTGACAGCAAGCATAGTGATTCAAAACCAAAGTGTTGATAGCAATGCAAAGAGAGTTTCAGTTTGATTAAAGCCAGCCCCCCTTCTCCTTCGTCATCAGGCTATGGAATACACCCGTTCAGGGTCGTGTTCTCTTCATTTTTCGTTTAGCCAATCAAATTGCGACTTACAGGTTTGCAATAACTAATTACGAAAACTATTTATAACGCGTCATTGAAACTGAACTAGGGTGAAACATCGGTGAGCTACTTCGTTGTTATATATCTACATTTGTATAAACTATACATAGATTTAAGTTTGATGTGTAATAATTATATTCACATATTCAAATTTGACTAATCGCAGTCTATATCAAATATGAAAGAAAAATTGAAAATCCCATGAGGGGGATCTTCATTCAAGATTGACACATACGTAACAGACTACTCCTGTCTTCCATTCAAGCGTAACACACGCTATAAGTCATTTGAGAGTGTTCGATTTTCCACGTTTAACATTGTTATTTAAACGTAACATACAAGTAATATCTAAAGATGATATCCAACTTTTTATACACAACTAAATGAAACAAGAAAACGACCTCCCGTCATTAAGCTGTAATTTTTATCTGCAGCGAGAATTTAAAAAAGCAAACGTATACACGTGGTTAATTACATGCCCACAATGCAACAAAGTTCATTCATTGAAATAGCGCGCTCACTTTGACCTGAATGTAGGAGATATTTACATCATGTTTGTGCTAATAGCGATTTCCGAAATTTCCCGAAATGCTGTGTATCTAAGAATAAATATGTCTATAAAACAATAATTTCATAGTCAATATATGCAAGTAATATATATATGTTCAAATGGTTACTTATTTGAAACCATTTTACGGTAAAACTTCTTTATCGACTGTTTAATCCTTGCGAGTCCATATGTAACTTTAAGCTGTGGAAGGTTCGATGAAACGGACGTTCTAATTGGTTAATAAAATCTACTGAATATTACTGTCAAAAGTTGATTGAACACGACCCTCAACGGATGTGGTCTCAATATACCAACAAGTGGATGAAAACTCATCTGTGAGAGGCAGATTTTGAATTTTTAAATTATGTTGCCATGGTAGCCAATTGTTAAAAAATATTTTTTTTATTTAATCGAAAGTTAGTATGTTACAGTATTTAAATAAACATTAACATATCATCTACATGCTTCCTGTAGTGTTTGGATTGTATATAACAAGTGCCAATCTAACCATGAAAAATCACCAAAAATGATGAAAACCTAACCATTTTCAGCTACATCAGATTTGTGATATGAATTTTTATAGCAAAGAGACAAGTTTCATCTTTTAGACAAAATCTTACAGTTTTCAAAAAGGTCTCATTTGCAATAGGTCCCTAGATTCATTTTCTAGAAAATTCCCCACACATGGACAGCATCCCACTTTCAACTCATCATTACAGGCTTATAAGGGGATTCCCCATTTGACACAGAGCTAACCCTGATTTCATAGCGTACAGTTTCGAATCCAGCTAATTGAACTTTTTCACTGCCTAATGGCCTCCTCGTCCTAAACATTCTCGAAATATCTCTCAAACTCACTCCATATAAGTGTTCCGTCTCCCGAAAATGTGCGTTTTACTTTAATATCCGCTGATCGTCCACCGAGAAACATCAGAAGTGATTGCATTTCTGGGGCCTTGAGACCTGCGAATTCCAGCTCACGATCTATACACAACGCCGTTAAGAATGATGCAAAACACAAACAACGCGAATACAAGTAGAATGTTCTTCATTATCCACAGCACTATTACAACAAGGAAAGATCGGAACACACTTACAAGGAACATTACAAATAAAGCTTGTATGGTGATACAGAAAATCATAAAATTCAGTCATCCATTTGATCGGTCCTCCTGGGGTTAAGGGGAAGCATACTTCTGTTTCCGTTGAAGAAAATCGGTCCATTTCCGCTGAAGGACACTCGTTGAATTCCGTGATTAAATTCCTTCGCACCTTCGTTGTTTGTCTCCTTACCCGTTGTGTTTGAACACTGGACACAGCAAACAACGTTTCATCGCTGGTTCCTCAAAATGTTCTACCAAATCTGTATCGATCTTACTCACCAAAGTTTTATCTGAAATCAAATCTGGGCTTCAAAAATATTGTTCGACAGTGTATTCTCGCAGTGGTATCAACCAGATGTGGATTTTAAAGAATTCGAAGGAACTTTTAGAACATCTGAAATCCACTCATTTTAGTAGAGTCCATTCGATCAAAGCCTTTGATTTTTCGACACTTTACACTACAATTCCACATTCTAAATTGAAAGAAAGACTCGCAAAAATTATAAGTCATGCGTTTACAAGTAAGAACGGTAATCGCAAATACAAATTTATTGTTGTTAACTATGACAAAACCTACTTTGTAAAAGAAAAGTCCGATTCTGATAATAAGTACACTGAAACAGACATTATTCAGATGTTAAACTTTCTGATCGACAACATTTTTGTGGTGTTTGGAGGAAAGGTCTTCCAGCAAATTGTCGGAATTCCAATGGGGACCAATTGTGCCCCACTCCTTGCCGACATTTTCCTTTACTCGTACGAAGCTGAATTCATACAATCTTTGGTCTCTGAAGGGAAAAGATACTTAGCTTCTGACTTTAACTTCACTTACAGATACATAGACGATGTGTTGTCCATCAATAATCCAAAATTCGCGGATTACCTGAGCAGTATCTATCCTTCGGAGCTTGAAGTCAAAGAAACCACAGAGACAAATAATTCAGCATCCTATTTGGACATAATGTTGTCCTACGACACTGATGGTCACATGAACACCTCACTCTATGACAAACGTGACGACTTCAATTTCAGCATTACAAACTTTCCTTTTCTGAGTAGCAACATCCCTTCATCGCCTGCTTATGGCGTGTTCATATCTCAGTTGATACGCTATGCCAGAGCAAGTACCAAATATACGGATTTTGTTCTGAGAGCTAGGCGTCTTTCAGACAAGCTTCTCAGTCAGGGATATGTTTGTGACCGACTAACATCGTCACTGAGGAAGTTCTACGGTCGATATGGGGAACTCGTCATACACTATGATGTTCCACTCTCAAAAATGGTGGATGATATTCTGTCATAGACCATTTGAACCATCCAACCAAAGATTGTACTCTATATCTTCCAAAATGGAAGTAACCGGATGTGACAGTTCTACCGAATTGAAGCGACGGGTGTTGCATGCAAGCAGGAGATGCTTACTCTTCCTGGGCACCTGGTCTCACTCCCATATCGGGAGTTCGCTTCTTTTCATATGGTGGAGGTTTTTGTTTGTTTGCTTTTGTTCCTGTTTTATCCTGATTTTGTATGCCTTCGGTTTCTGATTTTTGAATTATCGATTTTGTGCTGTATACAGGGATATGGTCATTATCCATATTTGTCACAGTATCCATTTTAGTGTATGCGACTTCTCTTCTATTTATCACTATCACACTAAAAATTAAAAAAAAATGTGTTGCAATTTCGAAAATAAAGAATGGATCCAGCTTGAACAGATCTATCAATATCTATATTCTAACACGAATTCGGCAACCACATGCTGTACACATCAGATACTTTGAAACGATTACACCGATAGTGTTTCTTAAAATCTGAACATTGTCATCTTTAAGAAAACTTGCATAACAGTTCGGACACTCCTTATATAAGTTCATGTCTACAGTCTCTTTGTACTCCAACTTTCCGTCTTCACTAAAATCAAACACAGGTACTAGTCGTCTTCTCGTTGTAGTATGTCCGTAGGATGTCATGATAATGAGGTTAAATGTACTTACAGTTTGAGTGCTGGTACATCCCAATACGTACAATAAAATCAAAGTGATATATAAATCCAAGTGACATAAATTGTATCATGAATCCATAAATGTTTAACACATAACCATGAGTTAAAGTCCAATTTCAATTTCTTCAATGGTTATAAGGGAATAAAATCACAAAACATCACTGGTGTAAATAAATCATCTGGCTTGATGATAATCATACCACCGCTGCTGACGAACGGTCCGGCAGCATTGCTACGGACAGTAATATTCAGTTTATATCCAGAGAATCACACAGTCGCTGCCACCATTTATATTATAATATTCATGACACTGACAGACGGACACAGTCTCTGACTAACGACGGACGGACACTCTAATAACCTCTGTAGCACAGGATAAATTCCAGATTGAAATCACAGGTAACAAGTTCATAATCTATAAACGGAAAAACATGATGATGATGAATATTTACAATAAATGTCAAATATGCCGACACAGAGTCACAAAAATAAGCACAATAAAAGTCCAAAATGGTTAAGTTACAAATCACATTTTGTACGTCCTGAAAGCTTGGAAAAATAATTCAGACTCTAGAAAAGTTAAGTCGCGGTATTTATATAAGACAATATTTCATCCTCCAGTAACTTAACAACAATACAAATATTTACATTTATGTGGGAAAAATAGGAGGAGGAGAAAGTTACATAAATAAGTAGGTCATTTCGGAGGAGTGACATTTAGTGTTATACAAGTACTAAATGTGATATTGATAAAAATGATTAAGATAAAATAAAATTTTCGAAATTAAGTGATGTATTTTAGGTTTAAATGTTACGATAACAAAAATTTGCTACATATGTTACATTACAATTATCCCGTCATTGTATAAATCTGATTCCAATCCGTTCATGAAGCCATAATCGACTTATGAATGTCATTTTTGTTGACGATGTGGTAAATTTCTGCGGATGTGTTCTGCTGTGTTAAATGAGAAAGAGCGGTCTTGCTTGATATCTCTTTCAAATGATTATATTGCACGTAGATATGATGAATATGCAAAAAAAGTACGGTAATAATTCGCATTTTGAAAGCAGAAGCATGTTACGGAATTATTTCAATTACTCGCAAATAAATCCATATTTGCTCGAACAGTCCATATCATCCCAGCGGTTTTCGCATTCAGACCAAATCATTACACAGTCCTGTTTATGGCCAAAATCATCAGGTTCTGATGGACACCAATCGGCGTAGCCTTCATAGAGATAGTTTCCGCTGACTTGCCACTTAAACAAACCTTCCGATGAAATGTCTGTGGCCCCAATGTAATAACTCATTCCTGAAACAAAGGTATTTTCAGATAATAAAGGATATGAAATTTATTAAGATTATTTTCTAGAATATACTGTGTGGTTTATACAAATGCGCAAAATCAGTGGAGGCAACCTCTATAATCAAGGATGAAAAATTAAAACAAGCGATGTTTCATCCTTGTTTTCAAATAAACTTAAGACAATATATGACACGCAAAATCTTATTCACTTATTTATTTAAACACCAAGAGAAAAGGGACAAGACACTGACCAGGAAAGACTATACACAAAAGATTATAAAAAAATGCGTTGAATTTCGGGAATGACTTAGGGAGGTCATCTGCCACACAAGTAGCGAATGGTGAATTTATCCGGATTATGTACGCGTAACTCTCCCACTTGTTTACTAATGACAAATATCTCCCTGTATTTCGTACCCACCTTATATCCGTTTACAAAAGCATCTGTATTGAGTCCCCGAGGGTACATGTAGCCAAGTTCGATCAGTTGACCGTTTCTTCAAAGCATTCGAAATTTCTTTTCGCAAATTTCTTAAAATTTCTAATACGTGGGTCCTGAAGTATCATATCCAACTCATCCTGCTACGTTTTGTGGTACATGTTCGGACACAATAATTTTTACACTTTTTGGCTTTTTTACATTGTTTATATTGAGGATCACTGACGAGGGTTAGGTACCAGAAACGTGCATGCCTGGTCAATGCTGCAAATTTATCTGTTCTTAAATTATGCTATCGAATTTGAAGACGTTTAATATTTGTTCCACTTGGTGAGTGTCACTGTTGTTGGACTAAGAGTCCCAGTGGGAATATATAGCCAAGTTCGATCACTTCGGTTGATCGTTTCGTCAACGAGTTCGAAAATTTTTGTTATCAAACTTTCTTGAAATTTTCTTAAACGTGAATCCTGTAGCATCATTTTTCCATTCATCCTGCTTTGTCGATAGGTACACATTGGACATAATAATGTTAACAATTTTTGGCCATATTACATTGTTAAGATTGAGGATGCTCCAACACTCATCTCGAAGCTGTTAGAATTATCACCAGTGCCTCGAAACTTGCGTGAACATCGACGGCGGGTGCAGCTAGCCAATGGGGAATGCTTACTCCTCCCGGGCACCTGGTCCCACCTCTAGCTTGCTGGGGGTCCGTCGATGCTCAGTTTGGTGCTCTATTGTGAGTTCATAATCATGGACATGTGGTGACCTGTGTATTGCCTTGTCCTTCCTTTTGGACAATATTTATGTAAGATTTGGTGAGAAACTGTACAAGCAGGTTGTAGGGATTCCAATGGATACTAATTGTGCGCCTCTTGTTGCAGATCTATTTTTATACACGTATGAAAAGGAATTTATCCAAAATCTTCAAAAAACAAAGAAAAAATGATGATGTGAAATGTTTCATTGGTACTTCCAGGTACCTGGATGATATTCTTGCTATCGACAATCCTGTTTTTGAGAAATATAAAAATGTTATTTATCCACAAGAATTGATTTTAAAAAAGGCAAACGTTTCAAACACAGAAACACCATTTTTGGACCTAAATATCAAAATTGTTAATGGAGAGATCCATACAAGTGTGTATGACAAAAGAGATGATTTTGGATTTAACATAGTAAATTTCCCCTGGCTTGACGGTGATGTTCCTAGATTACCATCCTATGGTATCTATATTTCACAGCTCACAGCTATTTCACAGCCGGTATGCTAGAGCATGTACTGATGTTTTGGATTTTCATAGTAGAAATTTACAAATTACCAAGAAACTTTTAGGACAAGGTTTTCGCTTTCACAAACTAGTAAAGACTTTCTGGAAATTTTACAAAAATTATTGTCAACTTCTTCTGAAATTCGGACCAATACAGGTAACAGAGTATATTACTTTGGGTATTTCACAACCTGCATTTTATGGTGACATTATTAATAAGATAAGAAGGATCAAAGATAGACAACATCATTATCGAAAATGCGTCAGAATCATCAAACGCCTTTTATACCGTGGGTATGATCCTAATGTCACCAGACGGACACTAGGCTTGGTACTTGACCAATCTACAGTCTTGTACAAGTGCATTCTTAAAACTTGCACTCTGACTGACTGTGACGACGGGACTCCATGACGGGCCCTGTCCAAACCTCTTTGGAAAAGACAGGGCCCCGGCCACCTGTCCTCTCTGAATGTCAGTCGGACTCCTCGGGTGATCATATACATGAGCTCGCGGCGGCAGAGCACGGATTGTATTACGTACGCCCTCTTTTTATATCCATTTACATATTCATCTGTGTTGCTTGGGCCCCTGCGTTTTGCGGTCTTGTTTGTGTGTGGTCATCTGACAGTGAGGAGGTTGTTTTACACCACAATTGTACGTTCTTCGAGACCTCTGGGTTATCGGAAAAATGGGAGGGTTGTGCGCACGTAATCCAGGATAACCATACCTTCTGCTATTTCCGTGGCAGATGGCCGTCCTAAGTCGGCACCGGTTGCCTATTGGTCTCGTTGGTTTATGTGTAGTCCTTTGTGTTTAATGTTTCTGTGTTGTGCGTTGACTTTCCTTGTCCCTTGCGCGTCTCTTTTTGTGCTTGTCTGCTTTGTGTTTTTGCATTGGGTGTTTTGGGGTTTTGCTGTGGGTGCTACAACCTGGTGTTGTTGGAGATCCCCTCCTTTGTTTTCTGTTTAGATTATCGTCAGGATCATCTTCAACTCATTTGCAAGTACAGCAGCATTACTTAAAGAAGCAGGCTGGGATACTCTCAAGACACGCCGAACTTTCTGGATGAATCTGACTATGCAACACCGTCATAAATTAACTCGGGTACCCGTATGGATCAAATTTACCATTGTCGCTTAAGGATCGAAAGTAATGAATTATAGAGTTCATTTCTTCGCTCTCAATATCTCATCAACTACTAATTGTGACAATGGCGCGTTAGAGACAACAGGCCACCATCTGTTACATTGTCTTCTATACCATACTATCCGTTCGCTGACTATCGATACTCTACAAAATATATCGTTAGAACTTCTTTTGTTTGGAAATATTATTTTACCTTACCAGGATAACGTTAATATTTTCTCTGTAGTACAAGACTTCATTTTGCAAAGTAAAGGATTTCCAAACTAAATAATTGTTCGTTTCTAAGACTTCGGATGCACACTATATCCTATCTTGTCCATTCTTTCATTTTCTTAACTATTGCATTTAACATTTAAATGTTCACACTTGCACTTTCTTTCTTATTCTCCATTGCACTCTTCATGCACAATCTTCCCCTGACTCATGATAAATATTTCTGCAGCAATCTATTGATCAATGAGATCGATTAGTATAAGTAATTCCATCACTTGTTTCCAAATCCTGTTAAATATCTTGTAGTATATATGATTATATGATCTGGAATAAATACAGTTTCAACTAAAGCACTCCCACTTTCCATAGGGTCTGCAACGCAAGACACTTCGATATAGGAAAGGGACTTTTCCCGGCCCCTAAACTGTCTATTCGACGCATAGAACATCGATGATACATCCCAGCACTTTGATTTTCTTTTTGAGTCTACTTAAATGTGAAAGTCGAAAACAAATTCTGTCTCATTAGAGACGTCACAAACTTTTTGATTCGGATACTTTTCCACGTACATTTTTTCCTTCTATTTTTAGTACTATTTGAAATGTCATCTAACATTCTTAGGTTTAATCACTCGGTGATATGAAGCAAATATCTATATTCTCGCATGTACCCGCAAACTTAAGTGTTGACCAACACATCGCCTAAATAAATGTTATGAGATTAGACAGGTAGATAGCAATACTATTTGCCCGACGGTATCCAAATCATTTCGACCATCAGATGGACAATCTTTCGTTCTATAATATCCATAACTGTCACAGACATTTTCTATCATTTGCGATAATTAGCCGTCTTTTGTATTCTGGTATAAAAACCAAACATTCTTTCCATACACAATACATTCAACTTCTTATAGATACTGGACAAAAAAGTTAGAAATCATCCTAGTTATGTCGAAGGGTTATTCTATACCTTCTTGAATAAATTTCCAAACCAATTTCCATGCACCAGACACGTGTTTCGAATATCAAATTCTCATTGCGGAGCCACCAAAAATCAGTTTAGTAGCGCCCTCTTTAATTTTTTGAATTCAGATTTGTACATTTACATTACAGAGAGTGCACGGCTCCAAATTTCCTGTAGGGTCGATTCAGTAGCATATCAAAATAGTGTTTGTAATTTTCTAGTTCAAAATCTAGTGCAAAATAGTGTTTGTAATTTTCATCAAAATGCTGGAGCTAAACAAAGGACAATATTACAAAACACAATGTCTGGTCATTGCTTTAATTTTTAATAAATTTTTCTTTGAATTTTCTCCATTTCAAATTTTGAATAGAATGCTTATTTTACCAAAAATGATATATTTTTTTCTTTTATCTCTTTTTTAATTACCTTTACTTAAAAAAAAACCTTCCAGATTCATTCATCTCAAAACGATCATTTAACTTTAAGTGATCGTTCAGTTTAAAACCACTCATTTTAATGTAACATTTTTCTCACTCTTTTTCTTACGTTTTCAGAAATTGCAAGGGTTATGTCAAAAATTTGTTTTCATTAAATAATGATCACATATTCACATTTAATACAGAAATCCAATGCATATGATAGTGTCTCGCTTTGGAAATTATCTAATCCAGAATGGAAACAGTGGCGTTCCTACACTGTATACGAGGCATACAAGTAGTTGGTAGGTACTCCAATTTTGCAATAATGATTTATTTTCCTTTTTCAATTTTCCCCCTATTTTATTACCTGGCATTAAGTGACCCTTTAAGAATGTATTTTCCCATTGATTGTCGATTTCTACAAGTTTGCCATGTTTGCTTGTGCAATGAGTCTGAAATATATAAGAGGATGTATTCACTGAAATTATGTATACAATGAAAAATGTATTGCATTGAAACTTAGGCAAATTTGTAATTAGTCAAATATTTGAAAGCGTGATTAATAATGTAAAACGTCGAACAACAAAAAGAATAAAAAAAGAAATAAAAGAAAATGGGATCTGATGTTCAATCCTTAAAAAGGTTTTCAGACGACATAAATATTGTTTCATGTTATATTTTACAACCATAAAATCATTTAGTACGTCTCCCATCATATCCCAGCCATCTTGCGATCACGAATGAGGATTTAATAGCCGAAACGTGCATGTCTGGTACATGCTATAAATTTATCCGCTCTTTAATGATGCTAATGAATTTCAAGACATTTACACCAGTAATATTATTACCTCTGCATCATGCCACGTTAGCACGTCGTTTGAGATCAAGAAGCATTTCCCATGAAAGGGCAGCCATCCATCGGGACAAAGAGAATCTAAAATAGAATTGCAAGTTATTAGTGAAAGAGAAAACGTCAAATATAAAACATTGTGTCAGGGCTGTGTGTGGTCGGCAGCAGCATCAGTGAGGAAAAATCTAGGACCATTAGAGCATAAGATGATGCAATATTGCATTTCATCATATACAGAGATTGTATATATGGAATATTGAGACATATATTTTTCTCTGGGTACTAAAACAGGAAAAATCCTCAAATTTTAGGCGAGAAAATTGAAATTTTGGTTATCAGTCATAATACAACTACATAACGTATACTTCTCAATTGATCCATTTTGGATTTGTTGCAATAAATCTTAAAAATCTAAAAACACACTGGTAAACAACTAGATATAACGAACTCACTTAAAAACAAAGCAAAGATACCACCTAAACATCAATAACAACAGATTAAAAGAGGGGGGATCTGATGTGGCCTATATTCATAACAGATATTGTAGCGGAAAGGAAGGACCCAACAGCACTCGGTTGCAGCAGCCACACCAAACACCAAAATAACCCAATGCAAAAACAGAAATGACACGCAAAGCAAGAGACGCAGAAAGGACAAGGATCACCAAAAACAACACAGAACGATCGAACATTAAAATCTGTGTTTGTGAAACACGAATGCCCCTGTTGACATCTATGACAGAGGTAATGGTCAAAAGGTGAACTTTGGTATCCATGGAAAAGTTTTGCCAAATGGAATGCACATGTGAAAACTGAAAGCCCTATCAAACGTTACGGTCAAGGGTAAAGTTTTTGCAGACAAACAGACAAACAGAGAAACAGACTGAAAACTATATTCCCCCGAATCTCCGATTAAGTGGGCATAAAAAAGACCACACATAAACTAATGAGACAATTGCAAACGGTGCCAATTTAGGACGGGCCATCTGATACGCTAGTAGCAAATGTACTTGTAATCCGGATTACGTGCGCACACCTCACTTTTCCGATTACTAAAGGATCTCGAAGAACGCAAATAATGGTTAGAATAACCTCCTAACTGTAAGATGACGAATGCATACAAACAGACCGCTTGATTCAATGGCCCGAGCAAACACAGATCTATGGATATGTAAATGGATATAAATAATTATGGAGGGCTTACGAAATACAGTTCGTGCTCTGCCGACTGCTCAAAGCTCATGTATATTATCATCCGAAGGGCCCGACCGACATTTAGAGAAGACAGATGGTCGGGGCCCTTTTTCGTTTTCGCCCATGGGACATTTTCTACCCCTCGCTTCAGAGCCCCACTTTGTCAGAAATTTGTTTTATTGAAATACATCGTTTGTCAATGTAGCATTCTGAATCAAGGGGAAAAATAGTTTATAAAGAAAATTGTAAAAAAAAAAATATGCTCAATAATCAACGAAACCAATGGTAAACTGTTGCCGATTTAGGACGGCCATCTGCCAGGTTACTAGTAAATGATATGGTTATCTGGATTACGTGCGCACAACCCTTCCACTTTTCTGGTTACAAAGAGGTTTCGAAAAAAGCACAATTGCAGTGTAAAATAATCTCATAACTGTAATGAGTTAAAGAAGATCCTGACGATAATCTCAACAGCTCTCACATTAGAGCACCAAAATGAGGTAGGTATAACATTCCAACTGCTCTCCATGAGCTATAAATATATGTTATAGAACTATGGTGTTATAGTCTTAAATCCGTGATTTTGTGATTTTGTAGATGATTAAAATTAAATATGTTATAATGACAAATATGGATAATGACCATATCCCTGTATACCGCACAAAATCGATAATTAAGAAAATCAGAATCCGAAGGCATACAAAATCAGGATAAAACAGGAACCAAAGCAAACAAACAAAAATCTCCACCATATGAAAAGAAGCGAACTCCCGATATGGGAGTGAGACCAGGTGCCCAGGAAGAGTAATCATCTCCCTTTTTTTATTAAAGATTTTTTTTGATTTAAGATTTTTATGTGATACAAGAGAACCCACCTAAGCATTTTATCATTTTTAAAAGCTCAGTTTTATAAACGCATACTCCAAAAGCTAGTCTAGAAAGGATTAATGATATATAATATAAATACTAGTAAATGATTTTTAGAGTTCATGTAAAAAGATAATTATTTTACTTTTACCTTGGTAAACACAATTGCTCAGTCCTCCTCAAAAACAACATTCACCGAGCCCGAAGGGCCCGGGGAGCCAAGATGACCGCACAAATGAGACGGCAAATTCATGGGCCCAGGGAACACAAATGAAGATGTAAACTGCTAAAACAAAAAGAGGGCGAACGAAATAGAGTCCGCGCTCTGCCGGTGTCATATAGCTTCCCCATAGAGATCCTTCCCCCGGAGGGTTTTCTATAATAGAGAAGCTTCCGTTTTTCTATATAGAGAACCTTCCCCCGTTGTTACCATAGAAAACATCCCCCATACCGTTCTTGGTTTGACTTTCACTTGTTTTAGAGAACCAGAGACAAACTGTATGGAACTGAAGGGGGAATATTCTCTAGTATAGAAAATAACCCTCCAAATCTAGAAAATGTCCGATTCAAAACGTTCGAAGTTAAAATTTGATTTAACTAGTGTGATTGAAATTTAAAGTCCTTCTTCAAGTGAAATGATTTAAAAAATAGATAACTGTTCCACCCTGAAAGGGTGGGATCTCCAACAAGACTCGGAATCAGCACCTAGCCCTTTACGAAAACAGAGAGTAGACAAGCACAAAAAGAGACCCAAAGGGTACAAATTAACACAAAATATGACATCGAAATACCAAACACAAAAGACCACACAAAAATGAGCCAGAAAAATTGGCGGCAACCGGTGCCGATTAAGGACGGCAATCTGTCACGTTAGCATATTCACAATGTTCCTCTTTGAAAAAGTCACAATATTCTCGATGAAACACTTCGGAGCATTCTCGCGAGTAAATAAAAAACGCATGAGTTCGAATAAAATCATTTAATTTTATTTCATTTTATCTATATATTTATTTTGTATTTGGGTGAATTTGTTTTAATTAATTTAACATTTTGAACTATTACGGTTTTTATATCTTATACTCTAAAGATATTAATCAGAGAAACAAAATATTTAGAAACATTTGATGTTTCCATGATAATACGGAAGTGCTCCAACTCTATACCTTCATGAAGAAAATTCCAAACCAATTTTTCTTCACCAGACAGGTGTTTCGAATATCAAATTATCATCAGTGATGCTTCCAGCGAAGCAACCAAAATTCATTTCAGTAGTTCACACTGAACTACAAGGATCTGGATAAAAAACATATGGAGAGAAAAAAAAATCAAGTCAAATTAAATCTTTCGTTAAGTGTTTCATATGTTTAGTTATTGTTCCTCAAATTTTAAAGAATAATCGAAAACACTTTAAATTCTATTTCAAATAGCACTATTTTTAAATTTCCATGGATCTATCATGGTAGAAATGTAAACGTCTTCAAATTGAATAGCATCATTTAAGAACAGACAAATTGGCAACGTGGACCAGACATGCACGTTTCGGGTACATAACCCTCATCAGTGATCCTAAATCTAAACAATGTAATATGCCAAAAAAGTATGAAAGTTACTATGTCGAAAAAGTGTACCGAAAGACGTAGCAGGATGGGTGGGATATGATGCTACAGGACCCACTTTTTAGAAATTTCATGAAATTTTGATAACAGAAATTTAGAATGCGTTGAAGAAACGATCAACCGAAATTGATCGAACTTGGCTACATGTGCCCTCGGGGACTCCTGGTCCACCAGCAGTGACAGCAGTCACCAGCAGTCACCAGCAGTGACACAGCAAAGTCAAAAACCAAAGACGATATTAAAAATCCGTATTGCTTTCCGAATTTTTGGGGAATGTTTTCTATGATGGGGGAACGTTTTTTATATAGAGGACCTCCCCCCCCTTGGGGACGATTTTCTATACAGAAAACATTCCGTGTGGGATGATTCTCTATATGGAAAATATTCCGGGGGAAGTTCTCTAAATAGAAAACCCTCCGGGGGAGAGTCTCTATGGGGGAAGGTTCTCTTTACGATACCGGCTGTAGTAAGCTCATGCATGTAATAACCCGGCATTCGACCGACATTCAGAGAAGACAGGTGGGCGATGCCCTGTCTTCTCTAAAGAGATTTGGACAGAGCCCGTGATGGAGTCCCGTCGTCACAGTCAGTCAAAGTGCAAGTCTTATGAATGCTACGTCTTTCGATACGCGTTTTCGACATAGTAACTTTCATACTTTTTTTGGCATATTACATTGTTTAGATTTGAGGATCACTGACGAGGGTTAAGTACCCGAAACGTGCAAGTCTGGTCCACGTTGCAAATTTATCTGTCCTTAAATGATGCTATTCAATTTGAAGACGTTTACATTTATACCACGTGGTGAGTGTCACTGCTAGTGGACCAGGAGTCCCCGAGGGTACATGTAGCCAAGTTCGATCAATTTCGGTTGATCGTTTCTTCAACGAACTCTAAATTTCTGTTATCAAAATTTCTTGAATTTTCTAAAAAGTGGGTCCTGTAGCATCATATCCCACCCATCCTGCTTCGTCTTTAGATACGCGTTTTCGACATAGTAACTTCCATACTTTTTTGGCATATTACATTGTTTAGATTTGAGGATCACTGACGAGGGTTAAGTACCCGAAACGTGCATGTCTGGTCCACGTTGCCAATTTATCTGTCCTTAAATCATGCTATTCAATTTGAAGACGTTTACATGTTACCTTCGATCCTTCCAATTTTGTGTATGATGGCATAATAAAAGGCAGGTTGCGAAATACCCAAAACAATATACTTTGTTCTTTTTACAGGTCCGACTTTCAAAAGAAGCTATCAATAATTTCTGTGAAATTTCCAGAAAGTCTTAACAAGGTCATGAAAGCAAAATCCTTCACCAAAACGTTCCTGGTACCACCTCTAGCTTACTAGGGGTCCGTCTATGCTAACTTTTGTGATCTATTGTGAGTGCTGTTGAGATTATCGCCAGGATCTTCTTTAACTCATTGGTACTATAAGACTCTTTCATGGTCTTCTATGAAAGATACATCGGTTCCACCCGAGGGGTCTCAAAATCATGTAAAACCCGAGGCTTGCCGAGGGTTTTGCAAAATTTTGAGACCCCGAGGGTGGAACCGATGTATCTTTCATAGAAGAACATGAAAGAGTATTTTTCTCTCATATCTAAGGGTCAAAAACAAAACTGAAAGAAAATGGACGAAATTTTAAAAATGTCAAGTTGATCTATTCGCGAAAATTTTGCGATATTCGAATTCAGCGCCCTCGAAAATGGTTTATTCTATAAGAATAAACTACGAAAATTAGGCTCTTCAAAATAAAACGCAAGAGTACATTGAAAAACGATCATAAAATCGATATTTTATTGCGACGTCGCCGCTAACTTGTTTGTTTTGCGGGCTGAAATCATGACGTCACAATAGCGTAAACAATCGAAACAATAGCATCACGTGATATGTGATACAGCTGTCACGTGATATGTGATACAGAAGTAGCTCACGTAGCTGTATTTCATGGGCCTACTCAGTAACACATACGCGGGTATGAGAGAAAATTAAATCCTTGGTATATGCTTACATGTACAAATGGTTTAATAAATCAGGTAAAAGGTATTGATTTGCATGGCATTCTAAAATATACAATTTAAGAAAAAGCTAGTGAATATCATTAATTTGAAAACAACATACAAAGAAAACATAAAATAAAATCACCATCAACATTTCCGAAACGTCAATTACAACACATGAGAAGAAATCTAATACGACCTACATTTATAGTACATTATATAGATATCCTATTTGAATATTCATAACCTTCTTGGACCCTCAGAAATATCTCAAGGTGTGTCATAAACAAATGGAATCAAATATTGCATGATCGACATATCATTTTAGAGTGACTTTATTATGCTAATATACCTGTGTGACCTGATGCAAATCCCAAAGCAATGAACATCCAATATTTTCCAAAATATAACATGGTTTTTGCTTTACAAATGGAGTCTTCTCAATTGAATTCTGCCATATATTACTTCTTATCACAAAAGGGAAGATCAGCACTTTATTATGTAATTTGCATATTGCTCTTAATCTAGAACAACACTTGATTTTACTTTCACAGATATAAACAGGAAATAAAATTTGAATTATTCGCCGTTACATATGAATTGTTGAAGATCCCCTCCTTTGTTTAACACTTATCGTATTTTCTAGATATATAAATTCATACTTTTCAAAATAGGTTTATAGTGAAGAATTCTTCTAATACCATGACTTGAATCATATAATGTAACATGCTCTGTGTGATATAGATTATTGGTATGACGTCGCTTTTACCGCGGCACACTGTGCAGTGCATTCCGTGGTTGCATTGGTCTCTGGGAATTGTTCGTTGGGTGCCTTTCAATGGTATCTGGGAATTCAATTGGTCTCTGGGAATTGTTCGTTGGATGCCTTTAATTTAATGGTCTCTGGGAATTCAATGGTCTCTGGGAATTGTTCATTGGGTGCCTTTCAATGGTCTCTGGGAATTCAATTGGTCTCTGGGAATTGTTCGTTGGGTGCCTTTCAATGGTATCTGGGAATTCAATTGGTCTCTGGGAATTGTTCGTTGGGTGCCTTTCAATGGTTTCTGGGAATTCAATTGGTCTCTGGGAATTGTTCGTTGGGTGCCTTTCAATGGTTTCTGGGAACTGTTCGTTAGATGCCTTTCAATGGTTTCTGGGAATTCAATTGGTCTCTGGGAATTGTTCGTTGGGTGCCTTTCAATGGTTTCTGGGAATTCAATTGGTCTCTGGGAATTGTTCGTTGGGTGCCTTTCAATGGTTTCTGGGAATTCAATTGGTCTCTGGGAATTGTTCGTTGGGTGCCTTTCAATGGTCTCTGGGAATTCAATTGGTCTCTGGGAACTGTTCGTTAGATGCCTTTCAATGGTTTCTGGGAATTCAATTGGTCTCTGGGAATTGTTCGTTGGGTGCCTTTCAATGGTTTCTGGGAACTGTTCGTTAGATGCCTTTCAATGGTTTCTGGGAATTCAATTGGTCTCTGGGAATTGTTCGTTGGGTGCCTTTCAATGGTTTCTGGGAATTCAATTGGTCTCTGGGAATTGTTCGATGGATGCCTTTCAATGGTTTCTGGGAATTCAATTGGTCTCTGGGAATTGTTCGTTGGATGTATTTCAATGGTAGCTAGCCATAGAACATTTTATGAATTGTTTTGTTTTGTGAATTTGGACTAAATTTCTTGGTCATCTAGCAGTCAGGAGGTAGGGTATTTTTGTACATAATTGTACATTTTTCGGGACCTCTGGGTAATCAGAGAAGTTGGAGGGTTTTGCGCACGTAATCCATGATAACCACACCGTCTGCTACTTACGTGGCAGATTACCGTCCTAAGTTATCACCGTTTGCCCGTTGGTCTCGTTGGTTTATGTGTGGTATTTTATGTTTCATGTTTCTATGCTGTGTGTTGGTGTTCCTTGTCCCTTTTGAGTCTCTTTCTTTGGATGTCTGCTCTGTGTTTTTAGCATTGGGTGTTTTGAAATTTTGCTGTGGGTGCTGCAACCAAGTATTGTTAGAGATCCCCTCCTTTCTTTCGTGTTTTTTATTCCTTTTATCTTTTTTTTTCTTTTCTCGTGAGAAAGTTTCTTTTTAATTTTTTTCAAAAATTTGAAAGCATTTTGATTGTGTCGAGCATTTGATTTTTGGAATCGTGAACTTAGGAATCTGATTTCGGGTTTTGTGTTGAACATTTATTCAATGTCATTTATTCAATGTCAAGGCTGGGTTACCGCAGTGGTAGCGAGCTCAATTCTCACCTTTAAGGTCCAGGGTTCGAATCCCAGATTCGGCGAAGGGTCTTATGTGGGAGGGAAGGCGGTCCCCCAGGCCTTTGCAGGGGGGTTTTCTCCGGGTACTCTGATTTCCTCCTGCTCCTTGGACCCCCTCACGAGATCTGAGATAATGTGAGACATTAGTATAAGTTTGTAACTTGTTTGTTAAATATAAGTTTGTAACTTGTTTGTTTAACGTTGTAAAATAAATAAAGTTTAAAAAAACCATTTATTCACTTATGAAATAAAGGTTGTTAAGATGGTTGTTATGGGGAATTCATTTTACCATCTTAATTTTGATAATAACGCCCGTCATTTTAATTTCTGCATTTCCTTTACAGAGAGTGCGCAAATCCAAATTTCCTGTAGGGTCGATTCAGTAGTATATCCAAGAAGAATGGAGGAGATATCCAACAAGACCCCGTTGCAGCATCAACAGCAAAACACCAAAACACCCGATGCAAAAACACAAAAGACGAGTACAGCACGAGACGGAAAAGAGACACACGACATTTAAACATCAAACACAAAAGACTACATATACACCGACGAGATCAATGGGCAACCGTTGCGGACTTTGGACGGCCATTTGTCATGGAAGTAGCAAATGGTGTGGTTATCCTGGATTACGTGCGCCAACCCTTTCACTTCTCCAATTACCCAGAAGTCTCGAAGAACGTTTAATTGTGGTGTTAAACAACCTCTTCACTGTAAGATGACCTCACACGAACAAGTCCGCGAAACGTTGAGGCCCCAGAGTTACAGATGAATATGTAAACGGATATAAAAAGAGGGCATGCGTAACACAGTCCGTGCTCTGCCGGCTGTAGCGAGCTAATGTATGTAATCACCCGAGGAGTCCGACTGACATTCAGAGAGGACAGGTGGTCGGGGCCCTGTCTCCTCTAAAGAGGTTTGGACAGGGCCCGTCATGGAGTCCCGTCGTCACAGTCAGTCAGAGTGCAAGTCTCAAGGATGCGCTTGTACAAGACTGTAGACTGGTCATGTACCAAGCCTAGTTTCCGTCTGGTGACATTAGGATCATATCCACGGTTTAAAAGGCGTTTGATGATTCTGACGCATTTTCGATGGTTATGCTGCCTACCTTTGATCCTACTAATTTTGTTTATCATATCACCATAAAAGACAGGTTGTGTAATACCCAAAGTAATATACTCTGTTGCGTGTATAGATCCGAATTTTAAAAGAAGTTGACTGTAATTTTTGTAAAATTTCCAGAAAGTCTTAACTAGTTTATGAAAGCGGAAACCTTGTCCTAAAAGTTTTTTGGTAATTTGTACATTTCTACTGTGAAGATCCAAAATATCAGTACATGCTCTAGCGTACCGGATGAGCTTTGATATGTAAATGCCGTATGACGGTAATCTTGGAACATCACCGTCAAGCCAGGGGAAATTTACTATGTTGAATCCAAAATCATCCCTTTTGTCATATACTCTTGTATGAATCTTTCCGTGTACAATTTTGATATTGAGGTCCAGAAACGGTGTTTTAAGTGTTAATTCTTGTTGATAGATTTCATTCTTATATAATTTAAAAGCAGGATTGGCAATGGTTAGAATATCATCCAGATACCTAGAAGTATTATTGAAACATTTCAGATCATCAAATTTTCTTTGCTTTTGAAGATTTCGGATAAATTCTTTTTCATAAGTGTATAAAAATAAATCTGCAACAAGAGGCGCACAGTTAGTACCAATAGGAATTCCTACAACCTGCTTGTATAGTCCTCACCAAATCTAACATAAATATTGTCCAAGAGGAAGGACAAGGCATTACACAGGTCACTACATGTCCATGATTTTTATGATTTGTAATCTGTCGAGGAAAAGAAACCCTTCGATTCAGATGTACAAATGTAAGTTTTTCGCTCTCGGTCAAAACACCATTTAATGAGATTAGATAATTGATCATTAATTTTGTCATGAGGAAGTGTGGTGTACATATTAGAGAAGTCCTATGAAGAAATCGTATTGGCATAACATCTACGTCCATTGGGTCTCCACAGGTACAGTTATGATTTGTCCCCTTAAAATATTCAGTGGATTCTTGCATGAGAAAAAAAATTATTTCCAATGAAGAGGTTACTAACTGAGAGGGGTTTATTTTAAGAATGACCCATAGTTTGAACATCACTTGACTTGCACGATTACTTGTTTATAATTAAAGTTCCTTAAAGAGGTATGAGTGTGAAAAGCATTTTCAGGGAATAATAGAAATTGAAAATAATTGTCTACATATAAAAGAATAGCCCTTCCTTCATCGATTGCAATATTTCATGGAAAAAAAGAGTGTAGTCGTTTGTTCCCTATATACCGACAAAAAAGGGAGGTAACTCTGCACATTTTTTTTCTAAAACAATGTCCCAACTTTGGACTTTATTTTAAAAATCAACATAACACAGTACGAAGTAAATTTTTATCCATTGGCGGAGCAAATGAAGTAAATTTATCATTTTCGAAAAAAATATTTTTGTTGCCATGGTAATCATGCTGGAGAAGGACATTTATTTCATCCCATTTTTGACAGTAAAATTGTATGAAAAGTATAAAAACATTAATTTTCGAAGTAGTTGGCATAATAGAATTTTGACAAAAATGTTTCTTTTATCATCTAGTGACATGCTAAAGATAAGAAAATAATTCATAGGAAAAAGAGTGTAGCCGTTTTAAAGATATTTAGCTTAGAATTCCTCTGAACAAGCCTCTGGATATGATAAATCCGTTGTTTATGATTGAAAATGGAAAGTTTTTATATATCTATACATTTTATCTGAGATTTCTTATAATCTGGACTTCAGACTAAAAATTTGAGTCATATTCTGATCAATTTGTCATTCATTTTCCCAACACTTATCGCTTTTAAGCACCGACAACGTAACGTGACGTAGCGCACATCGTGACGCTCACTTTAGGTAATGCTTGGCAATATTGTATACTCTTAGTCTCAGTAAACTAGAAAAAATGAATGTTTTAGATTCCTATCTGTATGCTTCCTCTGTATATAATTTCTTTCAAAATTGATTTTGAGGCATCTACACGTATCTATTTATTCATGTACATGTAGTTTTGACATTCGTACATATTGTACCAGATTTTAAAACAAGAGGCCCAGGGGCCAAAACGCTCACCTGAAAACTACGTAAACTAAGCACATCAAACAAAAAGAAGTTTGTTAGAGGAAAATAACCAGACTTCAGAGTGGAACAAAAATTAACAACACTTCTTAAGACATCTCTCTTGATAATCCTGATGCTTTCGGTATGTGAATACGTGCTTCCGTTCTGAAGAAGAAGATTGTCAAATGAGGGTACTTCCCATGACCTATTTTTGCCCGTTGTGGTACCTCCTATTGACAGATCCGGACAAAAAACAACAATACTTGTAGGGGACCATGATTACTTCATTCCTATCAAGTTTCATGAAAATCTGTTCAGCGGTTCTGGGGAAGAAGTTGAATATGTATGAAAATCATCTCCCCCCTTCTTATTGAGTAATCTAAGTAACCCGAGACAGACAGTTATAAAGAAGCTAAAGCAAAATCCTGCTAATAAATTACAGCCTTCTCCCCCTCCTTTCACTACGTTAAGTAAATGTGAAGTTCTGTTTTTACATTAATATTTTGAGCTGCTCTCAATATTTTAATTTCAAAGTTATATATCTAAGTCTTCACAAAATGAATTTAAAAATACTTATTCATCTTTTTTGAATTATTTAATTTCCTTTTGCATACTCATTTAATAATTTAAAATATATAACATTCAAATGAATCGATAATCCAAGAATACATATATCTATATTAAAGAAAGACAACTCTTGCATACATGAGTTATGCTGCCTCTTATACGAAAGGGTTTAAAATTCCTGATATAGATAAAAGAAGTACCAGAACTTGAACCCACAAGCCTTGGGTCAATGTGCACAGTAAACATATCTATTCATGATTGAAAAAAATACTGATAAAAATCTGTTCAGCAGTTCTGGAGAAGAAGTTGAATATGTATGAAAATCAACCCCCCCTTTCCTTTTCACATAAGAAAAAAAATTCATAAAAAATCAAAAACTTAAAATTTTAGTGTAAAATACATATCAAAGCAATGCTCAGGTGAGCTAAAAATTGTTGGGGTCCCGCCGGGGTTTGAAGCCACTCCCCATGGGTCCATTGGGCATGGAAAACATACATTATACCTATGTACAATCTTAAAAAAATATTTCTTAAAAATGCAAAAGTTGATATCTTGACAAAATTCTTTCACTTGTAGGGTACCATGCATGAGTACCTCATACCTACAAATTGTTATGACAATCTGAAGAGCGGTTATAGAAAAGAAGCAGAAAATGCATGAAAATCAACACACCTCCCCCCCCCCCCCCCCCCCCCCCCTTCCTTTTTACATAAGAAAAAAAATCATAAAAAATCAAAAAAATAAAATTTAAGCATAAAATACCTATCAAAGCATTAAGTAAGTTAAATATGATAAATATGCAGTAAATGAGTGTGTAAAATCATACACTTATTGAGTTATTTAAAGAAATAGTGCAAAAATGTGCATTTCTGACTAAGTCCAAAAAGACGTCAAAAACGCGTCAAAAATTTGACTTCTGAGTGGAACCAAAAATAACAACACTTCTTAAGACATCTCTCTAGATCATCCTGATGCTTTCGGTTTGTCGATACCTGCTTCGGATCTGAAGAAGAAGTTTGTCAAAGGAGGGTACCCCCCGTAACATACTTTTGACTCTGGTGGCGCCACCTTTTGATGGATCCGGACGAAAAACAACAGCACTTGTAGGGGACCATGAGTACTTCATTCCTACCAAGTTTCATGAAAATCTGTTCAGTGGTTCTGGAGAAGAAGTTGAATATGTATGAAAACCACGCCCCCCCCCTTTCCTTTTCACATAAGAAAAAAATTAATAAAAAATCAAAAAAAATTAAATTTTAGAATAAAATACATATCAAAGCATTAAGTAAGTTAAATATGATAAATATGCAGTAAATGGGTGTGTAAAATCATACACTTATTGAGTTATTTAAAGAAATAGTGCAAAAATGTGCATTTCTGACTAAGTCCAAAAAGACGTCAAAAACGCGTCAAAAATTTGACTTCGAAGTGGACCCAAAAATAACAACACTTCTTAAAATATCTCTCTAGATCATCCTGATGCTTTCGGTTTGTCGATACATGCTTCGGTTCTGAAGAAGAAGTTTGTCAAAGGAGGGTACCCCCGTGACCTACTTTTGGCTGTGGTAGCGCCACCTGTTGACGGATCCGGACGAAAAAAAACAACACTTGTAGGGGACCATTAGTACTTCATACCCACCAAGTTTCATCAAAATCCCTTATGCTGTTCTGGAGAAAAAAGTCGAAAATGTGAAAAGTTTACGACGGACGACGGACGGACGGACGACGGACGGACGACGGACTCCGGACGGCACGCTATGACAATAGCTCACTTGAGCTTTGCTCAGGTGAGCTAAAAAAATGAAGCAACTTTTATAAATTAGTAGAACAACGATACGAATGATTTCTGAATCTCTTGATAAATTTGCTCTGAAATAATGTAAAGTAAGCTGGGGCACATTTCTAGTTTCATTTTACTAAGTGCTGGTATTAGAAGGGGGGTGTCGGTATGATAGGAGAGGTAATAAACGCATACCCTGTCTTCCGCATAGATCTTCTGCACATGTTCTCTTCAACGAATTACGTTATATCATAGAATAGTAAAATTGAAACAGAATAATTTCCTTTTCAATAGTGCGTACTATGGGAAGTGTGTTTACGGAGTCCTTCGGATCCATTTATTTTACAACGCACATGTACGTGATCTTTGATCCTTTTGATGATTTGACAGTCGGTCGTCATGCTCACTTATTACAACTACTAATCAAAGGCCCCGTGATATAAATTCTAGCCAAATAATTATAACACATACATTTTTGTACCTTTTGTAAATGAAAGAAAAGTACTTTCAAGATATATTAGTTTTACATGTTTTCAATATTTGAGTTAAATTGCGTGGTCAGTAACGCCGCATCGTCAATTTGTACTATGAAATATAATTACTCTTTTGAATTTATATGTGTCTTTTTTACGCAAGAATAAATTTGAAGTATTAACTTACTCAATTCAAACGCAATCAAATTATCCCGCTCCGTAAAGTTGTCATGGCGTGAAATAATATAAGACAGACTGAATTACCGGACTTCTAATGAACAAGCACAAAGCGCTTTCATAATAATTCGCGGAAAAATATAACAACGTCATAATTCAGTATGACGTCAAATAAACTCCCGTTGATGGCGTTAACTATATGCCAAGGGTAAATTGATGTCGTAATAGAAGCGTATTTTAGATGTAAACAAGGATATATATTGCTCGTCATTCGAAATGCATTGCTCTTTAATCTAGAGGTATATTCAACCATTAGTTCAATAAGTTTTTAGATCTTGTTTTCTCTACGACATCGATACGGTTTACGTTTGATTTGTTCACGCTCATACCCTCTTAAGTAAAAAGAGGATTCTAAGTAGGTTATCAACTGATGGCATGTTGTATTATTTCCTTGATATTTGTTAGACGTTTGAATGGTGATAATGCACATTTGAAATACATGTACCATGCTCAAACAGCCATATTTCCGAAAAACTTCTTTTTTCCAAATGAGGGTACCATATGCTAACGGATAACCCAAAAAGCAACAAAACTTGTAGTGAACCATCAATACTTCATTAATTTCTTCAAGAGTTGTTAGTTGGTTCATGGGGAGAAGTTGAAGATACGACGTGTGCGATGATGGTAGTCGGATAATGAATCAGAGGCGCATATTTACAATCAATTTTTCTTTTGTGATAGGCAAATATTAATATTTTTCTTGCTTCAGCAAAGTCACTTATGATTACAGGTTGACAAAGACGCTACATTCAAACGGGTTGTACCTGCATCAATCTCCATTTGCATAAAAGAACTGTGCGAAATCTTTAGACCGTAACAATAAAAACTGAAAGGCGGATTCGATTAAAGCACTCGTTTGCTAGAGTGAAAGTATGACTGGACAATCTATATATAGTCATCTCAGAAGAGTAAATCCGGATAACCATACCGTCTGCGATTTCCGTGACAGATGGCCGCCCTCAGACGGCACCGGTTACCCATTGTCTCGTTGGTATATGTGTGGTTTTTGTGTTTCGTGTTTCTATAGTGCGAGCTAGTGTTCCTTGTACCTTTTGTGTTTCTTTCTGTGTGTGTCTGATCTGTGTTGGAGTTTTGCTGTGGGTGCTGCAACCTAGTATTGTTGGATATCCCCTTCTTTGTTTTGAATCCACCAAAATTAAATAAACATTAAAGAAGTACCTATCAGTTATTATATCAGAAATACCTATCTTGAAGAAATATCTCTGCCGAATTGAAGCGAAGGGTGTTGCATGCAAGCAGGAGATGCTGACTCTCCCTGAGAACCTGGTATCACTCCCACATTGGGAATTCGCCTCTTTTCATGAGTTAGAGGTTTTTGTTTGGTTCCTTTGGTTTCTGTTTTATCCTGATTTGTATGCCATCGGGTTTATGATTTTCTTAATTATCGATTTTCTACTTTGTATTGGGATTTGGTCATTATCCATATTTGTCATTACTTGTATTTTGGTCTACACGTGGATCTCTTCTTGGACATATTCCGCAATGGATGCTAAGCTCTCATATTTGTATGAAAGTGTTAAAAAACAAGTAAACACTGTTTCAGACCAAATTTTTAATTCTCGAACATGCATCTAATACTTTTATTTTACATGATATTGACAAGAACTGTGTGTTGCGCTATCATATTCGCACAACGAAAGAATTCAATTGAAAAACATGAATGAGCAGCGATACACCCTTCATAACATAGAGATATACATGTATTTTTATTCTTAGATTCTTTTAGATTGAAAAGGTAGATATACGAGCACATACATCGAAAAAGGATACTTATTCTGATGGATATTTGCTGGACTATTAAGATGAACAAAGCTATGATATGAAGAATGCAGATTGTGATGATATATATTGAAACACATTGTAGGTGATGGTCGATCCTAAAAAACATACCTATAGAAAATAACGGCATTACTCAGACCACAAACACATTGTAGGTGATGGTCGATCCTAAAAAACATACCTATAGAAGATAACGGCATTACTCAGACCACAAAATGAAGGTTTACATAATATACATCTTCAAAAGAAATCGTCTCCGATGGAAAAAAGGTTAAGACATTTCCATAAACATGCGTTCAGAGCGATAGTAACCAAGACGTTGTAAAATATATCATGTTACTGCTTTACATGTACAATGTGTCCCTGGTAATAAAATGTAAGTTATATTATTCTTATGCTCGGTAAAGGCTGGAATTAGTCCACACCCACACTATATATGACATGTAAAACCACAAACACCGCATCAAAGATTACATATTCAACAGTTATACACATGAAAATTATATAAAATAGCTTTATATATATGACTGGTAAAGAAAAAGAAATACAACACCTTGATTAGGCCTTTCAACTAAATTTTAAAATCCAAAAATTTTCCTTTGAAAGTGCTTCACGACTTTTGAATCTGTGTCTAGATAGCAATAAGGAACTTTGAATTGGGAAAGACATGCTAATTATCGATAAATAATTAATTTTTTCTACCGAATTTAAAATGAAACTGCTTAAGAAGGGAGGTAATTCAAACTATAAAATTTAACAAACATTTGATTTCCGGGACTCATCTTGAGTGACCGAGTTTTACGGGTTCTTTAAAATATGAAATGCACAAGAAACGAAATGAAAAGCAACGGAACGAATCTTTATTTTTTGGTCGGCAAAGAATTTCTAAAAATAAACGTAATAGTAAACGACGCAGACATCATAGGAAAAGCCCTGTAAATTTCAATTCTAGGTTCTTGTTATCATTGAACTTATTCAATCAAAATTTACGAAAAAATTAAAATCATACGGTTTAAACACAAGTTGTTCAAAAAAGCAAGCAATACAAATTACAAAAATAAAAAAAAGATGAAATTTTCACGATTTTCAGATTTCTAATCCGAGTTGTACAGAAAAAATCTGAGCGACTAGATGAATACATTTTATTCAATTTCAGAGATCCCTCTTCCTTTTTGCATGGATTGTTCGCTATAGACATGCGAAAGAAACCTCCATATCGTCATGATTCTTCACTTTGAAAACAACCTCTTTTATCTATAATAAAGCTACATGCAGGGATAACTAGAAAAAAAGGGGGGGTTTCCCATCCCATATTTCACTGAACAATTACTGGTCGACATCATGCAGTGAATTTATGATGGTTTTTTTTTTTTTTTTTTTTTTGTTTGTTTAAAGCCGAGAAAATTTGTCAAAAACATCGATTACGTACGTAGTTTAAAAAAAATATTGATGTAAGAACCTTAAGGGTGGGGTGGTCAGCCTATCCAACACATGGTTTTGAAAAAAAAAATTGAAGAAAAAAAATTGAACTCACGTATACGTATATGCAAATAGAGTCACAGAACATTCTGGATCAGATAAGAACGGTAAATGACTCAAAATGAAATTTGATCAAAAAAAGGTACTGGAAAACGAGGTTTTTTCACATTCATGGTGGTGTCCAAAAGTGGGAATCGATTATCGCAAATAATCGATCATAGCTCGATACTTGATTCCGATTATCGATTATGGCTCTAAATAATCGATTACATAGTGACGTGATTAAAGAACGAATCTTTATGAAAAGGTTTCAAGTTGAATTGTCTAATATAATGTAAAATGACAGGTCCAGCCCCTCGCATATTCTTGATTAAATAAACGACTAAACGGCTATGTACTGGGTAGTCTGTTCTGATGTAAAATCAGTTACAAAATCTGAACAGCAAAAAAGATATAACCAATCAAGTCTATTCAGTTGACTTTAAAAAGAAGTTACTTTTCTGCATATTTTTTTTTAGAGAAGGAGAGGCACTGAAACCCTGTGCCTAAAAAATAAACATATAGTTAAGCAAAACCTGACTCTTTTATCATAAAAAGTGTATTTCGTCATTTAGTAGTCAAATGTATTAAATAATATTTAACACATATGAAGTGCTGAAGTAATCATTGTCTTGACTGAGAGTAAATGGAACAAATCTGCGTAACCTATTGATAATCGATAAAATCGCATTGGATGGCCAAACCGTAGACTATGAAGGCTCTGCCGATTCATCATCTCTTATGATTTTGTATATAAGCTCTTACTTTTTTGTAAATTCAAAAAGGGGGGGTCTAACTGATCCCCTCCCTAACCCATCCCCCTCTTGATCCACGCTTTCAAGTGCCGAGTGGACTTTATGTGAAATATTTTGAGTGTAAGTTTATACAATTAAAACTCATAAAAATGTATATAGCGATGTATAAATTTATCAAATATTGAGAAAAAAAATGTAGAGCACAGCCCTGTACTCACACTTTTAGAAATGGATCAGTGGCGGATCCAGGATTTCAGAAAGGGGAAGTTTCTCCCTCATTTCTCCCTCTAGAGTCCTGTAAATGTGACCTTCAAATGAACTATTTTTATGCTAAATTCAGTGATGTAGGCGAGCGAATACGTTCAAGCGAGCAATTTGCTCTTGGATAAAAATGTCAGAATTATTTTTTCTACCCTCTATTACTTTTTAGGGAGAAAGGGTACATCGGTAAGCCGTATTGTTAAGAAGTGATCATATACATTAAAGTGGTTAAAAACTGGCGAGCGAAGGCGAAAGTCAGTGAATTTTTTTTTTCAAATCGTTACAAAAAGATGATCAATATTTATCAATTACGATCTCCATTGCATAATATTCATATATTCAAAATCTTTAAAATTGGAAATCCCCCTTTACCTCCTATTGATATGGCAGAGATTAATCCAATCAAAACATAAAAGAAAAGAAAGCAGAATGCAGAAATGTATTGTAAAATCTGAATCGGATGCGCGAAAGTTCCCATTGGCTTTATCCGAATCAATAACTTTTGAATGAAAGGGGGGAGAGAAGGCACCCCCATATGCATATTATGCATATTCACAGATTTTAAGAACGCGGGCTGGGTATACCCTTCCTCTTTAATTAGCGAATGGTTGAATTACAAAATAGTTTCAATACATGTACATCCATAACACAAACAATTTTCAAACATTATTAACTTTTCATGTGTTCTTTAAAAACTTCTGGTAAACCCCTCCTCCATTAAACCCTTTGCAAGCACGGAATAGGCGGCCGGCGGCCAACGCCCTCCAATTGAAACTGAATCATGCAGATATGATTTGTTTTACAGATTGTGGACGAGGGGTGATTACATCAGTTCTTCTTGTATGAGCAGTAAAGCTGAAATCTGTATTAATATCATTTTCGCGTCTTTTTATAGGGTGGGGGTAATTACCGTCACTTTTTATGCATATAGTTTTTGGTCTGTCTGTCTGTCTGATTGTGTCTGTTAGTCTGTCTGTTTGTCTGTCCGCAAAAACTTTAACCTTGGTCATAATTTTTGAATGGTAAGTGACAGGGCTTTCATATTTCACATATGAATTCCTTGTGACAAGACCTTTCCATGGATACCAAAATTTCTTACTTTGTGACCTTGACCTTGGAGTTTAACCTCCTTTGGAAAAACTTTAACCTTGGGCATAACTTTTGATAGGTAAGTGATAGGGCTTTCATATTTCACATGGTCATTCCTTATGACAAGACCTTTCCATGTATACTAAATTTTTGACCCTGTGACCTTGACCTTGGAGTTTGACATACTTCTGAAAAACTCTAACCTTGGGCATAACTTTTGAATGGTGATAGGGCTTTCATATTTCACATTACAAGACCTTTCTATGGATACCAAAATTTTTGACCTTGTGACCTTGACTTTGGAGTTTGATCTAATATCGAAAATTAAAACATTAGCCATAACATTTGAATGGTAGGTGATTGGGCTTTCATATTTCACATATGAATTCCATGTTGCAAGACTTTTCCAATGTCCCACAGGCGAAAAACGAAAAAAGGGGGGATGGATGGCTATTTTTAAATTTGCCTCTAGAGCGTTTAAGTACGTTATAATGTCGTCTTTTTCTTTTTATATCACAGAACAATCTATTCAGAGTGTATTCCGATCAAATATTTAACCGTTTGGAAGGAAATAAAAGAGAAAGTTGTCTATTTCTACACCGTGTGTATTTCGCGCCTGAAAGCTACATAAATGGCTGAGAAGAACGAAATAATACCGTTTTTCAGTTTCCGGATTGTAGAGTTTGTCGATTATATTGATATAATAACCTCAAAGTTAATTTTGCTTATCCAATTTTGACATGAAAAGGTAACAGAAGCATAATAAACATAAAAAAAAATTTAAAATAAGGCATTTTTTGTGCATTTTCGATCGATATTTAACGTTTTCCGTCATCTGTACCACTAACTCTTCAACCCGTAATTATGACATCTTTCACCAAATTTATTTAAATAAAATACCTACTAGGAATCTTATAATACTTTATATTTTTATCTTTACCAATTTTTATATGAATTGGAAAGACAGCGCACGAGAAATAATCGAGTGATTTCAGGGCTAAATCCGGCCCTTATCTTAACAGCTCCTTATAAATTATGTATAAGAGGTACTGATCTTTGTCTCGCAGTTCCCGAGGCACTTTAAGGGTGTGCAAGGGAAAAAAATACTACAACTTTATCATAAACGAATGATTAAATGGTAAAATTTGTAATTCTGTTTTTCGTTTCATTTCGTTACTTTTCACTTCGTTTCATAGTTTAAAGGGTCTCGAATTTTACAGATATTATTAAAGAGTTCTCTCCCTTCCAATATATTACCACATGTACATATGTAACTCGGTCTAAAAATCTCATGTGCAATTTTGTGCTATCTTTCTCTGTCCTTTTATTGTCTTTAGTACATGAAACAAATTAAAATATTATACTCAATCCTACCAACATTGTCCAACAACCCAAAAGTTGTAAATAAATAAAAAAAAAATCATGATTTGAAGTTATTTTTGCGCTACATTTTTATGAAGAAGCGCGAAAGGTTCCGATTCTGACACTTTGGGTACGAGTTGTCGTTACTCTCAGTCGACACCTAGCGTTTGTTGAAAGGTCTACCTTAATGAAGATTAAATGACAATACGACAAAATAACTGCATCTTTACTTATCTAGCTGTTTTCTTTTAGAAATCGCGTCAAAATAAACAAAATGAATTTACGTTTGTTTTCACAAGTTTTGATATTTTTCTTATTCTTCATTTTCTTTATTCTTATTACCGCTGTCAAAACAATTGTACTCGGATACCAATTTTTTTTCAAATTAAGCACAATTTGCACACATGAGAAAAAGATACAAGATGACAAGGAAAAGAAGGAAAGGAATGAATAATAATTAGCATATCGACATGTTATTAAGCATATTATATCATAATATAAAGTAATAGATAACCAAAATCTATGTATGGATGTAACAAGAATTGTCTATATTACATCGAATTCTTTTAAGAGAATGCATCTTGTTGTGACAATTTTGAGAAAAAGTTTGGGTTTGGGTTTCAGATTCATTTCCTGTTGGAACGTTTCATCATTACAGTAAACAAAAATATAATTCTTATTAATTCTTTCATCAATAAAACAAGAACTTTTCATGAGATAACGGTATTCATCACCAATTCTATTTTCATTGCAGGATGAAGAATCTCTAAGTATCCTTATGTAGTAAATTTGGTCATATATCTACTTGATTCTTTATTAAGCTTATGGTCAGTTATTCGAAATTTACTTAGAATGTTTGAGTCCTTACCATTAAGTATATTGAATACATCAGATCTAGTTTTCAATAGTTTTGTAAATAATATACTGACAAGGATATTTTAGTGTATCACACATAACAAAGAAGTGTATAAGTCGGCCATCCCAATGTTTTAATGAGGCACGAACCAGTAACTTTTCGATCTATCGTCCGACGTCCAGATCACTGGACCACGGCGCTTATTGTTTTCAATAGTCAAGGGTACATATACACATATATTATTGAAATTTGATCAATAGAGTGATAAGCGAATCAGAACTCCTCCTTTTCTCTCTTTCAATTGTCTTATGAGGAATATGGAAGATAGCTATTGCAGAGCCCAAGGAGAGAAAGCCTTTATTGTATGTTCTGCTAGCAAAATTCCAATGGTTTCTTTATCTTAGCTTCAGTTTGATTTACCGGGGTGTCTAGACGATGTGTCATGGAAAGGATATTTTCTACTTCACTTCCGTCCAAACGGGATTCGATGTCACCTCCTTGGCATATTGATATTAGATCGATCCTTTCGTTCAGAGGATCCTCATTGTCCATTTTGTATACGATCGAGCCACTGTCTCCTGGCTCAAGGAATTTTCTGTCATCCATTCCTGCGACGAGAATCATCATATGCTCTTCATGGTCATCGTCGGATAGGAAATTATAGTCATTGCATCGTATCCTACCCTCTGTGGTCCCACTTGTTGCTCCTCGTTTGAAAACTTGGCAGTTGGAAAGGTCTTTGCTTCGATCTTTGTGCAAGGTTGATTTCAGTTTGATGTTATCCTCGCTTCTTATTTGCATATCGATCTGATTTGCTTCGATCAGAGATCGATGTACCTTCAATGCTGCAAAGTCTGATTTTTCTGAGGAGTGAATAATGTCAACGAAAGGTATTATCTCTCCATCAAGATCAACATATGGTAAGTGTTGACTGATTACGCAATGGTTACAGGTGATTGCGGCCACATCATCTCCATATTTGGCATATGTCCCTATTGTTCCATACCTATTCGTATTTTGATCGTTTATTAATAATTTGTCACCAGGTTTCGTACATTTGCCTCCTCTGTAGACGTTTACGCTATGAATAGCTGTATCAGGGTCGTAGCTGCTCACAAGTTCCTGAAGCTCTCTTGTTAAGCTTTTTCTCTCATCATGAGACAGATTGTTGTCGACGTCGATTCGCAGATTTCCAGAGAAATGTCCATATCCAACGACACCCTTGTCCTTCAGGCTACAAAAAGCATAACAATATTGAATTGAATTGAACAGTGAAACGTATTTTAGTAGCGCCATCTAATTTCAGTTTCAGTTGTAGATTTGTCTATCAAATTGGTAAAGTGTGCGCGGCTCCAATCATTTTGTAGGGTCGACTCAGTAGCATATTTAGATAACACCTGCGACAAGATTAACATGGGAGGGATGGTGCAAGAATATTAATCCATTAATTCCGATGATATTTTTGAATTTCATTTGAATAAATCATACAATAAGGATGTATAGAAAACATATTCAGGCTTATAGGCTAAACATATCTGAGAAGGGCAGCAAAGTCAAAGTTCATGATATCGACGCATTAATTGTAAAAATACTATAGAAAAACTCTTAAGGATCAGTTAGCCAGTCGAAATGTACTAAATAAAAAAAATGTTTGTAATATTGTAAAATAGATATATACCTTTTCAGAGCATCCGAGATTCTTTTAGGCATTTCTTTTTTGTCTTTCAGGGAACTATTCATAAGTGATTTCATTGCCGTTTCTATTTCCTGTCGTAACTGCTCAATAATTTTGCGGGTTTCCTTCTGATGTTTGTGGATACCATTCTCAAAGTCAGTGGTGCCTTGTGGTACGCGTTCATTGAGTAGGCATAAATATTCGTTCAGATAACGTTCATAAACAAGAGAAACTGCTTTTTGTACATGTTCTCTTCGTTCTCTATCTAAGGCTTCAGAAGGAAAGTCGAATTTCATGCAATCATCTTTTGAACAAGTGGATATACACAGTATGATTTGGTCAATGCCTGCTCCAATTGATCGATCGTCCTAAAAATTCGAAATTAGAAATACTGATGTAACATATAACAATATTAAATCATATTTCTCGTTTTCAAATTGCCATAATTTTATGTAGTTACTTAGATGTAGTTGTTTCTTTTTTCTTAAAATTTATCTGTTAAATGAAGCCATGTAAATATACTCAGACACATCGACGGTGTTATCAAAGGACAGTTACTGTACGAAAAGGCGTACTTCAAAAATTCTACGTCATAAACTTATCACTTAACCTTGTTCACTCACCGTATCAGGTTCCTTTATTTCATGAGCGTAAGTGAAAGAAATAAGTATTGGATACTTCTTCAAATCGTCATCTACAAATTTGTCATAGTCTGTCTTGATTGTCTTCATGTGAAGATTGATAAGATAACAAAATATGTATTGTGTTCAAAATATTAGCGAGGAAATATCATGCATAATTTGTAAACACATTTCATTTCACATTATTCTTACGAGTACATTTTGTTTATTTTTTCACATAATATAATGATATTATTTAGAGAGAAATTGAAAAAATAAATGTAAATGCAAGTAATATGTGAGGGCCAACCTTTCGGTGTTACTGTAATGGTAGAGCCAATTCCGCTGAGGAAAGGCCTTAAAATGGCCGTCTCATTCTTCCTTGTTATTATGCTTAAATAGCCTTGGTCAATGAATTCCGACAACAGGATTCCGTCCTGTCTCTGCAACGGAATAGTATCTACATCTACTAAACACATTAGAAGTTAAACCTGTGAAATCACGAATGATTTTACATTGTTCTACCGAGCAGAGGTGACAAATGCGACAGGCTGTTATGTACACGCTCACATTTACTGGACATCTTGTCTGAATCCCGGTAATTACCTTATATGTAATATTTCTACCAAACATGACAATGAAATTGGAGTACCAGGGAAGACAAGCTTGCGCATTGATGAATAATCAAAGCATGACTTTGTAGTGCTTTCTGTATTTAGCGGTTCGAGTCAGTGTAAAAGAAGGGAAGAGATCTCCAACCAGACCCTGTTGTAGTACCAGCAGCAAAGTACAGGTTTAATGTAAGTGCCCCGACAACATTTCCATTTACTATTTTATTTTCTTCATGGTGATTTGGTATTGTTTCGTCATAAGTTAGAAAAAAAACAGACCAAATATAGCGATATTTTTACATGTAACAATAGAAATACCTAGATAATAATAAAAACGTATTATGCTTAAAAAAGGTAATTACAATTAAAGTATTCTGCAATTTTGGGTTGAGCACTATTATCGAGAGAATTTGCAAATGCATCTCTCTGTACCTTTTCTTTCTTAAGGTTTTGGACATAATCTCTTGAAATTGGAATGCATGATAAAAAGGAATGACACCTCCCATTTGAAAAAAATCAATTATTATCCTATTATGAATATCAAATTCACATGTAGCCAAGTTCGATCAATTTCGGTTGATCGTTTCTTCAACGCATTCTAAATTTCTGTTATCAAAATTTCATGAAATTTTTAAAAAGTGGGTCCTGTAGCATCATATCCCACCCATCCTGCTACGTCTTTCGGTACACTTTTTCGACATAGTAACTTTCATACTTTTTTGGCATATAGCATTGTTTAGATTTAGGATCACTGATGAGGGTTATGTACCCGAAACGTGCATGTCTGGTCCACGTTGCCAATTTATCTGTTTTTAAATGATGCTATTCAATTTGAAGACGTTTACATTTATACCACTTGGTGAGTGTCACTGCTGGTGGACCAGGAGTCCCCGAGGGCACATGTAGCCAAGTTCGATCAATTTCGGTTGATCGTTTCTTCAACGCATTCTAAATTTCTGTTATCAAAATTTCATGAAATTTCTAAAAAGTGGGTCCTGTAGCATCATATCCCACCCATCCTGCTTCGTCTTTCGGTACACTTTTTCGACATAGTAACTTTCATACTTTTTTGGCATATAGCATTGTTTAGATTTAGGATCACTGATGAGGGTTATGTACCCGAAACGTGCATGTCTGGTCCACGTTGCCAATTTATCTGTTTTTAAATGATGCTATTCAATTTGAAGACGTTTACATTTATACCACTTGGTGAGTGTCACTGCTGGTGGACCAGGAGTCCCCGAGGGCACATGTAGCCAAGTTCGATCAATTTCGGTTGATCGTTTCTTCAACGCATTCTAAATTTCTGTTATCAAAATTTCATGAAATTTCTAAAAAGTGGGTCCTGTAGCATCATATCCCACCCATCCTGCTACGTCTTTCGGTACACTTTTTCGACATAGTAACTTTCATACTTTTTTGGCATATAGCATTGTTTAGATTTAGGATCACTGATGAGGGTTATGTACCCGAAACGTGCATGTCTGGTCCACGTTGCCAATTTATCTGTTTTTAAATGATGCTATTCAATTTGAAGACGTTTACATTTATACCACTTGGTGAGTGTCACTGCTGGTGGACCAGGAGTCCCCGAGGGCACATGTAGCCAAGTTCGATCAATTTCGGTTGATCGTTTCTTCAACGCATTCTAAATTTCTGTTATCAAAATTTCATGAAATTTCTAAAAAGTGGGTCCTGTAGCATCATATCCCACCCATCCTGCTACGTCTTTCGGTACACTTTTTCGACATAGTAACTTTCATACTTTTTTGGCATATAGCATTGTTTAGATTTAGGATCACTGATGAGGGTTATGTACCCGAAACGTGCATGTCTGGTCCACGTTGCCAATTTATCTGTTTTTAAATGATGCTATTCAATTTGAAGACGTTTACATTTATACCACTTGGTGAGTGTCACTGCTGGTGGACCAGGAGTCCCCGAGGGCACATGTAGCCAAGTTCGATCAATTTCGGTTGATCGTTTCTTCAACGCATTCTAAATTTCTGTTATCAAAATTTCATGAAATTTCTAAAAAGTGGGTCCTGTAGCATCATATCCCACCCATCCTGCTACGTCTTTCGGTACACTTTTTCGACATAGTAACTTTCATACTTTTTTGGCATATAGCATTGTTTAGATTTAGGATCACTGATGAGGGTTATGTACCCGAAACGTGCATGTCTGGTCCACGTTGCCAATTTATCTGTTTTTAAATGATGCTATTCAATTTGAAGACGTTTACACATGTACCTCCTCAATTAGTTGGATATCCTCCTTTCTAACAAGATCTTTCCAAAGGTGATCAACTCTCTGACATAGCTTCCGAACTCTGTTCAGATGAGGAAAGTTTTTGACCTCACATTGAATTATCTCAAAATCTTCGTCTGAAAAAAATATGGCATATTCATATATCCTTTACATACTAAGATAATTAATAGCTTTCCAGTCAAAAGAAACATATAACTATTTCTATGAAATGAGGAGGCTTTGGTATTAGAATATGAATACTATTCAAAATATTATTCGATCAGAGTAAGGGGAAGACAGAAGAAATAATGCATATACGGCGTCAGACATTGTTTTCACCAGACAAAAACCAATGTCCAGGCATTCAGATTCAGATTATTTTTTTAATTTGATTATAAATTTGGGTATATAAAATAGAATAATTATAGCATCAACTGCGATGAAAAGAACATAACAGAAAATGCACCTTTCATTATAAACCGTAAAGTTTACTTTAAGCTCTACGGCAGTGGTGAGAAGTTTTATAGATTACTTCCTGTCGTAATTAGTTATTTCTGAATTATAAATGTATATGTTCTATTTCTTCTAACCAATGCCTTTAAATTTACTATCACCAACTACTTTGATTTGTTTTGATCCAACACAAATAGTCATGTTTCACAGCAAGGAGTCTAGTATATAATGCCACAACGCTTACATCACAAAATAACGCTTTTGATTTTTGAAGATACCGGTATATAGGTACCTTGATTTCCAATTTTGGTGTCTGTTGATTTCTGTTGCAGTATCAACATTGGTTCTGGAGACATTTCCTTTATTCTGGTACAATCTGATCAATGAAAAGAAGAAGATATCAAACGGGTCTTTAATATGATGGCCTAAGGAGAAAAAACAATTCAGGGTTTTTTGAAAAATGCCATTTACCTTACGGAATTTAATATATATAAACTAAACTTAAGAAGTACCTACAATATACCTACCCTTTCGTTCTATTGCTGATGAAAATGGTGCATCTGAAAGAAATAAAATGGGTTTTGTTTATGTTTCAGAAAATTAGGAAATTTAAAATTGCATTTGTTCCGATAATTATATACTTATAAGAATATTATAATGATAGGAATAGCATTTAGAGAAGAAATGGGACAAAGAAAAGAGCGGATTATAGCATTTAATTGATCGTCGTGAGTAACTTTTCTCATCTACCATAAGCTTGAAATATATTCAAAATAAAATGATGTCAAATTCCAAACCAGTAATATTTACGAAGGTGTTTTAAATATTTTTTAAAGATATTTTTTGTTTGTTATATTTTTTTTGGGGGGGGGGGGGGGGGCATCTTCTTTTCTCGTGATTTAGATATATTATTCTCTATGTATTAACCATATAATTTTCGCTATATGTGTTTTAAGACAAGATACCGGATTCCTGAAATACACACCTCTAGTGAGAAACTTCTGATTTGAGGAATTTAAAGATACTAGTATCTTTTAGCCAGATTACGAGATTATTAAACTTATTCCTATAAAACAAAAGTATACCAACTGGTTATACATTGCCCTTCCAACATTGTGCTTAATTTGAAGTAACAACGTATATTGAAAACATGTAAACACTTGATATACTTATATATACGCTCAAACCTATACTCGCGACCTGATATACTGATATTTACATTCGAACCGATACTCGCGACCTGATATATTTAGGTATACGCTCGAACCGATACTCGCAACCTGATATATTTGTATACACGCTCAAACCTATACTCGCGACCTGATATACTGTTATATACGCCCGAACCTATACTCGCGACCTATATTTATATACACGCTCAAACCTATACTCGCGACCTTTTATACTTATATATACGCTTCAATCTTTACTCGTGATATACTTATATACGCTCCAACCTAATCTTCTGATTGTCTCGCAATGCTTTTAAACAAAACTGGGAACAATGTTCAGATTACGCTTTTTCAGTATGTTGAAGTTTAACCTAGGTGTTTACCTTTCTGGGTGTTTGAACTCACACACTGTAAATAAAATATATCAAAATTAAATGAATGTTTGAATCGATAGTAAACAGTAAATACATTGTTTTCCTCCAAAATTGTTGGACTTCTAAGTGTGGATGAAACAGTATTTTATCAGTATAATTTGTAAATTGAAGTGTTCCTAGTGGTAATTTTCTTGATTAGATTTGCACGTTACATGTACACGTGTGTCGGAAGGTTAATCCTCATCAGTGGTTCAGTAAAAGTGATACTATTGAATTTGAAGATGATAAACATTTTAGAGACAGCCATATGTATTTTAGTTGCGTCCTCTAGCTTCAGATTAGTGCATTTACTTTGCATAGAATGCGTGGCTCCACATCTAGTGTAGGGTCAATTCAGTAGCGAAGTGAAATAGATCTATGACCAAAATAACATTGGTGGGATTGTGCTAGGATGTTAACTTATTTTAATTTCGTTGATATTTTAGGATGACATGGCAAGTTTCCAAAATAGCAAAGTAATTTGCTAAAAGGCCAAAACAAATCTGTTTCAGGGGTTACAATGACAAACATCACTCAGCAGACATGTTGAGAGATAAGGTTATTTTATTATACAGCCATAGAAGTGAGGTATGGAAATTACAAGAGGTTATGGCAGTTGTTCTTACCTTGAACGTATTCATTTTGAATGGAAAAAATTGATTTTGAAAATCAAGCATAGAACTGAAAATTAAAATAAAAAGAAGAGACAAAAAAAAATTAAATAAAACTGAAACTGTTACGAATGAATATAACAATTTGTGTTTTGTTACAAGTATGCAAGAACATACAGGGTATCTCTAACAGGACTCGGTTGTCGCACCCTCAGCAAAACATCGAAAAAAAACCACAGTAGACAAGTAAAGATCCTGACGACAATCTCAATATAGACTCTCAATATAGACTCTCAATTGTTGGAGATCCCCTCCTTTCTCAATAGATTACCAAAACTGAGCATCGACGGACCACTAGCAAGCTAGAGGTGGGACCAGGTGCCCAGGACGAGTAAATAAAGAGATACAAAGGTATAAGAAAGTTCAAACACCAAAGACGACATCAAAACATTTAACACAAAAGACTAGACATAAACCATCTATTTACATTCACATTAAAGACAATGAACGATACTACATATGAATCCAATTTTTATTTTGCATTAATAGCTGATTTTCCTGTAAACTCGTGAGACAGTCTAACACGAGAAATCACAAAATTTCGCGATATTTTCATTGTGACGGCGAAGTAAAAAGTATGGCATCACATCAAGACGGTGCTATCAGATGTGACATCACGATGGGAAATTCTTATGCTCTACAGGATTTTCAAAGTTTTCAACTTTGTATTATAGTTGATCGAGATTCCTTTTGAAGAAAAAGACATGTAAAACTAGGATATCAAAACAAGCTCAGGGAATGGAGTACTCTCTATAAGTAATTAGAAGAAGGTATGTTGAAAGTTACTATGTTAGAAACTGTCACGGACGAAAAACACAGGAAGCATTGTAAATCATGTTTGACTTACTTTGTCTCTGTTTATCTGAGTAGATGAGACATAAAACGATGTAGGTTTCCTCTTCACAGTCACTGATTCCTAGGAAATTAAAACAATACAACCTTTAAAGTTTAATTGATCCAATGACATTTGAATATAGCTGTACAATATTGATTAAAACATTCCATTGATATATTACCTATACTAAATATTTACACTTAGACATTATCTGATTATACGTACCTTTTTTTTTTCGTCATTTTTGTCGTTCAACATTCATATATTCCAGTCTAAATTGATGCTTCCTAAACTGTCGATGGATAAACATTATAACTATTCCGACTTTAATTTTCATATATTAAGCACCAAAGTAGATTATCTATCTATCTGCGCATGACCCTTTTTAGTTCCCTAATTGAGCACCTTAGCATCTTAAATTGATAAAATTGAAATGTGCACTTGAACATGTCAACAAATAATGCCTCATCAGTGATACTCGATGCCAAAAAAGAGAAAATCCAAATAATGTGAAATAACGAAGAGCAAAAGTGTAAACTTGAGCTTTAATTTCTGCTAGGACAGGGTCAAGCCACCAGGTGGACGATATTCTCGGGGTCTAAAGAATCCACCAGCAGAGATACCAACCTAGTGGTTAAAAATGCCAATATTAAAATGAGTGTTCTTTCAATTACCTTTTTTTATTTTCGAAGCATATTGAGAGAAATTTTTTGTTAGCAGTAACTAGAGTTTCGATATATTTCATGTATAATAGGATGTTTTTTATGTCCGGTAAATTTTAAGTACTATAAACCACGTGTTTTCTGAAAGGAAACCATGCCCACGGTACAAAAGAAAGGAAGGGATCTCCAACAACACTCGGTTGCAGTACCGACAGCAAAAACACAAAACTACCAATGTTAAACTCAGAGCAGACACCCAGCAAAAGAGGGACAAGGTACATCAACTCACACCATAGAAACATTAAATACAAAAGACCACAAATAAACCAACGAGATCAATGGTCAGCCGGGGCCAAATAGGGCGGTCATCTGCCACGCTTGTAACAAACGATGTTGTTATCCGGATTACGTACACACAATCCTCCGACTTTTCGGATTACCAGAGCTCTTGAAGAACGCACAATTGTGGTGTAAGCTTACTTCTTTACTGTAATATGAACATACAAACAGACAGCATGACGCAGGGACCCAAGATACACACAGATTTAGTCTAGGTGCCATTCATGAAACCCAAAAATTTCTTACGCACAAAATGTTTTTGCTTGAAAGTGTTGTCAATATCCTCTCATTTGATAATCCGGCGGATGCCACTCTGGCATCCTTGGGCATTTCGAAATTTTGGGGTAAAATGGAATTTTTCGAAGAAAAACCATTGGAAATAGGAAAAATTCAATTGCTTTTTCCATGCTGCAGCTAGATCAACCAAATTGGTACCAAACGAACGACAATTTAATTGTCTTTAAGTCTCAAGCTCAATTTATCAATCTACTTGTCAACAAAATGGGAAAAACTATTGATTTTCGGCGAAAAATCGTTGAATATTGGGAAAATACAATATCTTTTTTTATTCTGTAGCTAAATAAACAATTTTGGTACCAAACGCACAATAAATTCATTGCCTTTCATTTTAAATAATACAGAAGTCAGATTCGCAATTTGCTGGTAAGAAAAATTGGAAAAAAAACAACTGCTCTTGGATGTAAAAATGCTGAAAATGTGCAAAATGCAATGAACTTTTTCAAACTGTAGTTAGTATGAGGTACAGCAATTATGGTACCAAAAGAATTATTGTCTTTTATTCTTAATTTGTATTAAGCAACTTGCTCATAAATAAAGTGGGAGAAGACCAATGAGGGAGTTCACATTTGTACCATTTGGTGAGTGTCACTGCTGGTGGACCAGGAGTCCCCGTAGGCACATGTAGCAAAGATCGATCAAGTTCGGTCGGTCGGTTCGTCAAACGCATTCGAAAATTTCTGTTTACAAAATTGTCACAAATTTCTGAAACCTGTGTACTGTAGCATCATATCCCAGTCATTTTGTTACGTCTTTCGGTATATTTTTGACATAATTATCGAACAGTTTGGCCATATTTCCTTGTTTGGATTGCGGATCACTGACGAGGGTTAAATACCCGAAACGTGCATGTCTGGTCCACGCTTTTAATTAATCTGCTTTTAAATGATGCTAATGAATTGAAGATGTTTAACATAGATGATTTCTGCCAGTTGTTTTCAATTATTGAAGTGGATCTTAAAGACCAGCTCTGCTTAGTCATGACGTTGTTCTTGTCCCTACGTCAATGTTGAAAAAAGGTCTTCGGTTTTGCAACTTCCAGACTTCTTTAACTCATTTGTGTCACACTTTTGCCCTTTGCCGTGCGGAGCTCGTAAAAATGGGTTTTACAGTAAGTGTTTTTAATATTTTTCCCTGACAGTGTCGCCATAGCACTTTCTATATAGACATGGACTTAGACAGTGCATGTATACCCGACAAAAAAAGAAACGCACATCATATTATATAGTGATTTTTTTCAATTGATCAAAAATAATTCGTTAGGTATTTGATTATAGTTTTCTTTTTCCAGCACTCGAATTACCGGGGATAAAGCACGTTTCGATATTTTTTTCGCAACAAATCACAATGATAGTGCTGAATAAAGCACGTTGTTTCTAGCTTCTGTTGTATGGCCGCAGGTTTGGTATACTTAAGAAATTTTGTTGTTTGACCACTTTCAGCAAATTTTCTGTAAAAATATAGAAGGATACTGGTTTCTCAATTCAAATGAAGTCAAAATGTGCTAATAAATCTGAAAATTAAATGTCATAGTGGAAATATCCGTATATTGGGGTATGTTTTACGATAAAGGATATCAATATTTGGCAATTCTGATCCTATATGAACACTTATTTTGTCTTCAGCCATTCTTATTTATCTGTTGCAGATTTATCTTTAACATCGCATTGAAATAAGCAAAGGAAATACCAGAAAAGCTTTAAACTAACGTCCAAAACTATTGAAAATGCACGTAAAAATGACCTGTCAAGATCGAGGTATTATTTCTGAAAACTGTGCTTGCGAAAAAGGTCAAATTCTAGCTGTAGTAGGGTAATTTTGTGCTTTGCGATACAATTAAGGGCGAAAAATATCACAACACGGACTTCATTTTCAAAAGAGTTTATGTTTGGGATGTTTTTCTCAAATTTAGACTTACTCTTTCATGACGTCATTTGAAGCAATTAAATTAATTTGTATTCAGGGAAAATTGTTTATCATCATTTAAAAAAACAAATCGCAATGCCATATATCAGTTTGGATAATTTAAACAGCTTTAATCATTTCTAAAAAGTGAACGGAATTCTTAAAAGCCATTTTGTGACATTGCGTTTTGAACCAAGTGTCTTTATCATTGTGCTGTCTGTGATCATGAAGACAAATTTGTTTGGCGTTTGACAGAATAAGTCACTCGTATACCTACGATTTATGATGGAAAAGAATAGAATACCTATAGATTACATAATTCATTTTATAGAATGAAGATTAAGTGGTGCGTTTCTTTTTTTGTTGGGTATATTTTATAAGTTCTTTTCATTTTCGTGCGTGAACATCGACGGCGGGTTCGACTAGCTGACAGGGGATGCTTACTCCTCTAGCTTGCTAGGGATCAGTCGATGCTCAATTTTGGTGCTCTATTGTGAGTGCTGTTGAGCTTATCGTCAGGATGTTCTTTAACTCATTCGAAATATGTCCTTAAAATAAGCTCAAGATTATTCATTCGACAAGAATGCCTAGAAGCTGATGATCGATTGATTTATGCAGCACTCTGGTGTATCAACTGACCATGAAATGGCAGAATTAATACCTTGATTGTTTCTGGTCGTATATTTCTAAAACAACAAAAGCCTAAACATTTCACAATGAACACTCTATATCCACAAATGTTCGGCCACTCGGCCTTTATCAAGTGGAAAAGCACTTCATTGGTTCACTGGGCGTTGATCGTCTGTCTCTTCAACGCATTTAAAATTTTCTGTTACAAAATTGCTTGCAATTTCTAAAGCGTGGGTCCTGTAGCATCATATCCCATTCATTCTGCTACGTCTTTTGATACATTTTTGGACATTATAATTTTCATACGTTTTGGCCATATTACATTGTTTAGACTAAGGATCACTGACGAGGGTTTAGTACCCGAAACGTGCATGTCTGGTCCATGCTGTAAATTTATCATGTTTTAAATGATGCTATTGAATTTAAAGACGTTTAACATTTGTTTACCAGCAGTTATGGATATTACGTAGAATTCTTTTATATTCGTGCTTTTCCACTTGATATAGGCCGAGTGGCCGGAAATTTGTGGATATAGAGTGTTTATTGTTATTTATTATACTAAAGTTCCCTACGGAGGACACTACTTCATTTTTTTAAACACTTCAGATCTTCAATAATAAGTGTTCCAACTATTTACCTTGTTGAAGAAAGTTTTTAATCAATTTTATGCACCAGACACGTGTTTCGAATAGAAAAATCCTCTTCAGTGATGCTTTCAATTAATGCGACTTCATGACAGAGTCAAAATCCCTTCCAGCCCCTGGCCATATTTTCTGAACTTAAAATTGCTATCACTTTGCAGAGAGCATATTTAAATGATATTCAATTGACCCCTACTTACAAACACAATGACATAAAAGATTCAGTCAGAAAAGCTACATCTCAGGAAATGAAGAGCAACTGATTGATATTACATGTACTTGCAATCAGTTGATCGAGAAAGCAATCCGATAGATTAAGAACTCACATTCTAAACATTATTCTGAAGATGTAGGTATTGAGATCATGGTGATGGGTATCATCAACATATGATGGTATTTGGAGAAACAAAGGTTGCTCTGTGGGAAGTTTTTGAAGTGGTGTTCCGTGTCAAATTTCAGAGATGTTAATTCAGATACTGAACAGATGGTGACTATGAACATCATATTCATAAAGAATTACTATGGTTAAGAGAATCTAGACAGTATATCTGGTGTAAGGTCCAGTGTACGATTGAATGAAATGGGCTATAAGAGTTCAAAACTCTAAGATGACCATTGTCACCATCAGTTAATTGAATAATTTGTCAAGAAAAACGAAATATTTTTAGCCATGCATAAGGAAACATTCTTAAGATGCAGTTCAATCAAACCTGGATCTGCAGAAACATTTTTTAAATGCTGAGAATCGCGTCTGTACCTCTATTTGTTATCCTGTTGATTTGTTGCAGTCGCACATGATATCTGAGTTGAAATGATTTTTGGTGGTTCCGCCAGAAGCATCACTGATGAGAATCTAATATTCAAAACACGTGTTTGGTGCATGGAAATTGGTTTGGAATTTTCTTCAAGAAGGTATAGAGTTGGAACCCTTCGACATTATTGTGTAACAGACAGATGTGACAACTTCTGTGCTCATATTTCTTTCATTCTGTAAATGTTTTGTAGTAGAGAATTGTCAGAGTACGATGCAAAGGAGGCATTTTGATCAACCATGTAAGAAGGATTCTTTGTTGTTAGAAGTAGTTGCACACAAGTATTACAATTGCATGTTGATGAAACAAGAAAGGAGGTGATCTCCAACAAAATTGGGTTGCAGCACCAATATCAACACATCAAAACACCTCAAGTAAAACACAGAGAAGACACACACAGCAAGAGAAAATAAGGATCTAGAGTAGAAAAAAAGAGTAATAAGAAAATGCAAATCTAAAACTATCAACATGCAATCATTTTGATACGAAAATTGTTTTTCTGGAATTTCTTTAAACCGATTGTATTTTTACAAGTTAAAACCTTTTTTTCAGCAAAAAAAAAAAACAAAAACAAATAAACAACAACAACAACAACAAAACAAAACAAAACAAAACAAGCATATTCCATTTGCTTAGGTGGAATTCTTAATTTAAATGAATGAAATCATTTTTCTTGCTGTTGTTCTATCTACAGCATGAAAAAAGCATTGCAATATCCCAATTTTCAGCGATTTTTTATTCGAAATGCATTCTTTTGTCCCATTTTCGTACTTGCAAATTGCTTATCTGATATTTAAAGTTGAAGGCAATACATTTATTGTGCGTTTGGTACCAAAACTGTAATTTTATCTACAGTATGAAAAAAAGATATGACATTTTCCCAATTTTCAACGATTTTTCATCAAAAATCCATAGTTTTCCCCATTTTATTGACGAGTAAATTGATAAACTGAGCTTGAGACTTAAAAGCAATGTCATTGCTGTTCTTTAGATACCAAATATGTTGTTCTAGCTACAACATGGACAAAGTAATTGCGTTTTTCCAATTTTCAACGGTTTTTCTTTGAAAAATCACACTTTTTCCCAAAAATTTCGAAATGCCCAAGGATACCAGAGTGGCATCCGCCGGATTATCAAAGTAGAGGGTATTGACATCACTTTCACGCAAAAACATTTTGTGCGTAACATTTTTGGGGGTTCCCCCCTAAATAGCCATTTGGCAACTAGACTAATTGATATGTAAATGGATATAAAAAGCAGAAGACAAACGAAATACAGTCCGTGCTCTGCCGGATGTAGCGAGCCCATCCATGTGATCACCCGAGGAGTTTTTGAGATGACTGATTGGAGAACAAGATAAGAAGATGAAGGAAACGTACAATTCTCCGGTTACGGAGAAATGTCATGGATAAAATACATGACTGTTTTTGTTTAAATGATATTATTAAATTCAGCATTGAACAGGAATGTATCAAATAGGAGATATCGGAGTTCTACCCTTGAAGTCCCTTTTCGTGTCATTTGAGCTCCCCAGCCTATATTGACTAAACTTACACTCATAGCCATTTTATCATATAGCAAAACAAAATAATCGTATTTCTCTAATCAGGATGGTATTAAATCTCCTTCCTTCAAGACATGCTATATAGTATAAAAGTAGGAAGCGATTACGGGGATAAAATAAAATAAAGCAGCTTAATTTGGCTCTCCATTATTATTGTAAAGCATTTTCCGATATTTCCCTTTGTCATGTACATGTATATATGACATGAATATTTTATGTTTATCATAAGAAGGGGAATACCGTTATTTTCAACATCCCCAGATAAACAATGCAACTGTGCAAACAATTCATTCAATCTTTGGTCTCTGAAGGGAAAAAATACTTAGTCTCTGACTTCAACTTCACTTACAGATACATAGACGATTTGTTGTCCATCAATAATCCAAATTCGTTGATTACCTAAGCAGAATCTGTCCTTCGGAGCTTGAAATCAAAGAAACTACAGAGACAAATAATTCAGCATCCTATTTGAGCTTAATGGTGTCCTGATGGTCACATGAAAACCTCACTCTATGACAAACGTGACGACTTCAATTTCAGCATCACAAACTTCCCTTTTCTGAGTAGCAACATCTCTTCATCCCCTGCTTATGGTATGTTCATATCTCAGTTGATACGCTATGCCAGGGCAAGTACCAAATATACAGATTTTATTCTTAGAGCTAGGCGTCTTTCAGATAAGCTTCTCAGTCAGGGATAAGTTTGTGACCGACTAACATCGTTACTGAGGAAGTTCTACGGTCGATATGGGAAACTCGTCATACACTATGATGTCCCACTCTCCAGAATGGTGGATGATATTCTGTCATAGACCATTTGAACCATCCAACCAAAGATTGTATTCTATGTCTTCCGAAATGGAAGTAACCGGATGTGACAGTTCTACCGAATTGAAGCGACGGGTGTTGCATGCAAGCAGGAAATGCCTACTCTTCCTGGGCACCTGGTTTCACTCCCATATCGGGAGTTCACTTCTTTTCATGTGGTGGAGGTTTTTGTTTGTTTGCATTTGTTCCTGTTTTATCCTGATTTAGTATGCCTTCGCTTTATGATTTTCTAATTATCGATTTTATTATGGATATGCTCATCCATATTTGTCATTATAATATTAAAAACACATTTAGGAATATTTTTCCAATATCCAAGAAAGGAATTTTATTTTTATGTTGCCCTGTACATGTATTAATTTAGTACTATTTTGGAAATATAATGCAAATATCGATAACTTCTACTTATTAAAATCAATATTCTATCAATTCAATTTGGATTCAGACACTTAGAATAACATTCCAGCTCTTTACATTTTCAATTTGTCCGCCTTTCGTATATTATTAAAGTTCTTGTTTAATCATTTCCTTGAATCTAAATTCCTTCACTTTTGTCATTTCTTTATAATGTCGGGTGTCACATACTTCTCATTTATTTCTTTTATTCATTAAATTGTTTGTTTTGGGACTTTCTTTGTTCTGTAAAGCTGAGTGACAGAGCAATCCAAATATCATTTTGAAGAAAAGTTATACGCCAAAAATATCATTATTAAATGTGAAGAATGATTAAGGATTTCGGACCTTTAAGAAAAGGATATAAGAAGCATTTTCAGATTTTTCGCAATTTATTTAGATAGCCTTGTATATTGCTGGAACTATGTCTTCGCAAGAAATTTCTTACCTACTGGAATAATAAAAGAAAGGAGGGGATCTCCAACAACACTAGGTTGCAGCACCCACAGCAAAATCCAAAAACACCCATACAAAAAACACAGAACAGATACCCACAGAAAGAGACGCAAAAGTGACAAGGAACACCAACTCACAACATAGAAAAATGAAACATAAAAGACTACACATAAACCAACGAGACCATTGGCAACCGGTGCCGACTTTGGACGGCCATCTGCCACGTAAATAGCAGACGGTGTGGTTATCCTGGATTACGTGCGCACAACCCTCCCACTATTCCGATTTCCAAGAGGTCTCGAAGAACGCACAATTATGGTGTAAAACAACCTCCTCACTGTTAGATGACCACACACAAACAAGACCGTAAAACACAGGGGTCCAATTAACACAGATGAATATGTAAATGTATATAAAAAGAGGACGTGCGTAATACAGTCCGTGCTCTGCCGGCTGTAGCGAGCTCATATATGTTATCAACCGAGGAGTCCGACTGACATTCAGAGAGGACAGGTTGTCGGGGCCCTGTCTTCTCTAAGGAGGTTTGGACAGGGCCCGTCATGGAGTCCCGTCGTCACAGTCAGTCAGAGTGCAAGTTTTAAGAATGCGCTCGTACAAGACTGTATATTGGTCAAGTACCAAGCTTAGTGTCCGTCTGGTGACATTAGGATCAGATCCACGGTATAAAAGGCGTTTGATGACTCTGACGCATTTTCGATACATATGCTGTCTACCTTTGATCCTTCTTATTTTGTTAATTATGTCACCATAAAATGCAGGTTGTGAAATACCTAAAGTAATATACTCCGTTGCTTGTATGGGTCCAAATTTCAAAAGAAGTTGATCATAATTTTTGTAAAATTTCCAGAAAGTCTTTACTAGTTTGTGAAAGCGAAAACCTTGACCAAAAAGTTTCTTTGTAATTTGTAGATTTCTATAATGAAAATCCAAAACATCAGTACATGCTCTAGCATACCGGATGAGCTGTGAAATGTAGATACCGTATGACGGTAATCTAGGGACATCACCGTCAAGCCAGGGGAAATTTACTATGTTGAATCCAAAATCATCTCGTTTGTCATATACACTTGTACGAATTTCTCCATTGACAATTTTGATATTTAGGTCCAAAAATGGTGTTTCTGTGTCTGTAAAGATTGCCTTGTTTAGAGTCAATTCTTGTGGATAAATAACATCTTTATACTTTTCAAAAACAGGATTATCGATAGTAAGAATATCATCCAGGTACCTAGAAGTACCAATGAAGCATTTCACATCATCATGTTTTCTTTGCTTTTGAAGATTTTGAATAAATTCTTTTTCATATGTGTATAAAAATAAATCTGCTACAAGAGGCGCACAATTTGTACCCATAGGAATCCTATGCTTGTAGAGATTCTCACCAAATCTTACATAAATGTTGTCCAAGAGGAAGGAAAGGCACTACACAGGTCGCTACATGTCCATGATTTGTATGATTTGTATTCTGTAGCGGAAAAGAAACCCTTTGATTCAGATGTACAAATATAAGTTTTCCCCTCTCGATTATAGCACCATCTAATGAGTTTGGACAGCTGATCATTGATCTTGTCGTGAGAAAGCGTGGTGTACATATTTGAATAATCGTATGAAGCAATCGTATTGGCTTGAAAATTTCTAGATTTCATTTTGTCAATCACATCCCCGGAATTTTTTATAGACCAAAATAAATTAACATCATTCCTGTTAAAAACAGTTTCACAATATTTTGAAACGTTTTCCTTTACCGCCGTGAGGGCTGACGTCAGATGTCTAGACAAACTTGTAGTTGAGCAGTTGCTAGAATTAGCAATGTATCTAAATTTGTAAGGAGATTTGTGCAGTTTTGGTATGCAGTATATTGTAGGAAGATCCAATTTAGAAATAGGGATGTTGAATGAAGAAATTTCACTGTTATGGTTGCTCAAAATGTTCGGGACACTTTCATTGCTTTTAATATAAGTATTTGTAGACGATAGTTCCGAAACTAAAGTTGATATATAGTAAAGTTTTCATATGATTCTGGTGTTGTTGGCTGCTTTATCTGCAGGATCGAAGACAAATTTTTCATGTAAATTGCGTAATTTGGATTTAAAATGTCTTTCATTGCTCCCTTCAAATATATAGTTTTCATTGCTCCCTTCAAATATAATGTTTCATTGCTCCCTTCAAATATAATGTTTTCATTGCTCCCTTCAAATATATAGATGATACTATTCTACAATCTTTGCAACTTAAAATTAATCACAGAATTTTTGCCACAAACTCTAATCTAATGAAATGTAGATTAAAAGAAACCGAATTTTGTAATTTTTGCTCGTCTGCAAAAGAAACAATTAAAATTTATTTTGGGACTGTGTTCACACACAAACGATACGGATTGTTTTCTTGAAATCATGAGACAAAGGTATAATGTTATTATAGAGACAAAAATTGAAATTTTTGTTCTTGGCTTCACAGATCATGAAAAAAATTCGGGATATTATTTATTCACCTTTCTTATAAAAAAATATATAACTATTTGCAGAGCAAAAACAATTAAGCCATCATGGAAAATGACAAATCCTTCATCAAATCTTATAGAAAGTTAAACTTATATTCATGGTGCCTTGTGTCAGAACAAAAGAGTAAATGAATTAAAAGCAGATGGGAAATTTTAAATTTGATCTTTGAAAATTAATCAAGACAGCTTTTGAATTTCAATAATTTTATCACGACAGAAATATTTAGGATATGTGTCGTACAGTAATACACTGATATTCTCTTGTATGATCCTGAGATGAAACAGATGTATATACAATATCTTAAGTATAACCTGAAATATCTGATGTATTGTCTTACATGTATGTGCAATATTACGTTGTCATCGAAGTAATGTGCATTTTTGTATGTCAGCATACAAGTTGTGGTGAATAAAAACGATAAAAAAGAAATTTCTTACTGCTTTTCTGTTAAGATATGATTCGAAACGCAAGCAAAATCATCTAAAATGCACCCACCCTTCGTAAGCTTTGGTTGAACAATGCAAAAAAAAACTTGTATGAGATATTTCTTCAAAATTAGGCCATTTCTTTGTTATTTTCTGTTTTACGTCCTCGTGCTGGTAGGTTTTGAGCCCAAAGTCATAAAACAAAACAAAATCAAAATAATAAATTCTGTTGAAAATTGAATGTGTTTTCTTCAAAAATTAAAATGAAATTGGTTGATTTTTTTACATTTTATGTAAAAATGCAAGAGCACAGCAAAGATGTAAGACATTGCCTTATCTACCATTCTTTTCTTGACTAAAATCTATTAATGAAATGAAATAAGTTTCTATCAGATTTCACATAGTCACATTATATGAAATTGCAACTTTGTTTTATATGCTTGTTTGTTTTTCTCCCTTGCTGGCTGGTAGGTTTCTCAATTTCAAAAGGACGCAAAACAGAATAAAAACAAGAAATGGCCTTACGTTCGGACGCAAATTAGACCGGCTTATTCAGAAAAAAAATCTACAAAGACAGATATTTGACGAAATGGAATTAGCCATTCGGATTTGCATTCATTTTCAAATAAGAGAAAACCCACGAAAAAGTAGCATAAAAATACAGATTAACACAAAGCTACATCTCTAATATGACGCAACGGACAGTGTCGATTCATTAGCATATGTTGATTTTTACTTGTTTGGCCGTGTTCACAAAATATGTGATCATGTGATGATAACTTGTTCGATTCCTCTCATGCATATGTAATGAGAAAACAATATTCAAGACCGGAATCGATGGCGTATTATCAGGATTTGCAGAATACTGCACACATAGTAACATCTTAAATGAGTAAAAGAATATCCTGACGATAGTCTCAACAACACACAGAACAAATTGAGCATCGACGGACCCCTAGCAAGATAGAGGTGGGATCAGGTGCCCGGGAGGAGTTGAAACCCCTGTTTGCTAGCCGCACCCGCCGTCGATGTTCATGCACGAAAATGAAAACAATGAAAACATGAACTGCATTGTCTGAGGTCATTTCTATATAGAAAGTGCTATGGATATCATGTCAGGGAAAATATTCAAAACACTTTTGGTCAAACCCCTCGCAGGGAACTTTTTTACGAGCTCCACACGACAAAGGGCATAAGTGTGACACAAATGAGTAAAAGAAGATCCAGAAGATAATCTCAACAGCACTCACAATAAAGCACCAAATTGAGCATCAACGGACGCCTAGCTCTCAGAACAAAATCCGTATATTTGATACTTGCTATGGCATAGCGTATCAACTGAGATATGAACATGCCATAAGCAGGCGATGAAAGGATGTTGCTACTCAGAAAAGGAAAGTTTGTAATGCTGAAATTGAAGTAGTCACGTTTGTCATAGAGTGAGGTGTTCATGTGACCATCAGTGTCGTAGGACAACATTATGTCCAAATAGGATGCTGAATTATTTGTCTCTGTAGTTTCTTTGACTTCAAGCTCCGAAGGATAGATACTGCTCAGGTAATCCGCGAATTTTTGATTATTGATGGACAACACATCGTCAATGTATCTGTAAGTGAAGTTAAAGTCAGAAGCTAAGTATCTTTTCCCTTCAGAGACCAAAGATTGAATGAATTCAGTTTCGTACGAGTAAAGGAAAATGTCGGCAAGGAATGGGGCACAATTGGTCCCCATTGGAATTCCGACAATTTGATGGAAGACTTTTCCTCTAAACACCACAAAAATGTTGTCGATCAGAAAGTTTAACATCCGAATAATGTCTGTTTCAGTGTACTTATTTTCAGAATCGGACTTTTCTTTTACAAAGTAGGTTTTGTCATAGTTCACAACAATAAATTTGTATTTGCGATTACCGTTCTTACTTGTAAACGCATCACTCATAATTTTTGCGAGTCTTTCTTTCAATTTAGAATGTGGAATTGTAGTGTAAAGTGTCGAAAAATCAAAGGCTTTGATCGATTGGACTCTACTAAAATGAGTGGATTTCAGATGTTCTAAAAGTTCCTTCGAATTCTTTAAAATCCATATCTGGTTCTTACCACTGCGAGAATATACTGTCGAACAATATTTTTGAAGCCCAGATTTGATTTCAGATAAAACTTTGGTGAGTTAGATCGATACAGATTTGGTAGAACATTTTGAGGAACCAGCGATGAAACGTTGTTTGTACGGATTCTTATGCATTTTAGGTATGCAGTATAAGAATGGTAAATCTAAATCTATATTGTTAGTGTCGAAGCCAAAGGAAGCAAGAGCTGATTTGTGGTTATCTAGTATTTCAGAGGCAGAAAGGTTTGTGTGGGTGTAAGTGGGATTTCCAGGTGTCGAATTTTAACCCAACTCTTTAACTAGACTGTCGAAATAGTACTTTTTGCAAGTAAATGTGTAATCATTTTAGGCTTTTTCGCTGGTATGATGACATAATGTTCTTTGAGGTAGGTAAGCTCTGTGATAACATCAGCGTCTTTAAATATGGACTCGAATCTGGTGTTCACAGTTGATTTTAATTGGTAAATTTTAGATAAAAGTAACCCTCTGATTGATGTTATCCATTCGGAAAGGGTGTCGAGCTCTATATCCTCTTTCTTTGCCCAACGTCTTGCATATTCCTCACAAGAGTCCATGATACTTTTGACATTTTGGTTCCATGTAAAGGACATGCTTTCTCTGTATTTGGGACCCTTTTTTAACAATTCTCTCAACTTGTCGTTCTTGACTATACTAAGGGCACCAGTAATAACGTGTCCACAAGGAGAGTAGATGAAATCCGATGAAGAACATTCGCAAGGAAGTGGATGTAGTGAGGGAATACTTAAATCAATACACTTCAAGAATCAGTTGTAATTGTAAATTTTAGATGCAACTTTTGGTGCGTAGCTATAGGAAATACAAGGAGTTTCTTTTCTTTTGAAATATGGTGGGATTTTTTCTGTGACAGTTTTGTGATTCAAAATTTGACCACGATTCTTACTGCAACATGTCTTTTGAACGATATACTGAAAATATTAAGAATTATAACATAATTATCTTTATCCTCATCGTTGGAAGATATTTAAGGTTAGAGCCATCCAGAACTCCGAATTTAACGATTTACCGGATATTACCTTTTTTTGTGCACGGCTTACGTGAAGGGTGTTGCAGGCAAACTTGAGATGCTTACCCTCTCCGGGCAACTGATCTCGCCTCCTTTGGGGATTAACTTTTTCTTCTCTATAAAATGTTGATTGTATTATTTGAATCTTCATAGAAGCTCTTCTAAAAATAGAAATTCATTGTAGATGTTGCTGTTAAAATTTATTTGACGTGTGGTAATGCAAACATATATAGTGCTTTAGATCTAACCATCTCCTGATACTGTACATGTGCTTAGTTTAGCGCAATCAAATTTTAGCGGATACAGCAGAATTGAGAAATTGACATATAAGGGTAATCATGAATTAGCGTCATGACTTAATTCCCACATTAAGGATTTAGCGTATTCTTGAATTAGCGCAGTCCTAGCAGCGCTAACTCCGCTTAAATATGAAGAAAGTATACAGTAAGTCGATTTTGAATTCAGTTTAAATGTTACGTCATCAAATTGAAAGCATCATTTAGGAACAGATAAATTTGCAGCATGGACCAGACATGCACGTTTCGAGTACCTAGCCCTCGTCAGTAATCCTCAATCCAAACAATGAATATGGCCAAAGACTATAAAAGTTATGGCCATAAAAACACCGAAAGACGTGGCAGGATGGGTGGGATATAATGCTACAGGACCAACTTTTCGAGAAAAAGTTTTGAATGCTACAGGGCCAACTTTTCGAAAAAAAAAAGATTTCAGCAGAAATTTTTGAATGCGTTTGAAGAAAATATCAACCGAAGTTGATCGGACTTGGCTACATCATGGCGCCCTCGGGGACAAATATTAGACAAAGGTGATTGTATTTATTTATTTTGGAAATATGTCATTAAAATATTCTATGGTATACTAGAAGTACCAATCATAGTTCAGGAGGCAACGATCCAGGGGAATATGGCATAATTGTGTAAGTCTCAATATACCATTTTCCGAATTTGTTAGAAAGCACAAAATATCCGAGTCAACATATTTTGGCGTTGTTTTACATTACAGACGGCGACTGGTGTAAAATCGGGAGAAATTGTTTTGTGACATTGAATATTTTTTTCATTTTTCGGATTGTGAGTGACTACGAATGGTATCATATCTTTTTGTTCGGGTTTTTCTTTAGAGGTACGTAGTTCTGTGATTGGGATGTTTTTCGCTTTGATAATCTCGGCATCTATAAGTTTTTTCCGGGTACTGTTGTTTTATTAGGTAAGTTTTGAGTTCCTCAAGTCGTTAGTTACTCACAATCCGAAAAATGAAAAAATATTCAATGTCGCAAAACAATTTCTTCCTATTTTACACCAGTCGCCGTCTCTATGTAGTCTTTTTGAACCGCAGGATTTCATACACAGCCGCCGACAACCGTCGACTTTGAAGAAATTACTTACCAGAGTCAAATTCACATCAAACCCGGATGAAACCTTTAAGGTCTCCAAATGTCTAGACCCTAGATGCGGCACTTGCCCATTCATTTTAGAAGGGGACACATTCAAATTCAAAAGTGGGCAAATTTTTCGCGTGAATGAAAACATGACATGTAAATCGAAAAATTTAATATATTGCATGACATGTCCATCCTGTGGGGAGGAATATATCGGACAAACCGGAACCAAATTAGCGGACAGAGTAAGAGTGCATAAACAGCAGATAAAGACCCGACTGTACGAAATACACCATGTAGTGCACACTTCGATAATTGTGAACATGGAAAATTCATTATTTTTCCGTTTTACAAAGTAAAGTCAGACAATGAACATTTACGTAGAGCCAAAGGACATTTCTTTTATATCAACATTTTTAAGCCAAAATTAAACCGATTATAAGTTCTGAATAGAGAAACTTCATTTATTAATGATATCATTCTTAATATTATTATTCATTTATTTATTTATTTTTTTTTTTTTAATAATAATTGAACAGTCAGACATTCTTTATATCAATATTCTTGAATATTTCAATGTCTACTTTCTTATTGCTAAAGAGAACGTAACGTATTTATGTAACGTCATTTAGCGCCATTACATTAATTGTCATATTGTTCACTATGACGTCATGATATGTTTGCCGTTATAATCATAACATTTCCACTGAAGAGCCCGAATGGCGAAAACGTATTGGGAAATAAAGTATGAATAATTTCTGAATCTTTCTATATATCTCAACTATTCCGAGAGAATTTGGACTTTATACTATATAAAGATTTATACATTTGAGCAGCGGTTGTAAAAATTATGTTTATTTAGTGCTCAAAGTCGTAGCCCTAGATCGCAACTCGCTGACAGTTTCAAGATAATTTTACACATGAATCCAAAACATTTTGAGATACGTGTTTTAAAATATTCTGCATCATATATTTTGTACATTTTAACAAAGGCTTAAATTCGAAATAATTAGAACTATGAATGTTTGACACGGTAAATCCACTAATGACCTTTACTGAGAGTTCACCAAAAGTCCTCATAAGCGACCTCTGTACTGCGGAGAAGCATGCAATTAATATAAGAGAGTCATGTACATCATTCAATTTGCTCATATGACTCGTGTATAGTGTGTGACATCCAATTCGACTATACGGTATGTTATAAGTGATTGTTATATTAGGTTAACATGCTCCTGTTTAAACCAAACACTTCACTCCATTATAATAATCAAAATTCCTAATTGATGCTTTACTGTCAAACCCCCTATACAGAAGTGTTGTATCAGGAGAATGCATACCCATTGCATAATCGATGCACTTGCTTTGAAGGATTGCTCAGTACGAATACCCCATAAATACAATTGATGTCACACCATAATCACATGAGGTTTTTTTAGTGTACGTGAAATACAGTATCAACTAAACAAACATGACGTGCCTATTTTTCGCGGTAAACGTTAAGTATATTATGGTTATAATATACTCCTACATACCAATGATTATTTGCGGTTATTACGAAACTTATCAGTTATTTTAAAAGGGTCCGCATAAGATCATTTCATGTATATTTCACTAAATGAAAGTCAACACAAAACAAAAAAAGGAATCTAAATCTAAAGATTTACAAAGTCTGGAAAAAAATTCTCAACAGAACTTTCTCACTAGGAAACAAAATCAGACAAACAGACGGAGACAATAACACAACTCCATAGAAACAACAGTTTACTTTATCTAATGAACTGCGTATTAATTATCTATGAAAACTTTCTATGTTACAGGATCTTTCTATAATTACTATAGTTCTCATATTCTTGACCATTTGCATAGTACATTAAAAACTTTAAGGTAGAGTATCCCTCAGGTCAGAATTGCTGGTAATTTTTTGCCTTGATACCCTATTTTTTCTCTTCAGAATATTGTTCAGATTATCAAACGAATATGGTTTTGGGAAAAGAATTTTTTAGTTACATTTTATCACCTCTGAAAAGGTATTTTTCTTACTGTTTCCATAGGGTCCAATGGTAAAGTTCAAACGGCTTAAGTTCTCAGTATAATCATGAAACCACGAATTATATTTTGTTTTTATATCAGGTTTAACATTAGCTTTTAATATATGGAAGTGAAATTATTGAAAAAGTTGTCATTTTTGAAACATGAGCATCTGAGACCTGAGGGATGCTCTACCGTAACAACGGTTGTAATTAACTGCAGTATCCCAAGAGCTGGGACTCTTATATCGGAAAATGGGAGGGTTGTGCGCACGTAATCCAGGATAACCACACCTCCTGCTATTTCCGTAGCAGATGGCCGTCCGAAGTCGGCACCGGTTGCCCATTGGTCTCGTTGGTTTATGTGTAGTCCTTTATGTTTGATGTTTCTGAGTTGTGCGTTGACGTTCCTTGTCCCTTATGCGTCTCTTTCTGTGCTTGTCTGCTTCGTGTTTTTGCATTGAGTGTTTTTGGGTTTTGCTGTTGGTGCTGCAACCTGGTGTTGTTGGAGATCCCCTCTTTTGTTTCCTGTTGATGAGACGTTTCTGATGATCACAAGGACACCTGTAGCGTCATATCCCACCCATCCGTCTTTTTGAAGCACTTTCTATATAGACATAACTTCAGACAGTGCATGTTTTGTAGATATTGTTTCCACTGACGAGGGTTTAAGAACCCGAAACGTGCATTTCTGGTCCATGCTGCAAAGTTATCTGTTCTTAATTGATTCTATTCACTTTGAAGACTTTTAACATTAGTATTGATTTAAAACCGAGTGAGAAGGTAACTTTTTTTTTTACCTTGACCTCGAGGTTATACCTTAACCTGGAAAAATGTAATTTTGTGTTTAGGTTTTAGTTTTGAAAGAACTATAGAGGATAAAATCTTCAAACTTGGCATAAAGATAAAGCATGGTGAGAAGATCTAAATGCAGGTATTGACCCTTTCCTTGAGAAGGTAATTTAGAGTTAATCGCTATTGTTCAAGTACTATCAGCATGATCAGGAATATAACATTCAAACTTTGCATTGATTAGGAAATAATGAGTTGACTTTATTCCAGGTATTGACCTTGAAGATACAATTTGACATTGCAATAGTTATCAAGGTACTAATTGTATATCACATATCACATTTCAACTTTGCATGGAGATAGATCTAAGAAAGTGGACCTGATTTCAATTACTGACCTTGAGATTTGACCTTGAACTTGAATATATATGTTTTTATTAGACTATGTTATACCAATATTACATGCATATATCATATATGTATATGAAACCAAAACTACATTATACTATATATTAGATTACATGTAATACATGATAACTGGACTTGATTTCAGGTACTGTCCTTGTCCTTGACAGTTTTATTATGGACTGGACATACACCATTACACTTTAAAACTTGTCATAAAGGTAGAACATGGTTAGAGTAATTGATTTCTGGTACTGAAGTTAACCTTGAGGATTGACCTTAACCTTTAATACTAGTATACGATTTTGAATTAGACTAGTGTGTCAAAACTGTTTAGAATCTCACATTGAAACTTTGAAAGGAGATATTGATATTCTACTCTATTGCTTTCAATTGACACAGTATTTCAAAACACAATCTGCTGCCAGCCTTCCGGCCATTAATATCGTCTTTAGTGGTGACTTTTTATTGGTATCGTAAAGAGAATAATTGTCTTAATTGGTGTGCAGCATGCATGCGATAAATACAATTGCTGTGTGTTGCATACCATAACCGAAATAGAACACAAATTATGACATTTATTCTATATATATGCGCCACAGTTGACTATTTCATTCTTGTTTTCTCCTAGGTAAAAAGGTGATGGTACAATTCAGGTCACCGTAGGTTTCAGCCTGCAGGTTGGAACAGTCGTCGCAGAATGTTTCTTTAGATGACAAATATGGATAATGACTATATCCCTGTATACAGCACAAAATCGATAATTCAGAAAATCAGAAACCATGGCATACAATATCAGGACAAAATAGTAACCAAAGCAAAAACACAAAAACCTCCACCACATGAAAAGAAGCGAACTCCCGATATGGGAGTGAGACCAGGTGCCAAGGAAGAGTAAGCATCTCCTGCTTGTATGCAACACCCGCCGTCTCAATCCGTACATTGCAAATGTACATTGCAAATGGAATAAAGAAGATGCTGATGACCATCGCAACAGCACTCACCAAATTGAGCATCGACGGACCCCTAGCAAGCTAGAGGTGGGACCAGGTACCCGGGAGGAGTAAGCATCTACTAGCCGCACCCGCCGTCGATGTTCTCGCAAGAAAATGAAAACAGTATCTATAAAACATGCACTGGCTGAGATTATGTCTATTTACAAAGTGCTACTTCGACCAAGTCAGGGAACACGTTCGTATCAATAGTTGCATCTAAGGGAATAACATTGGTTGTTCATATAAATTTATTGTTTTAACTTATACAGTTATATAGAGCAAAGACATATTTGACATTCGTCATCCAAGAAGATTTCTTCTTGTTTTGTCATGTGATCTTGACTGATGTTTTCGATCATCATAGTAGAAATTTACATATTACCAAGAAATCATGTGATCTTGTACATGTGATCATGTGATCTTGTACTGATCTTGTACTGATGTTTTGGATTTTCATGTGATTTTTTTTTATGATTTTCATGTCGCATTGGTCATGTGATCTTGTACTGATGTTTTTTGTAATTGACTAATCTTCTTGAAGAATGTATAGAGTTGGAACCCTTCCCCATTAAAAACTAAAAACTTATTTCCTGTTGCATTATGGAGTAGAAAAAATCGTTCCCCGTGACATTGAATGTTTTAAGTGTATTTTAAAATTACTTCTTTCCAATTCTGTCGCCCAAAAGAAACTTTGTTTTGGCACTTTATCACACTGTCTGCAATTCGAGTGACAGATGGCCGTCCTAAGTCAGCAACAGTTGTACATTGGTCTCGTTGGTTTATGTGTAGTCTTTTGTGTTTCATGTTTCTATTGTATTACTTTCCCTCCTTTCCTTTCCCTCCTGTGTGTCTCTTTTCTTGACTTACCACTTAAAACCCATTGACAATAATTACTTCAACAGAGGATTTGATAAATTTGTACACGAGGGAGAAAAGCCAAACATTATCCATTATATCAGAGAAAGCACTGATCGAGGCCCAACTGCTCGAAGCACGATCAGTTCTTTCTCTCGACATAATGGATAGTCTGTGGATTTTCTTCCATTTTTTTATTTTATCCTTGCATAGAATTCAGATATGTCAAAATAATTAACCGTATCATCGGTCAAAGGATTATGATCAAATACCAGCACATAGCTTTTATCACTGACCAGTTTCTTCTACTTTTCAAAATGCCCTAAAAAGTTGAAATCATTGAAAATATAAAGAGCGACATTTCGAAACAAATTCATAAGATCAAGTTGGCAAATCGTAGTCCAGGTCAAATGGTTATCTTTCTAAAACCATGAAGGAAAGTACCATAAACATCAAAGAAGCACCCATCAGTTATTCAGTCTCAAAGTGGAGTACTTTAAACAGTAAACAGTATATGAATTAACAGCCAGATCAATGGGATGTTCCGATCTCATGTATTCCTGTGCAACACTTGCCTATCATAGGGTTTTATACAATTTTTGAATGAAGTCAGCTCTACTTCTTTCTGTCTAGATTTTGAAATGAGATGAGTCAACCAACATCAGTTTGCAGAATAATAAGTTTCTTCCAGAAGGAAGAACTTATATCAAACACTCAAATACACAATTTTTCTGTCCTTTTGCTTTTATGTAGTGAAAAAACAACGATCCATGTGTTAACAATTTGAAAGTAAAATTAATCCTTTGCATAATAAACTTTCACAGTAAAAATTATGTTTGTCATCTAGCCATCCAAAACATTGAGATGAATGCCCTTAAAATCAATCAAGCTTCTTACATGTATTAGAGAGGTACATGTTAAAGACAGACTACCGTTAAGGTGTTATCTCTAAAAATTTACTTCTCAAGAAGGAAAACTCTGTGCTATAAATTAAGGTAAGAGAATAAACATCACTGTATGTTTATTCACACATAAATACATGTAAATGTACAATAATTTTTTTCTCACTTAGAATAACAAATGTCAATGCAGATTCTTTCCCAAATAAGGAGGCAAACCATGCATACTAGGTACCATTTTCTTAATGATATTTCTATAAAGTATCTTGCTTTAAAATCATTAACCAATGTTTTATTCAACCGACAGTTGAATTTTCATAGAAAGCACTATATCCACAGTTAAGCACTCTGCACGGATCACAAACTGTTATTTATCTATACAAATGATCTGCCTGAATGTTTGCGGCTATCTCCACTTCCCATCTATCACCGTTACTTAATAGTTTTTCTTTGTTGTACAATAATTCTTCTCTTGTTTCTGTAGAGTATTCAAAGTTCGGACCCTGAAATAAAATGGGCAATTGAATGCAGAAAATCAATCTCTTAAAACATCTTGTCTGCGTAAAAAGAGCTATCATGATCAGATTCTATTTATAATAAAACATCAATAATATATAACTACAATCAAACATGAAGCACCATAATAGATATGATAATGGAAAATGACATTATTCTCATGCATTTATAGATGTTGGCAAATATTGCTAATAAAAACATAGGTAATCACAGATTACGAAGCTCACCTCGTGACAGCAAAATTCAATTCAAACATATTTCTTAGTACATGTATATTGGCTTTTAAAGGCAAAACCACTCAAGCAGAAAAAGTAGGTCAAGGTCATTTTATGAAAGTTTGATCAAAGATACATCCAATATGCAAGTTTGGTACATGTAGCAGTTATACTTTGCTCAATATTGGCTTTATAGAGCAAAATCACTCAAGCGGAAAAAGTAGGTCAAGGTCATTTTATGAAAGATTGATCAAAGATGCATCCAATATGCAAGTTTGGTACATGTATCACTTATACTTTGCTCAATATTGGCTTTTAAAGGCAAAATCACTCAAGCAGAAAAAGTAGGTCGGGGTCATTTTATGAAAGTTTGATCAAAGATACATCCAATATGCAAGTTTGGTACATGTATCACTTATACTTTGCTCAATATTGGCTTTTAAAGGCAAAATCACTCAAGCGGAAAAAGTAGGTTGAGGTCATTTTATGAAAGTTTGATCAAAGATACATCCAATATGCAAGTTTGGAACATCTAGCACTTATACTTTGCTCAATATTGGCTTTTAAAGGCAAAATCACTCAAGCGGAAAAAGTAGGTCAAGGTCATTTTATGAAAGTTTGATCAAAGATACATCTAATATGCAAGTTTGGTACATGTAGCACTTATACTCTGCTCAATATTGGCTTTTAAAAGCGAAATCACTCAAGTGGAAAAAGTAGGTCAGATGCTGCATCCGATGCATTGGTCCATCTCGGCATCCAAAGATGAATCACTTGTGCAAGTTTGGTTACTGTAGCATTAGTACTTTGTCAGATACTGAGCTACCCTAAACTTCTTATCAAAATCACTCAAGCGGAAAATGTAGGTCAGATGCTGCATACGATGCATGGGTTCACCTCAGCATCCAAAGATGAATCACTTGTGCAAGTTTGGTTACTGTAGCATCAGTACTTTGTCAGATACTGAGCTACCCCAAACTTCTTAACCAAGTCACTCAAGCGGAAAATGTAGGTCAGATGCTGCATCCGATGCATGGGTTCACCTCAACATCCAAAGATGAATCACTTGTGCAAGTTTGGTTACTGTAGCATCAGTACTTTGTCAGATACTGAGCTACCCCAAACTTCTTCACCAAGTCACTCAAGCGGAAAATGTAGGTCAGATGCTGCATCCGATGCATGGGTTCACCTCAGCATCCAAAGATGAATCACTTGTGCAAGTTTGGTTACTGTAGCATTAGTACTTTGTCAGATACTGAGCTACCCCAAACTTCTTAACGGGACGCGGATGCGGATGCGGATGCGGACGCGTGGGGTTATAGCATAAGCTCACTCAACTTCGTCGAGGTGAGCTAATGATCTCTTATTAATTAATTCAATGTGACAACATGCATCAACTAAGGAAAGACTTGCATTATACGAAGATGCATACATGACTTATCATGCGTAAGTCTTTAAGTTAGTAAATGCTTATGACCACTTTAAAATTGTATTATCATTGGAGAGAAACTTAAAAGTTGTCAATGTGATGAAAGTAACTAATTTCAAATCATTATACACATGAACACATACATATTTCAGTGCATGCATCAAGAATCTTTCATAAAATCAAATAATACATGTATACTGAAAATCTTTGTAGTGAATCTCTTATTGCTACAAAGGACTCCACTTAATCTGATACCTGATAATCTGATACTCCTCTTAATCTGATATGATTTCAAAGCACAAAACTATTTCCTATATAATCAATGTTAATTTACTCCTCTTAATCTGATAGAAATTGTCAAAAATCTTAAGAACTCCTCTTTATCTGATAGGATTTTCCATCAACTATGATTTTTTTCCTATGATATTTACGTCATTTTCAGTGGATTATTGTATCAAAATCCTTGAAATTGGCATTTTACCCTTTAGAACTATTCAAAATGACTTGAAAGTATTTATATCATTAAATTAATGCTTATAATCAAGTCTGAGATACATTCTAGTACAATTAAGAGGACTATCTTATTGTATTTCCATGGGTTTTCAAACTCCTGATAATCTGATACTCCTGTTAATCTTATAATGATCTTCCGACAAATTGACTATCAGATTAACAGGAGTCCTCTGTATTTGAATCTTGTTGATATCAGGCTTTTCACATATCCCCAATTTCATCCTTTCTGTTAATAGAAAACTTCATAACTTTGAATGAAAGAACTATTCCTGCCTACACAGTTATTACCTCAACAATGGCGTCAACAGGGCAGGCTTCCTGGCAGAACCCACAGTAAATACACTTTGTCATGTCGATGTCATAGCGAGTCGTCCGCCGACTACCGTCAGCTCGGGGTTCTGCTTCTATAGTAATGGCCTGAAATAAAGTGGCAGATAATTTGAATTACAATGTACAATGTTAAGAGAAAGTAGAATATTGGTATAAATGTACTTGAAGATGCAATGTTCTCATCTTCAGATCTGCTGTAACTGAACTTCCTTTTCCGAAAATTTTGATAATTCCATTAACAGTATTTTGTCCGCAATTTCATTCATGTTTTTTGTCTCCCCTTAAATGCATTTGTGCCCTGGGCAACTTTGACTTGTCTCTGACACAATTAAGACTTTAAAATACATGTACATGTATCAATATCAATGAAAAAATTCTGCGGCTCTGTCTTTTGTTTTTTATTCCTCAGATATTCTGCTGCATGATTTTTATTCTTTGATATTCATTATATCATGCTTTTATATTCATTATTTTACATATTCATGACAATATAATGGTAATTCAACATTTCTCCTATCCAGACAAGTGGAAACTCCCCTCCCCCAACTCCAAATTAAAATTTAATAATTGAAATCCTAGGGGGGGGGGGGTTCATATTTTTTATCATCAAATCCTACTACCTCGAGCAGGGCATATAGCCTCACACAGTTTACAGGCAATACACCTCTCCTCTCCTGACTGGGAGGGGCTTTACATTTTTTAGGTCTTGGACCTACTAACCTGAGCAGGACATATACAGTTTACAGCGATACATCTCTCCTCTACTGACCAGGAGGAAGGAGGGGCTTTCCATTTAATGGGGTCGTAACCTACTAACCTGAGCAGGACAAATTGCCTCACAGAGCTTACAGGCGATACACCTCTCCTCTACTGACCAGGAGGGAGGAGGGGCTTAACATTTTATGGGGTCATAACCTACTAACCTGAGCAGGAAAACATAGGTAATCACAGATTACGAAGCTCACCTCGTGACAGCAAAATTCAATTCAAACATATTTCTTAGTACATGTATATTGGCTTTTAAAGGCAAAACCACTCAAGCAGAAAAAGTAGGTCAAGGTCATTTTATGAAAGTTTGATCAAAGATACATCCAATATGCAAGTTTGGTACATGTAGCAGTTATACTTTGCTCAATATTGGCTTTATAGAGCAAAATCACTCAAGCGGAAAAAGTAGGTCAAGGTCATTTTATGAAAGATTGATCAAAGATACATCCAATATGCAAGTTTGGTACATGTATCACTTATACTTTGCTCAATATTGGCTTTTTAGAGGCAAAATCACTCAAGCGGAAAAAGTAGGTCGAGGTCATTTTATGAAAGTTTGATCAAAGATACATCAAATATGCAAGTTTGGTACATGTAGCAGTTATACTTTGCTCAATATTGGCTTTATAGAGCAAAATCACTCAAGCGGAAAAAGTAGGTCAAGGTCATTTTATGAAAGATTGATCAAAGATACATCCAATATGCAAGTTTGGTACATGTATCACTTATACTTTGCTCAATATTGGCTTTTAAAGGCAAAATCACTCAAGCGGAAAAAGTAGGTCGAGGTCATTTTATGAAAGTTTGATCAAAGATACATCTAATATGCAAGTTTGGAATATCTAGCACTTATACTTTGCTCAATATTGGCTTTTAAAGGCAAAATCACTCAAGCGGAAAAAGTAGGTCAAGGTCATTTTATGAAAGTTTGATCAAAGATACATCCAATATGCAAGTTTGGTACATGTAGCACTTATACTTTGCTCAATATTGGCTTTTAAAAGCGAAATTACTCAAGTGGAAAAAGTAGGTCAGATGCTGCATCCGATGCATATGTCCATCTCGGCATCCAAAGATGAATCACTTGTGCAAGTTTGGTTACTGTAGCATCAGTACTTTGTCAGATACTGAGCTACCCCAAACTTCTTAACCAAGTCACTCAAGCGGAAAATGTAGGTCAGATGCTGCATCCGATGCATGGGTTCACCTCAGCATCCAAAGATGAATCACTTGTGCAAGTTTGGTTACTGTAGCATCAGTACTTTGTCAGATACTGAGCTACCCCAAACTTCTTAACCAAGTCACTCAAGCGGAAAATGTAGGTCAGATGCTGCATACGATGCATGGGTTCACCTCAGCATCCAAAGATGAATCACTTGTGCCAGTTTGGTTACTGTAGCATCAGTACTTTGTCAGATACTGAGCTACCCCAAACTTCTTAACCAAGTCACTCAAGCGGAAAATGTAGGTCAGATGCTGCATACGATGCATGGGTTCACCTCAGCATCCAAAGATGAATCACTTGTGCCAGTTTGGTTACTGTAGCATCAGTACTTTGTCAGATACTGAGCTACCCCAAACTTCTTAACCAAGTCACTCAAGCGGAAAATGTAGGTCAGATGCTGCATACGATGCATGGGTTCACCTCAGCATCCAAAGATGAATCACTTGTGCCAGTTTGGTTACTGTAGCATTAGTACTTTGTCAGATACTGAGCTACCCCAAACTTCTTAACCAAGTCACTCAAGCGGAAAATGTAGGTCAGATGCTGCATCTGATGCATGGGTTCACCTCAGCATCCAAAGATGAATCACTTGTGCAAGTTTGGTTACTGTAGCATTAGTACTTTGTCAGATACTGAGCTACCCCAAACTTCTTAACCAGACACGGACGCGGACGCGGACGCGGACGCGTGGGGTTATAGCATAAGCTCACTCAACTTCGTCGAGGTGAGCTAAAAATTGCCTCACAGAGCTTACAGGCAATACACCTCTCCTCTACTGACCAGGAGGGAGGAGGGGCTTTACATTTTATGGGGTCGTAACCTACTAACCTGAGCAGGACAAATAGCCTCACAGAGCTTACAGGCAATACACCTCTCCTCTACTGACCAGGAGGGAGGAGGGGCTTAACATTTTATGGGGTCATAACCTACTAACCTGAGCAGGACAAATTGCCTCACAGTGCTTACAGGCAATACACCTCTCCTCTACTGACCAGCAAGGAGGAGGGGCTTCACATTTTATAGGGTCATAACCTACTAACCTGAGCAGGACAAATTGCCTCACAGAGTTTACAGGCAATACATCTCTCCTCTCCCGATGGATACCTCCTCAGTGCATGTTCACCTCGGAATCGAGGACTCAGGGGACCCTTCTCAAATGGATAGTTAATGGTAGCTGGTTCCTTCAAACCCTGACCAAATACCACTAACATTCCTGTATAAACAAAGATTTTACTTCACTGTACATAATAAGTATCTAAATAAATTATTAACTTAGATATGAATAAATTCAATAACTTTTATCCATTCAAAATGTAAGGCCTATTTAATAATTAAATTTTTCAATACCTATTGTACTGAATCACTAGATACTAAGACTTTTAAAGATCAACCAGTGGTATACTTGGGAAGAAAATCCTACATTGTGTACTCCAATCAAGCTTGCAATCAAATTTTAATACAGGTATTTAATGTTGACCTACCACTCATAACTTCTGTCCATAATGCTGTTTTGACCGTTAGCTCTGAAAGTTCTTTGGTGGACCACGTAGGTTCAGGTCTACCTACTTGTTCTAAAAATAAATACAAAATATAATTTACTACTGTCAGTCAATTTCATGCATAGATTTAAACATTTTGAAAAAGTTGTCTGAACCTTCTCCACTGACCATGCTGACCGTAGTCCAGACATGTACTACATGTTGGGTCCTCATTAAAAGTTTTGTGAAATATTATTAAAAATCCATAAAGACAGCAAGATATAATGACACACATGAAGTCTACCAACATTGACCTTTGACCTCTGTTCAAAGCTATAACACACCCTGGGTCCAAAGAAAATTTCTGTGAAATATTATTGAAATCAACATTACGCATGTTGAGAAGGAAGAGTTTTTAGTTTGGACAAGGTTTTACCTATTCAGTGACAGTCTATTGTGACCTTGACCTTTAAGCAACAACATTGGTTCAAGGTTATGTCACACCCTTTTGTTCTACATGTAGGCAAGAATTCTGTGAAATAAAATTTGTATCATTGAAATCCATTTAGAGGGAGAAAAGTCAGGAAAAGAGATAATTCTTGTGTATGGTAGACGCTGTACAGACTAAGGGAGCAACCATTTGATTTTTATGGGGGGGGGGGCAGGAAGACTTTGCCAAAAAAAATTTCCGGATCTAAATTTTAGGGAAAAAATTTTTCCGCATCATGAAATTGCCCCTCACCCCTCTCTTCCGACCTTTCAACTGCCCAGTAAACACTTTTTTGTTTATCATAAACAAAGTATAAAACATAGTGTAATCAAAGATTACGAAGCTCACCTCGGGGCAGCAAAGTTCAATTTAAACATATCTCTACATGCTCTAAGTACATGTATATTAAGAAAATCACTCAAGTGGAAAAAAGTAGGTCAAGGTCATTTTATGAAAGTTTGTTTAAAGATACATCCAATATGCAAGTTTGGTACATGTAGCACTTATACTTTGCTCAATATTAACCTTCAAAGGCAAAATCACTCAAGCAGAAAAAGTAGGTCAAGGTCATTTATGAAAGTTTGATCAAAAATACATCCAATATGCAAGTTTGGTACATGTAGCTCTTTTACCTTGCTCAATATTGGCCTTCAAAGGCAAAATCACTCAAGGGGAAAAAGTAGGTCAAGGTCATTTTTAAAAGATTTGATCAAAGGCAAAATCACTCAAGTGGAAAAAATTAGGTCAAGGTCATTTATGAAAGTTTGATCAAAGATACATCTAATATGCAAGTTTGGTACATGTAGCACTTAAACTTTGCTCAATATTAGCCTTTAAAGGCAAAATCACTCAAGTGGAAAAAGTATGTCAAGGTCATTTTATGAAAGTTTGATCAAAGATACATCCAATATGCAAGTTTGGTACATGTAGCACTTATACTTTGCTCAATATTGGCCTTCAAAGGCAAAATCACTCAAGGGGAAAAAGTAGGTCAAGGTCATTTTTAAAAGTTTTGATCAAAGGCAAAATCACTCAAGTTGAAAAAATTAGGTCAAGGTCATTTATGAAAGTTTGATCAAAAATACATCCAATATGCAAGTTTGGTACATGTAGCTCTTTTACCTTGCTCAATATTGGCCTTCAAAGGCAAAATCACTCAAGGGGAAAAAGTAGGTCAAGGTCATTTTTAAAAGATTTGATCAAAGGCAAAATCACTCAAGTTGAAAAAATTAGGTCAAGGTCATTTATGAAAGTTTGATCAAAGATACATCCAATATGCAAGTTTGGTACATGTAGCTCTTTTACCTTGCTCAATATTGGCCTTCAAAGGCAAAATCACTCAAGGGGAAAAAGTAGGTCAAGGTCATTTTTAAAAGTTTTGATCAAAGGCAAAATCACTCAAGTTGAAAAAATTAGGTCAAGGTCATTTATGAAAGTTTGATCAAAGATACATCTAATATGCAAGTTTGGTACATGTAGCACTTAAACTTTGCTCAATATTAGCCTTTAAAGGCAAAATCACTCAATTGGAAAAAGTATGTCAAGGTCATTTTATGAAAGTTTGATCAAAGATACATCCAATATGCAAGTTTGGTACATGTAGCACTTATACATTGCTCAATATTGGCCTTTAAAGGCAAAATCACTCAAGCGGAAAAAGTAATTGAATGATGCAGTCTAAGTTTGTTTAATTCAGAGTAGATTACTCAAACCTTGGCAAGTCAACGATCGAAATATACATATAGATCATATGGAAATTCAAATACAGTAAGATAAGGAGAGAAAAAGTGAGCACATATAGTACTTATTTCAATACTTTTCTAGTGTACACTTGCTTATTGAGAGTTCGAGGGATTTACATTTATGAAAATGCTTTCAAAAGTAAAGCTGCATCTGATGCATGGGTTCACCTCAGCATCCCAAGATGAATCACTTGTGCAAGTTTGATTACTGTAGCATCAGTACTTTGTCAGATACTGAACTACCCCAAAAACTTTAACCAGACATTGACAAAGTCATTCAACCGGAAAATGTAGGTCAGATGCTGCATCCGATGCATGGGTTCACCTCAGCATCCCAAGATGAATCACTTGTGCAAGTTTGGTTACTGTAGCATCAGTACTTTGTCAGATACTGAGTTACCCCAAAAACTTTAACCAGACATTGACAAAGTCATTCAACCCGAAAATGTAGGTCAGATGCTGCATCCGATGCATGGGTTCACCTCGGCATCCAAAGATGAATCACTTGTGCAAGTTTGGTTACTGTAGCATCAGTACTTTGTCAGATACTGTCAGTAACCCCAAAACGCGGACGGGGACGGGGACGCGGACGCGGACGGGGACGCGGACGCCGGTGTTATAGCATAAGCTCATTTCAACTTCGTCGAGGTGAGCTAAAAATGGAACAAACTTTACGCAATTTGGAATGAATAAATCAAATTCAAAAGTCATTAGCACCATATAGCCTGTCTCCGTTGAGTATCATTTTAGTAAACACATTATAGGCACCATATGCCATTCAAGAAATTAAAATGAAGTTATCTGCTGGCAAGAGATGAACTCATTGTGTGTTTGATGTTTAATATGGCCGAGAAATCACGCTGAATTATGTAAACTTTAGGGTAATTTTCAACATTGGAAAATTACAAAAAAAAAATAATCCGGCCCGAAGGGCCAGCGAAAAAATTTTCCGGCTCTTAAAATGGCCGAAAAAAATTTCCAGCTGGCAAAAGTCCTCCTGCCCCCCCCCCCTCCCCATAAAAATAAAATGGTTGCTCCCTAATGGAACCTATTATGACCTTGCGACTGAGACAGGGGAATCTCATCCTCATGCAAAAGATTTGCAATCCACGACGATGCTTGCTGAGTCGTGGATTGCAAATCTTTTGCACGTGGACGAGATTCCTGTCTCAGTCGTAACATCCTGATAGATTATTTTTCTCACTCACCTTATTTATCATCACCATAATGATTTTTTAAACTAGAATTGATACCAAAACCTTCACAAATCTAACGTTGTTATGAGTCCGTTACGTTCTATGATGTCAAAATAGGAGTCACATGGAGTGTGAGACATGGAAATCTCAAACTTCTACAAGTATGTCTACTTTTTTTCTTTTGTCTCACACTGTACGGGAGTGAGAAAGACAATGTCATAACATCAAATACCGTGTCATACTCTGAAGAAAGTATAAGCCGTACAATATTCCGTCTATTTTTTAGAAATTTGACCAGAAGGAGATGATTTCTGTACACTTACTGAAGTGAGATCTACTCTGGATCACAGGAACTGCAGATGCTGTTTGTAAACCATTCCTTATAATGGGAGAGGCTGAAAATAGTGCAAAATATCAGTGTGGGCCAAAAAATTAAATTTAAGGTTATTGAATATGCATATTCAATTAAGAAGAAGAGTTTTTTTAAATTGACAAATTGTCTGTGATTGTGCGAAATGTGGTCAATCAAGCGCTATACATCTTCAATTGGTGCACTGGCTTCAGGATTTATCTATAACACCGGTACATGAACATGGTGAAGGAGCAGGAGCAGAATGCTACCATGATTCACAGGGGTAAGGTATCATCGGTTGGTCACAAACCCTTTCCTCAATACAAACCCTTTCCTCTATAAGTCTATATTAAAAACCCAAAGGGTCAGGGAGGACACTTTCTATGTAAGGCCATATAAAATTCATTGGTTGTTTCTAAGACACTGCAATTTGCCGTCGATGAGACATTTTTATTGCAACTTCAGAAAAAAGAAATACCCGCCGTGTCTCATTTTCGATCCTTACGAAAAAAACGAAAAATCTTTTAGATTTAACATGTTTAAAGGAAAGTATCTCATCCCATAAAATATGTCGTAAAAGTTGCACAAGCAGGAACCGATAAATATTTTTGTACAATATGCGAGTATAGGACGACTTAATCCACGCCCCTTTGTATTGAAAGCTACTGAAAAAGTGCCGACGTGTGTCGCGTACGCTTAAATTATGGCTGATTCGCGTATTTCATACATCTTGGTCTCAGTAGCATATCTACTAAACATGTCGTACAATATCAAGTATTTTTTGCAATATTTCTGAGTCTATTGATAATGATGTTAAGCAATGTTAAACAAAGTAAAAAAGAGCAACGTAGTTAGACATGTTAGATCCTTACATCTACAGATAAAATGAATGTAGGAAAAAATCCATGATCATGATGATTGAGTACAAAGAGAGTTCCGCTCTTGGGGTTTTTAATATAGACTTATTGAGGAAAGGACAGTCTGGGTTTGTATCGAGGAAAGGGTTTGTGACCAAGCGATGATATCTCACCCCTGTGCTAAGATTGACCAATTCTATATGTATTACGAAACCATATCATTCGTATCATGATACTTTAAATGAAAAGGTCTTACCGGCAAGTTAAAATGAACAGACTTACTTAAAGGACATCAAAAAAGCTTGCATATTTTAAGCTCCAGAAATACATCAATCTATACATGTAAATATTTTTGGAGATGCTATTTAAGCAATTACAGTGAAGAATGATTGCTAATTGCTAAAAATAGCATATCTGATACTAACTATAGATTGACATATTTCATGAGCTTGGTTCGGATTCGTTTAACTTCATCACACACTTGCACGTATGACACAAGCATGAGGAAAAACGGTGTTGTAGGAGTCAATCCAAAATAGCAATTACGTCGGTTCTACAGTATGTCACAAGAAGCTGTCAGTCAATAAAGTGTCAAATTTAAGGTAGGCAGATCGATTTCAACAATGCACCTGGAATTCATGTCTAAACACCCGCAGGAATTTTACACCCAGCCTGAAAATTGGTCCATCTCAGATACAGAAAATATGCAGGAATCGGCTGCAATGAAGGCAGGAATAATCAAAAAAGAAAATAATGTCTTTGTTGCGCTGTAACTAAATGTTAAGTCAACCCTTAATAGCGTACAATGTAGTGGTTCCCCTAGTGCAGGTACTGATACATTGTAGTTCAGTACATGTTCTAATGACTGAGCTATCAGATGTCCCTTTAGCTCACTCGATCACGTGCTGGATAACGGAGTGTACGGCTGGGGTTTAAGTCCCGACCCAGGTACCTGCAATAACTTCCATGTCAACGAGGTGAACAATAGATGATTTCCAAGATGTTTCATTTGTTAGCTAGTCTACGGACATCACATACTTTGGCGACGTTTTCCATTGTGACGTCACACACAAAGCACTGGAAATATAACATAAAACCTTTGATTAATTATGACGTAACAATTCAAAAGTTTGGCAAGGTACTTGATGTCCATAGCAGTGATTGGGATAGGCAATCAGGTGAATATGACAATGGCCCCAAATCCTGGAGCATCAATGTGCCATTTGCAAAATGAATGTGCCATTGTTGAAAATGAATGTGCCATAAGCAGTTTGAAAAAAAAAAAACCACAACAAATAAACCACTGTCCAGAACATGTAAAGATCTGCATCAGTTTTTACAGGTTAATAACAATAATGGCCATTCATACAACAAAGTCAATAGTGAATATGGTGAAGTCATCGATCACCACGTTGAGTAAAGAAAGGAAGATTTCCACAATTTGTTTAAGAATTGAATGTGCCACATTGGCGCACTCAGTGAAATTTAAATGTGACATTTTGATATTGAATGTGACTATGGCGCAGGGCGCATGCTTATCCCAATCACTGCATAGTCTGATGAGTAAAATCAAAGTTTTCAACGGTCGATTTAGAGAACTTGAAAATGGACTACATGTATTTGTGTGTGTGAGATGGCCAGCATGATCTGCAGGAGGCAGAACCTTGCCAGAGGTTGGAGAGAAAAGGTCACCACAAAGCAGGGTACACCAACGGGCAAACGCCCTCAAAGAAAGGAGGGAAGGATGTAGTCATTCCGGTAGTGCAGGTACCGATAGTTCAGTACATGTTCTGATGTCTGGGCTATCAGAATGTCCCTTTAGCTCACTCGGTAACGTGCTGGTTTGGAATCTTCTTTACTGAAGTGCACAATGTATGATAGATGGTCATACACTGCCATCCATAAATTATTATACACTATCTCTACTCATGCTGCTGTTATAAAATGAACAGTTTCAAATCCATTGCTGTATGATTCTAATAATGAACCTTGCAGAAATCATTTGTAACAAACTTAACTCAAATATTTGAAGTTTTTGAATTTTTATTCTTTTTTAAATAATAAAACACCTCTAAAGACGGTATAGCCGGATTGCAAAGTAAAGTTTTTGTCACTAACTGGGTCAAGGTCAATAGGTCAAATAATACAGCATAACTTGAAAGATTTTGTCAGAGGCAACCTACATGTATAATATACAGTTTCTACTGCATACAGTTCCATAGATTTTGCTTGAACCAGGAACTTTAACCAAAATCTTTCACTAGGTCAAAGTTCAAGGTCAAGGTCACTGGATCAAATGTTACGGCATAAATTGAAAGGTCTTGTGATGGGCAAGCTTCATGTATAATATAAAGTTTCTACTGCATATACATGTAGTTCCTTAGATTTTGCCTCAACCAGAAACTTTAACCAAAATGTTGATGGCAGACGGACAGACGGACGGACATCGTCAATCTTTAGAGCGGAATTGCTTTGCAATACGGCCAAAAATGACAATTTTTGGATTAAACTGTGAATATGAAAAAAGTTCATTTTTACATTTTCCTTATCACAATTTATAATTTAAATATAAAACACCGCTAAAGACGGTATGGCCGGATTGCAAAGTAAGTTTTTGTCACTAACTGGGTCAAGGTCACTAGGTCAAATATTACAGCATACACTGAGAGGTCTTGTCAGAGGCAACCTACACGTATAACATAAAGTTACTACTGCATGCAGTTCCTTAGATTTTGCTTAAACCAGGAACTTTAACCAAAGTCTTTAACTATAGGTCAAAGTCCAAGGTCAAGGTCACTAGGTCCAATGTTACGGCATAAATTGAAAGGTCTCATCGTGGGCAACCTAAATGTATAATATAAAGTTTCTACTGCATACAGTTCCTTAGATTTTGCTTAAACCGGAAACTTTAACCAAAATCTTTAACTAGGTCAAAGTCCAAGGTCAAGGTCACTAGGTCCAATGTTACGGCATAAATTGAAAGGTCTGGTCATTGGCAACCTACATGTATATTATAAAGTTTCTACTGCATACAGTTCCATAGATTTTGCTTAAACCAGGAACTTTAACCAAAATCTATAACTAGGTCAAAGTCCAAGGTCAAGGTCACTACAATGTAGGTCAAATGTTACGGCATAAATTGAAAGGTCTTGTCATGGGCAACCTTCATGTACATGTATAATATAAAGTTTCTACTGCATATAGTTCCTTAGATTTTGCCTCAACCAGAAACTTTAACCAAAATGTTGACGGTAGACAGACAGACGGACGGACGAACAGACAGACATAGTCAATCCATAGACCGGAATTGCTTTGCAATCCGGCCAAAAATTATGTGAAGCCAATTATTATGATTCTTTCAAGTTTAGGGTTCAAAAAATAGGATAAACTTAAAAAGAATTTAGAATGATTTCCTTGTTTGTATAGTTATTTATGGATGGCAGTGTATGCTAAACTTCAAATGGTCGGATTCATTTTTGTAAGTTGAAATATGCATGTTTTTCTTAAAATATCAGTTAAACAGCGCCTGTTCGCAAACCTGTAATGAAAACAATTGTTTTATGCTGTATATTAATGAGTATATTAAAGTTTTCAAAGTATTTCTTTAATCATTCCATCTTACAAGTACGAATGATCCCACTATCAAAATTTATTAGGAGCTCAACATGCTCAAGTTAATTAGATCTTTACAGCAGAAACATGACAGGTACGAAAGATCCCGTACGAAAAATCTCGGTACGAAACAGTATTAGTAGGAAAGATCCCCCAACCAACATGCTGGACTATTTCAATAGCTAGATACAGATACAAATACAGAAGCTTTATTTAGTGTTGAACATTTGTAACGTTACAACATACATGCAAGCTCTGAAGAGATTGTATTTCAACAAATATAGTAAAACTACAAAGCAACACTTAAATATCACATATCAAATCAAATATCAAATATCAAATGACAGCGTTATAGGAAATATTATATATTTTTTTTACTCAAAATAATAATAGAATAAGTTTTACTTTATTTTCAATGGTCTTTTCGGTAAAATTTTCTGTCTTTTCAGAACAAAAGGAAATAACTTTTTCAGAAGAAACTGTTTGAGTTCAGTGTTCTCCCCAGGCCGTTTTAGCGTGGCGGCCCCGCCACGCTATCGAGATTTACCGCCACGCTATCAGGATTAGCACCACGCTATATTTTACGGCCGCCATGCTATATTTTTTCCCCTAAAAATTCGTGTATTAACTATTTTATGTACCCCTTTGCGTTAATTGATTGATTTAACCGCCGCATTCCCGGTTAATTAGCCCCGGTGGTATACAACCCGAGGTGTTAAACGTCTTGTAACCCCCCGCAAGCTTTATTTACCTGAGCTGAGAACGTGTCTGGCTTCTACGGCGCACGTCAATCTATCGGACATTTAAAATAACTGCGTTGTCAATGTCTATCGAGTGACCAACAAAAGACGACCATTCTATAACGTACTTCATGAAAACGTTTTCATATATCGCTAGATCGTGTTGACCGGCACATGTCATATAGTAACAGCGTGACGGTAAATTGGAAATAGAAATATACGCTTTATCAGATGTCATTAAAATATGTTTTTAATCCGTCTTACTGTTCGACATATTTTCCGACCGCGTCGTCTTTGTCATACAAAATAATTGCCGCTTTTACAAGATAAGGAAGAGGTTATCTCGCTCGCGCAAAATCATTTCACTTTGAATAAATAACGAGTCGGTATGTCCGTATTTTTTTTTTTTAAAATACGCTTGAATTTAGTTAATAAGAAGTTTAGACGGATGGATTAAATCAATCATCAAAACACAACATGGTGCACGGACCATCGCTTTCATTAATGAGTCTGAGCGCGATATAGAAGGCTTTGTATACAATTGACATATAAAATAGATCTTCATTTCTTGGGGGGAGGGGGGGGGTGTCGAGGAGGTATGCGCCAAAGTAGAACGACTGTTAGCTTTCTTTGCCAGAGATTACCTCAAACAATATTGCAATGGCTAATAAAAAAAGGGCACAGGAGCTCGATGCCAACGATCCACAAGTATATCCGCCTCTACTTTCCTTATATTTGACTGGAGAGAGATGGGAAGGGGCGAGTATAATTGAAGGTTGTTGGCATCGAGCTCCTGTGGGAAAGGAGGGGGGGGGGGGAAGTAAAAGTTTCCATATTTGGACCTATTTTTTCAAGTAGGAATTTGTATAAAGATAATTTTCAACCTTTTTTAAAAGGTGAAACCTGCCCTTTCTCTTAACCAAGAATTCAGAACTCAAGGTTAGATTCCTTTTCTATAACACACTTAGATTCACTAATATCAGTGATTAGGAAGGACAGAGGACATGCACCATAGTCCCCATTAATTTGCAAAATGGCCCATTGAAAACTTACTACATTTTTTTAAAGAAATAGCCCATTGTTATTTTAGAAAATTATGGAAAATAGCCCATGCACAGAATTTCCTTCCAAACCAGTGTGATAAGCTAAATTCTTACACTAAGCTACATAATGAAACAGTCTCAAGATAATTTTCTCAAAAAGCACAAAACTAATTGAGTTTTAAAACTGTCATGAATCTCTCTTTACAAATAGAATACCAATGATCTCACTGTCTAAAATTTAATGATAATAAGCATGAAGATGAGAATGTAGTATTATTAGCACACTTATTTCATTATCAAAATTATTTTGAACAGTTTAGTACATGAAACAGTATGCAATGATGCAACATTGAATGATGCAACGCGCAGTGATGCATCCCAACGCAAGTTGCACCGCGAAGACTTAGCACCATGCTATCTGAAATTTCTGGGGAGAACACTGGAGTTAAGAAAGATAGCCGAAATTGTAGCCGAATTTCACTTAAAAAGTTGCAAATTTGTGCAAGTTTGTAACCTTGTAGATTTTTAATCAGAATTTTCATCCCAATAGCAATAATTTTTCCTGAAAATTCAGACTTTCCTTTTCAAAATAAAATTTAAATATAAATTACGATAATTGCTTAAAGCTTTTCTCCTTTCATTTAAAGATAAGCCTCTTTCACTAAATATTACTTAAACAAGTAATTTTCAGGGAATGGTTTTACCTTGATATTTCTGTTACTGAAGCAGTTATTACTGATATGAATAGCCCTTATAACAATTAAAAGCTTGAGAACTTTAAATGTGTATGCTACAATCATTACAAACCATCCATTGCCTTACTTTTTATGTATATTACTTGTATAAGTAATATGTTGCATGGACATCACAAGTAAATCAGTTACTTTTAGAGGTAATCATTTGAGAAGGCAAAATTAGAAAGTTACTTGAAAAGGTAATTTTTTTTAATTACTTGTTGAAGTAGCACCCCTGACTGATAAACAGAGTAAAATAATTTCATCAAGAATCTCTAAAAAAGAAACACTTAGACAATTATTTAAATTAATTTATTATACCTAGGCTACCTTTGTAGCAGTATTGATAATACTTTTTGCTTGTTTTCTTAATTTATTTGTATAATTTTTTCCCAATTTCAGCCAAATGTCGCTACTTTTCCCAGTCTTGAAGGCCCAGGCCCCTGGAATCGAAGGGTAGAAAAAACCCTGATCTAAATTAAGTAGGGCTTTCACGGTTAACCGGAAATTCGCTGAACTGCGTTTCAAGCTAGGTCGATTCAATTCGGATCCTACTTTACGGATTTCGGTTCGGTTTTTTTTTTTGGTTATATCTAGTTATGAGTAGTTTATCAATATTGTATGATACAAAGACTGTGATTGGGTACTTTGTTGTATTTCACCCAATGAAATGGGTTGTTTCACTTCTTGATTGTAAACATGCACTTGTTAGTTTGACAGATGGAGTCTATTCTATAGAAGTCTCCTAAGTGTGTTACTTACTCTCTGCGCGGCTCACTTCGGAAAGTGGATAAATGCAATTTTGATAACTTTGTCATGCAAAAATTAAATTAAAATCTATATCTTTGAATAGATCTCGCTTAGTCGTAAATTTTGGTATATGTTACATGGCCGAGGGTTTATGCAATCAAATTATTCAGACAATATAAAGTTTAGATGGGGAGTTTTCAAAGTTAAATTTCAGGATGACGTCGCCGAGTTTGAGCCTATGGAGAGCGTCATGACGTCACAGGAAAAATTAGCATAAGAAATGGCCTATCTAAATTTTGTTTTGTCTATTAACTTTGATTGCGTGCACTGATTGTCATATAACTTATACCAAAATTTACGACTAGGCGACATCCATAGGAAGGTATCAATGTCAAGTTTTACAAGATGAACTAGTAAAAGTCACGTTTATCCAGTTTTCAAAGTGCGCCACACGGACAGTTTTTTGGTTATTTTGTTGAATGGTAATAAAATCTCGAAGAATGCTTTCCACGATGATCTTTTCTTTAACAAACTAAGCATTTCCAGAAGTACCCTGATTAGCCCATTCTGAGTTTGCGCTAAGTCCAAAACGTAAACACTGAATGTAAACATAAACATGTACAGTATCACGTGGTTTATGAATACATTAATTTCAAATCTGTTTTACCCCTGAAGTATTGAAATCGACATTTATGACCAGTGGCGGATCCAGCGCCCCCTTTGCCGGGGGGTCAAGGGGCGAATTTTGCCGATTTTTACTGAAAATGGGCAAAAATATACCTGTTTTTGGAAAATTTGGGGTCAGTGCCGGGGGGGCGGGCGCCCCCTCCGCACCCCCCTGAATCCGCCACTGATGACTGCGAATTTGTAAAACATAATACATGATGTACTGGGGTATTGTGTTCCCGCATTTTATAAAGGATTAAAGCCTTTAGAAAAGAAAATTACAGCTGACCAAGGCTATGCTGCATGCTGTGTCCATGCCATTAAATAGTAATAAAAAAGCAATAAAATCGTCAGACCATCGACAAGTATACACAGAGTAAATATTGGTAGTAAGGTAACTTTCATCAAGTGTACATAAGCAAATATAACTTGTCATAGTCATGATTTAAGAATCTGGTTTGAAAGGGGGGGGGGGGGGAGGGCGGTGTTGTTGTTGAAATGCAATACATGTTTTTAAGAAACTACGTAATTCGGCGAAATGATTCTATTCATCTACTTAAATTGTGATAAAAATCATGAACAAATATTTTCTTGCCGGTAAAATGGTGCATATATATGATTTTATTTTTCAACTAGCCGTATACTGCAGTACTGTAATTACCCCCCCCCCTCCCCCATTAGCGCTGTAGTTGAAACGGCTGATGAAGCACTTAGATCTACTAGAAGTCCATTATTGGGACAAAAACAGTTTATTCTGATAATTCGGTGAGCAGAAAATCGAAATATTCAAAAGATAAAACAAAAATACGTACCGTTTGATAGACCGGATGTTCCAATTTTTAACGTTTCAACTTAAATTCCATGGATTAGACTCCGAGTTATAAAGATGGACTCTACAAGACACCGGTGCCATTCGACAGTGCAGAGTTCACTCGATCAATAAAAATTCATAACATGCCCATAAAAATTCATATCTCCTCAGAAAACACGATAAAAGATCACTACCCCCCTATTCCGCCATTAGAAGTTTTCCGCCACTTCAAATTTTCATAAAATCATTAAAAATCAAAACATTAGTCCAAGGTACACATGTTTGGTATCGATTGATTCTAAATTTAGAGCTTACGTGAGATATCTGGGTCGTGCAGGTATAGCTCGAAGTTTTTCCCTCGCTTTTACGTTTGCGCATCTCCCATTGGTCATTTTCAGAACATGACCGCTTCGACACCGTGACGTAGACATTGTTTAGGTTCTAAGCTCATTTGCATAATTCATGCACAGTTACAAGGAGCATAGAAAGATCTAAGTGCTTTCAAAGCAGAAAAATGAAAAAAGAATTATTTGTTGATTTGTTATTCTTATCATTATTTCACTCTTTGATGGAATTAAAAAAACATAAACTGAAACCGAACTGAAAAAAACCGAGAACCGCAGTTCATTTTCCTGAACCTAACCGACTAAAGGCTGAACCGTAACAGCCCTAAAATTAAGAGATTATTACTAAAACAGGTGCTCTGCATTTTATTAGCTTACGAAACAAGTACAAAATTGTTTCTATTTTCTGTAAAATATCACATGATTGCATTGCCATATTTGAGAATGAAGGCTCAGGGTGTAAGATTCTACATAAACATGGTGTGAAATTAGTCTGCCTCTATCACATACAGCCAAAAATATACAAATTACCTAATCGACCGACGGAAAACAGCCTGACGGTCGCCATGTTGTCCTCTATGACTTTGGATTTGCGAAAGGTATATTGATAAACCCGTGTTTTTTGAGGTTTTTTTCTGAATCGGACCGTTCATTCTTTCTTTACTGTTTAGCCCTCATTACTGAGTAATCTCAACATCTTTTCTTGATATTAAATTTGATTTTCTTCTTCTTGTTGTTGTAAATAATTCCATCCACTTGACTGGAGTACCACGGGTGAGTGTAAAACAGGCTTATGAACGGTAAAATTTTCCTTTCACTTAAAATTCGTTGTTCTCCCACTGGTTCTCTAAACTCACAGACTTAAGACAGACAAAATTTTCATAAAAATGCTCAATATACTATCAGTATATTATTATATCTTGACATTTATTAATGAGACAATTCAAACGTTTTTAAAGTCAAAATTTTCAACTCCTGGATTTCATCATTTGAAGTCAGTAGTTCTAACTTTAATAACAAACAAAAAATGAGAGCATCAAATGCACATGCCCAGATGATTTCAAGAATTCTGTTGATGCAGGTATCATGGTAAAGGGGCACAGAAAACATTCCCATATATTTACAGCCTTACTATTGAAAGAAACGTGCTGCAATTCGTGTATTTACACTCGTGACGTCACAATGCATAAGATCAAAAGAAACATGCCGCCACGGCTGTTCTAACCTACAAACTGAGCCCGCGGTGATCCGCTGAATTTTAACGTCACCTTGTTACCTAGAAAACGCGATTTCAGAAAACAAGAATGAAATAGACAACTATGGTACATATATATAGAATAAATGTCATAATTTGTGTTTTGTTACGGGTATACAACACACAGCAAGTGCATTTATCGCATGAAATGCGCTAACGCGCATTACATGTACGATAAATGCTTTTGCTGTGTGTTGTATACCCGTAACAAAACACAAATTATGACATTTATTCTCTATATAATCCAAAATTAGGTATGATTTTAAATATAAAAAAAAAAATCATTATTAAATTCCAATATGTTTTAAAAAAAGAAAGTAAGAGTCATTTTGGAGGAGAAATTGAGTTGAAAAAAGGGGGGATGTTTTTCGAAACAATTTTTTAAATAATCTTGAATTTTCGTAATAAATCCTAATGAGTTAAAGAAGATCCTGTCATTTAAGGCACATTTTAAGTATGCCTCTGTATAAAAAGTCTTACAGATCTCGTTCGATTAACCGTCTGGTTGAATTCTAGTACTCGACCTATAACGGTTTATCAGCTGAACTCAGGAAAAGGAGGGTAAAAACATCGAAACTCAAAACATCGATACACAAAATTTCGAAAGTAAAAACTTGGAAACTCAAATCATTGAAACTAAAAACATGGAAACCCAAAACATCGAAACGCAAAACATCGAGATACATAGAGAATTTTAAGTGTCTTAATTAATTCGTGTTTTGTAACGGGCATGCAACACACTGAGCAAGTGCATTTACAAATGTATCGTACATTTAGCGCATTTCATGCGATAAATGCACTTGCTGTGTGTTAAATACGCTAACAAAACACAAATTATACATTTATTCTATATATGCACCATAGCTGTCTATTTCATTCTTGTTTTCTGAAATCGCGTTATCTAGGTAAAAGGATGACGTTAAAATTCACCTGGACCCGGTTGCACAATGCGTTGTTAAATTTAACCACGAGTTAACTTGTGGTTAAGTTCTTGGTTAGCTTAACTCCAAGTTAAGTCTGTTGCACAGAGATAATGTCGAGTTAACTCGTTGTTAAGTTTGTGGTTAAACGCCGAAAATTTAACAGTGGTCTGGGGCATGATTAACTTTTTAACCATGAACTTAAACATCGAATATCCTGCCGTTTCAAACAAACTAAAGGCTATTTCCCAGTATATTTCATTGTAAAGGGTGGAAAACCGTAGTTTATTCAAAATTTCAGATAATATTTAAGTCTTAGATTACAAATGTGTTTTTGATGGTGTCAGCCTTTTACTAATTATCGTACTGTTTTATATCTTTAGCTCTTTAGATTGTCAAATGAATGAAAAATTCAATGGATGAGAAAAATTCTGGCATAATACATACTATTAGTTATACAGTGTTTTACAGGGGGGATACAGAAATATATTGGGTCGATGAAAAAAGTTGTATTGGGCGAGGCGAAGCCGAGCCCAATACAACTTTTTTCATCGACCCAATATATTTTTGTATCTCCCCTGTAAAACACTGTATAACGAATTTATCCCGCTGATGGCTTTTGGTTTGTGTATGTTACGTCAACATATTTTAAAGCATTTTGGTGACGTCAAAAGCATAAAGCGTCTTAGAAGAAGCAGGATATTAAAATAATATCCTGTTAGTAAAATAATACAACATAATATTTGGTTCTTCTCGACCAATCAGATTGCAAGAAATTTGCCAGAGGCGGGATAAATATCTAGATCTTAGTCCGTCAAAATAAAATTGATGCAATATTTGATAGAATCGTATATTCGATCTATGATATCTTATCAATCATTTGATCGTATTTGGTGAAATATGCTGACAATTTTTTTTTATCTTGCATATTTCCTTTTCTTTATGTGGAAAATAGTAAAAGTTTTATGTTCATATTTCAATCAAATATTCGAGGATCAATGACGTTAAGAAAACATGACGTCATTTCTAGCACGTGAGATTTTGGCAACTCTATATTATAATGTTTGCAAGCGGATTGCTAAAGTAAGGAAGCGAGAGAAAAAAAGAGGTCCAGGGCGTATCACTCATCTGATAACACGGAAATTCTTATTAACCTGTTGGGATTTCAATGTGAAATTAGAACGATATATATAAATCACATTGAAATCCTAACATGTAAATAATTTATTAAGGGAAATTAACTTATTACGGAAAAATGCTATTTTGAATAAATTGGATCATAATAAACAAGATACCCAAGGGGCAACATCGCTCACCTTGTTTGCAGACAAAGGGTAGAGGCTTTGAGTACTTCCGAACAGTGAGGTTTCATAAAATTATGGAGATGTTGAAAATGCGTCAGAAAACCAAAGCCCTTCTTGAAAGTGATCGATTGGCTAAAAAATGAAAGCCGGGCTGATTTGTATTGAAAATATACAAACATCGATTTCTACCTTTCAGATTATGTGCGTAATTTTATAAATCTTTCTATCAGTCTTTCTATTTATTCTGTGCAGACAAATGGGTCAGCCAATCAGAGCCCTTGGTGGCCATATTTGTTGACCGACCGGCACAAAAAAATAAAAATACAAACTTGGTAGTGGATCTTGAGTACTTGCTTCCTGAACCTACAACTCTTCAGGCCTTGGGTACATGTGCACAGAAAACATACCTATTTGCCATACTTACGATTCTTTAAAAACCATATCAAATCCAAAATATGAGATTTTGAAAAATTTCTTTCAGAGTTACATATGACGAAAATTGAGCAATTTTGGGGGAGAAGTTGAAAATGTTAAAAATGACCAACCAACCAATCAACCCCTACCAACCCCCCCCCCCCCCTCTTCAATTTTTGCATTAAAATAAAGTAAAGAGGACATAGAATGTGTCAAAAATAAGATGTTGGAATTTAACGAAATGAACAAACAACATCCTTCTAGATCACTCACATAATTTTCTTTGTCCACTGAGTGGTTCTGAAGAAGAAGTTTTTTTTGTATGAAATGTACCCTCTAGAACCTATTTGACCCCGCCCAAGATCCATCCCTCAGGCCCTGAAAGGATATGACCGAAATTAACAAACTTGACCAAGTACTAGTAATTGTTTTCAAGGTCAAAGGTCAAAGTCACTAGGTCATTGTACAAAATGTATGTGTGAAATACGAAATACTTGAAGAGATAGCTAGAACTTCTTACTCGGTCTGACAGACGGACATAGTTTTTTCCAATCCTCCCCCCCAAACATTTGAACTTCGTTGGGGGGGGGGGGGGGATAAATAAGTCAGGGAAAACCGGGGGGGGGGGGGGGGGAAATGAAAATAAAGAGCCATGCTTCTGTTGAACCAAACCGCTAGCTGACTTTCTAGTCTCGACATACGAAACGAAATTCATACTCTGGAGAAATTGCTCTATCTGGGCTATTTTTTCCCAGAAGTTCTACCAGCTTCGATCCGGGAATAACGCTATACAAATCGAAAAAAGATACTCTGTGGGGGCTAAGTTCATGCCAAATTTCATGAAGATTGAATCGATTTTAGACAGCAAAAATTTCAATTTTAAAATACTGTGAAAATATACTGAAAAAGTTAAAAATTCTTTAAAAATCTATGTTTAGGTGAATTGTTTTGGAAATTTATATACTTCAAGAAGAAAGGGTGTTGTTTGACATATAGAACATGTTTTAATTTTTTTGTCGCATAATCTATAGAATATGTGTAATGGGAGGGGGGGAAGAATCATATGGACATACATGTTAAGCTAAGGGCAACATATAGGCACATGTGAGTTAAAGAAGATCCTGACATTATCTCAACAGCACTAACAATAGAGCACAAAAGTGACCATCGACGGACCCCTAGCACGCCAGAGGTGGGATCAGGTGCCCGGGAGGAGTAAGCATCCCCTGTTGCGCGATAACTTGAATAAGTGTCAACACATTTTCATGATATTTCTACATCGTGATTACATTGTGAGAGAGAGAATGCCGCCTTTCGACTTTCATGTTCATCCGATTTGTCTTTATGGAGTTATGAGACTTAGATATTTTGATGTTGTTAAAAAAAATCCCAACAGGCGTATCTTGCTGCGTGAGCGTAGGCTTTATTTTCAGAGCCAGAAAAAAATGTATTCTAATTCTTTGCATCACGGGCGGCTCTTCGGTCCAGAATACCCATATTTATTTTTAGCGTAAGGGGTGGGGGGGTGGTAGTGTCGAACTTGATTGTGTTCTAAGTCTCCCTGCCCTCTCTCCGCAAGTTGATTGATTGCAAAACTTACTTGTACCTAGTAGCTATCAGGTCATGTATTAAATCTAGATAATTCTTTCTTTATGTCTTGTTCAATTCAGTAATTCTTCTGTGTTTGATGTTTAATATGGCCGAAAAATCACGTTGATTTATTTAAACTTTAGCATGCTTAGAGTAATTTTCAACATTGGAAAATTACAACAACAAAAAAATAATAATAATCCGGCTCAAAGGGCCGGCGAAAAAAATTAAAATGGCCGAAAAAAATTTTCCGGCTGGCAAAAGTCTTTTGCCCCCCCCCCCCCCCCATAAAAGTCAAATGGTTGCTCCCTAATGGTAGGGATCACCAATGAAATAATTTCTCTCTACATCATGCAGATCCAAAATTCAGACGAATTTACAAATTTGTAACAAGCATATTAGGGAGCAACTGTTTGATTCTTATACAGGGGCCAACTTTGTTTTCTGCTTTTAGCATTAATTTTCTTTTTATACGCCCTTCACTTGACGGATCGTATTATGGGATGGCGAAGTCCGTCCGTCTGTCCGTCCGCGTATGGAACGCAATACCATGAATATGCGTCAACGGATTTTCATGATATTTCTACATTGTCAAACTTTGAAGAGGAAACTGCCTTTCGAGTTTCATGTTAATTTCATTTGTTGTTACTGAGTTATGGGACTTTTAATTTTAAATTACTGTGAAAATATACTGAAAAGTTAAAAAATTCTTTAAAAATCTATGTTTCGGTGAATTGTTTTGGAAATTTGTATACTTCAAGAAGAAAGGATGTTGTTTGACATATAGATGCATGTTTTAATTTTTTTGTCGCATAATCTATAGAATAAGTATCAACACATTTTCATGATATTTCTACTTCGTGATTAGATTGTGAGAGAGAGAATGCCGCCTTTCGAATTTCAGGTTCATCCGATTTGCCTTTATTTTATGGAGTTATGGGACTTAGATATTTCGATGTTGTAAAAAAAAATCCCAACAGGCGTATCTTGCTGCGTGAGCGTAGGCTTTATTTTCAGAGCCAGAAAAAAAGTATCCTAATTCTTTGCATCACGGGCAGCTCTTCGGTCAAGAATACCCATATTTATTTTTAGCGTAAGGGGGAGGGGGAGGGGGAGGGGGTGTCGAACTTGATTGTGTTTTAAGTCTCCCTGCCCTCTCTCCCGAAAGTTGATCGATTGCAAAATTTACTTGTACCTAGTTGTCATCAGGTCATGTATTAAATCTAGATAATTCTTTATTTTATGTCTTGTCCATTTCAGTAATTCTTCTTCTTTTTCGGTCTTCAATTGCGGCGATTTTCTTTCTAAAATGTTTTTGCAGATTGGCGTTCGCATAGGCTAGGTTATGACAGAATTCAGCAAAAATTGGTGCTTCAAAAAAGCTTGCGCTTTTAATTTTAAAATAAAGATTTACGATAAATTCGTTTCCTTTCAAAGAACATCTCACAAGCGGAAAAAACCCAACATTCTAGCGGCATAAATGTCACGAATATTTAGGAATCCCCCCTCCTATTTCTACCTTGACGGCAAATTAAGTGCCAAATGGCGTCACATGTAAGCGCACATAAAGGGTAAAATGACGTCATATAAGAAGACCGTAATGACGTCACCATAGTCGTCAACATCGCTAAACAAAGGTTTTGAAGTATAAATGTTTGTTTTTTTACTAGTTCTATCACGTAAAATAGGAAGAATAACTAAGGCTGAGTTCAGTTGTAAGTCTGAGTTCAGTTGCATCATGGGTAAATTATGTTAACTAAGAGTTAACTCTATGGTTAAATTCTTAACACAAAGTTAACTCATAGTTAGCTAACTACGTGAATGTGCAACGGGATTTAACCACGTAGTTAGCTAACTATGAGTTAACATTTAACTTGAAGTTAACTTTTAACTTATAGTTAAATTTAACAACGCATTGTGCAACCGGGCTCAGTTTGCAGGTTGGAACAGCCATCGCGGCATGTTTCGTTAAATCTAAGGCATTGTGACGTCCAGAGCGTTAACATACGAATTGCAGCACGTTCCTTTTAATAGTTTCATCTCAGGCAATTACATTGGTTGTGCATGGTATGAAACAATAAAAGTCAAAACATCAAAACTCAAAACATATCGAATTCAAATAATCGAAACTCAAAACATATCAAAACTCAAAACATCGAACTCAAAACATATCGAAAGTAAAAACATCGAAACAATTTCGAAGCACAAAACATGTCAAAAGTCAAAACATGGAAACTCAAAACATATCGAAACTCAAAACATAGAAACAGAAAACATGGAAAATCACAACATCGAAACTCAAAACAATAAACCTCAGAGCATTGAAACTCAAAGCATCGAAACTCAAAACATCAGAACTCAAAACATGGAAACTCAAAACATAGAAACTCATAACATCAAAATCCAAACATATCGAAACTCAAAACATCGTAACTCAAAGCAACGAAACACAAAACATCGAAACTCATAAAATCGAAACTCAAACTTACATCGAAACACAAAACTTCGAAACTCAAATAATGGAAACTCAAAACATGGAAACTCAAAACATCGAAACTCAAAACATCGAAACACAAAACATGGAAACTCAAAACATCAAAACTCCAAACATATCGAAACTCAAAATATCGAAACTGAAAAACCGAAACATAAAACATCGAAACTCAAAACATCGACACTCAAGACATCGAAACTCAAAGCAACGAAACACAAAACATCGAAACTCATAAAATCGAAACTCAAACTTACATCGAAACACAAAACTTCGAAACTCAAATAATGGAAACTCAAAACATGGAAACTCAAAACATCGAAACTCAAAACATCGAAACACAAAACATCGAAATTCAAAATATCAAAAGACAAAACATCAAAACACAGAACATCGAAACCCAAAACATATCAAATTCAAAGCATGGAAACACAAAACATGGACCGATTTTCAGATCGAGAAGACAGGTGCAGGTCGGATTCTTGTCTTCTCTGACAAAGTTTGCACAGGGCCCGTCATGGAATTTCGTCACTGAGTGCATTGCTTAAGAATGGACTTGTACAAAGCTGTAGATTTGCCAAGTATAATACAGAGCGTCCTTCTTCGATTCGATTGAAATTCTGTATACCTTTGATCCTCCTTATTTTGTTTCTTTTGTCAACATAAAAGGCAGGTTGTGAAGTTCCCAAAGTAATATACTCTCTTACATGTACTGGTCCAAATTTCACAAAAAGCTGATGGACATGCTGATTCTTGTAAAATTCCAAGAAAGATTATGAAAGCGGAAACCTTGACCTAAAAGTTTCTTTGCTATTTGTATTTCTCCTCTGAAAATTCAAAACATTAGTACATGCCCTAGCATACGAGATATGTAAATACTATGACGGTTGTACAGGAGCATCATCGTACATCACCGTCAAGTCAGGGAAAATTTACTATATTGAATCCAAAATCATCTCTTTTGTCATATACACTCGTTTACAATCTTGGTGTTTTAAGATCCAAACAAATGGTGTTTGTAACATTTGCTTTGTTGAGCGTCAATTCTTGCGGATAATTGATATAGTTATATTAAAAAAACAAGGTTGTCAATATTCAGAATATCATCCAGGTATCTAGATAAACATCAAAGAAGTACCTAACAGTCATTCAGTCTCAAAGTGGGGAAGGCAAGGCCAAATCGTGAGAATTCCCATCGGTACGGTTCGGAACGATTGCGAACCATTCAAGCATTTCAAAATATCAAATTTTCTTTGTATGAAAATAAATCTGGACCAAGAGATAAACGTACAGTGTTACTCACACGGATCCCCACAACATTCATGTAGAGAGTCTCAACAAATCTAACATAAATTAAAAAAATGTCAAAAAGGGAGGACAAGATATTGCAGAGGTTACCGCATGCAAACGATTTGTATAATTTGTAGTCTGTTGTTGAACAGGAAGCCTTTGATTCTGATAGAAAATACGTTATCCCTTCTAGATAAAAACACCATAAATTTCTGGATTTCATTTTATCAATCACACTACCTCAATTTTTTTTATAGACAAAAGTAATTCAAATAAAGTATCTTGCGACGTCTTCTTTAATCGCCGTAAGGCCATTTCTTGTTTTTATTCTGTTTTGTGTCCTTTTGAAACTGAGAAATCTACCAGCCAACCAGAGAGAAAAACAAACAAGCATATGAAGAAAAGTTGCAATTTCTATCATGTGATTATATGAAATCAGACAGAAAATTGTTTTATTTTATTATTAATGTTTTCTAAGTCAATAAAAGAATGATAGACTATGCAATGTCTTGAATCATTGTAGTACTTTAACATTTTTACATTAAATATGGAAAATTAAACAATTCTCTTTAATTTTCGTCGGAACACAATTAATTTGCAAAATATTTTATTCTCTTTATTTCGTTTTGTTGTATGACTTAATGCTCAAACCTACAAGCGAGGACACAAAACATAGAATAACAAGGAAAAGTATAACATTTATAAATGTAGGAAAATAAATGTGTAACAAGAGGCGCACAATTAGTACGCATAGGAATATTCACAACTTGCTCTTGGAGATCCTAACCAAATCTAACATAAATGTCGTCCAAGAAGAAGGACAAGGCATTACACAGGTCACTACATGTCCATGATTTGTATGATTTGTAGTATGTGGATGAAAAGAAACCCTTTGATTCGGATGTGCAAATGTAAGATTTCTCCTCTCGATCAAAATTAACACCATTTAATGAGATTAGACAATTGATAATTAATCTTGTTTTGAGGAAGCGTGGTGTACATATTAGAGATGTCGTATGAAGAAATCGTATTGGCTTGGAAATGTCTAGATTTTATTTTGTCAATAACATCAACTGGACTTTTAGTAGACCAAAAGAAATTTACATCGCTCTTTCAGAATATCTTGTCACGTGTTCCTGTATCGCCGTAAGTGCTGATGTCAGATTTCTCGTCAAAATTGTAGTGGAGCAGTTGCTAGAATTAGCAATGTATCGAAAATTGTAGGAGACTTGAGAAATTTTGGTTAGCAATATGAAGATCTAATTCAGAAATAGATATCATGAATGAAGAAAGTTCACTGATACATGTATGACAAATATGGATAATGACCATATCCCAATATACAGTACAAAATCGATAATTCAGAAAATCATAAATCGAAGGCATACAAAATCCGGATAAAACAGGAACCAAAGCAAACAAAGAAAAACTTCCACCATATGAAAAGAAGCGAACTCCCAATATGGGAGTGAGGAGGAGTCAGTATCTCCTGCTTGCATGCAACACCCGTCGTTTCAATTCGTTAGAATTGTCACTTATATATTTGCTCAAAATCAGTGAGTGAAAGCCAAACAAAACCCCGAAATCAGACAGATTCCAAAATATTTCACGAAAATAACATAAACAGAACTTTCTCACGTAAAAAGAAAAATCGGACAAACAAACTGAGATAATAACACAGCTCCATAGAAACCAGACGGACAACTTTATCTTATGAACAATCTCCAGAGTCCAGTTTAAGTACAGAAGGTAGCACTAAAATTGATTAAACATTCTGCAAACAAATAATACAATCAACTTAGACATTCTGCAAAGAAATAATACAACCAACTTAAACATTCTGCAAACAATGAAACAATCAACTAGAAGCCAAAGGGAAACCCAAAGGGGACGACATCAGGTGGCAGGTGTCCGTGGAGTGTAAGCATCTCCTATAAATCAATCATTAAAATTATTACAGCTAATTTCTTCTCGTTTACATTGGTGTTATCACCACGTATATTATATAAATAATTACAGCTAATTCCTTACCGATAAGGCTTCAAGACATTCACACTGAAGCAAAAATTAGACAAAGTAACAGTAATGAAAGTAGACATGGTAGGAGTTTGCATTAGAAATAAAAATGCCATCCTCGGCGGGATTCGAACCCGCGACCTCTGGATTAGAAGTCCAGCGCGCTATCCACTGCGCTACGAGGACGATATAAAGTCGGAATACCACAGCGGAACACACTTGCATGATTGTAACAAACAGTGGAATCAGAAAAATAACTTCACCAAGCAACAGCCATGAACAAAATGAATGTTTTTAGGTTATTCCAGAAAGTATTGAAATCCAATGGGAACCTTATTTTTGTCTACTTCTTACTTATATTTTCTATGAAACCGAATTTGATCAGTCAATGTCAGTAAGTGTTTTGAATATGTTACCCTGGCATGGTCGCCGTAGCACTTTCTATATAGACATAATGACAAATATGGATAATGACCATATCCTTGTATACAGCACAAAATCGATAATTCAGAAAATCAGAAACCGAAGGCATACAAAATCAGGATAAAACAGGAACCAAAGCAAACAAACAAAAACCTCCACCATATGAAATGAAGCGAACTCCCAATATGGGAGTGAGACCAGGTGCCCAGGAAGAGTAAGCATCTCCTGCTTGCATGCAACACCCGCTGCTTCAATTCAGTAGAACTGTCACATCATAAGTAATGAGACAATTTGTGATGACTTAAACATATTATGGACAAACGATACATTTAAAGTTCTAGGCATTGTATTCACAAACAACTTAAAAGGAATGGTGGATTTAAATTATAAGGAAAAAATTCTGTCAACTAAGAGACTTCTAGGAAGTTGGGTGCAAAGAGACTTAACTCCAATAGGTAAAATTACTATTTTGAAATCACTGGCCCTTCCAAAATTTATTCATTTATTTTCGTCCCTTCCAAACCCATCTAAAGCAATTATTTCAGAATTAGACAAAATTTTCTTCAGATTCATTTGGAATTATAAGCCAGATAAGATTAAAAGATCAACCATAATAGGCTCATATGAAAAAGGAGGGTTAAATATGGTGCACATACCATCATTCATCAGTTATATAAAGATCAAATGGATAAAACGAATTTACAACAATCCAAAAGGTTCTTGGCAAAAACTCTTGTCTTATATTTTTGATAAAAGGGAAGACACAGAAGGTGTATGGGGGCTAAATAAACATAAACTTTTGGAACTTAGAAAAATTATTTCAAACGAATTTTGGAAAGATGTGATAAGTGCTATTATGTTACTGAAGAAAGATAATTTGACCACATCTGAATTTTTACAGGAAGACATACGTAATTTCTACAATATATCTGAATATTCTTTTTATACGAAATGGTGCCTACAGGGTATCAATTGTGTAAATGATTTAATAAATCAACATGGAAATTTCAAACAATTTGAAGAAATAAAAAATATAAGTGGATGTAATAATTTCTTAAAATATTATCAAATTATAGAAAAAATACCAATGGATTGGAAAAAACGAATAAAGGAATTTAAAGTTAATAATAGTTTATTAGATGTATGTGAGGACGACGAATTACTTATAAAATTAATCTCTAATAAATGTATAAAATTTGTTTATGAAATTTTAAGAAATAAAGTCTTCCAATCCCCTGATACAAGAATAATAACTTGGAAATATGAATGAGGAATACAATAATTATTATCTTCTTCCCAAAAAATGCTCCTCCGACACCTCCCTAATTTACTTTCAGTATAGAATTTTAAATCGAATACTTTCTACAAATACATTTTTATTCAGACTCAATATAAGTGAAACCAATTTATGTACATTCTGTGCTGTTGAAGAAGAGACTCTCACACATCTATTTTATGATTGTGTGCACGTTAGAAATTTATGGAATGAAATTCATCAGTGGTTAGAAAATAACTTGGTACGTACTATTAATTTTGATAAAATTGATATTATGCTGGGCAGTAAATCTGGAACAATATTAGAGAATCATATTATATTGATTAGTAAACGATACATTTACTCTTGTAAACTAAACTCTATGCTTCCTTGTTATTCACACTTACTTGCTAAGATTAGAAACATAAGAAATTTAGAAAAGTACATTGCCAAAAAAAAATTTAAGATTTAACAAGAAGTGGCTTTTTTTCGAGTGAAAATGACGAACCTTCTGTTCAATGATTATTTCTATTTTATAAATGTTCCCTATAATTCCTCTCTCAAGAATATTATATATTTACTAACATAATTTACTTAAAACAATATTTACTGTTGCACTTCTTTTACGTATATTGTAGCAGCTAGACTTTCTAATTTGATACAATTTGATAATTCCATAAATACATGCATTTCATATAAAATTTTCTCAGTTATATATAAAACATAAACCATATACTCATAGATGCAATGATATTTTCTTCATTATTATGTCACTTATCATATACATGATGTATGTTGTGTGAAAGCAGGTGTGGAATGTATGATGTATGGAAGTGTTTGAATGAAAATGTTGTGTGTACACTATATGTATATGAAAATCTACAAAAATAAAAAATGAAAAAAAAGAACTGTCACATCCGGTTACATCCATTTCGGAAGACATAGAGTAAAATCTTTGGTTGGATGGTTCAAATGGTCTAAGACAGAATATCATCCACCATTCTGGAGAGTGGGAGTAGTAATAGTGGGACAATATCTTCCCTACTTTTTGGCGCAGAAGGCCCATTTTATGGCCCAGAGGGCTATTTTTATGGCCCAGGAGGATGTCCGCCAAGATGGCGGCCCCTATGACGCGCTTACCAAGACGGCGTCCCTACTCGAAGGAGAAGGAGACCGTTTTATGGCCCAGAGGGCTATTTTTATGGCCCTGGAGGGTGTCCACCAAGATGGCGGCTCCTATATGACGCGCTTACCAAGATGGCGTCTAAGAGTTAATTATAGGTAGCCATCACCACTTTATCAGGACTTTGGACCTGCTGGTACGTGTACCAGGTGGGTTTACTACCTTTTAAGTGAGACGTGAAGAATGAGTGCCTTTGAACTTACAGGTATTTCTACCTTGCCAGAGGTAAGGACACACGCTAGATGCACAAAGCAAGGGCACAAAGCCCGTTTCTCGTAGTGACAGGATCAGCGTTCATAGCCCGATCATCATACGAGGGGAAGCTCCGTCCACTTCCCGAGTGGCTTAGGGGTATTTCTACCGCGCCAGAGGACCACTCTAAAAGATATTGCGTGACCCATCCTTCAACATCATACACCAATGTTTTCGTCTCTCTTAGTCCGAATATGTTTCTAATTACTCTTATCACTTATTACTATAAAATATTCTGTTTACTTAAGTCTAGGTATAGTTTTATTGCCCAGTTTTAAGATCAGATAAGATTTTATTGACCTTTGTTTACACGCGTTACAGTCTTATACTTATCTATACATTTATCCCGCTGTACATTTTCTTTTGTCTTAGATATTATAATTTAATAGTCCAGTGATAAAATTCCTGATCGTAGATAGATATCGTCCGTGGGGAGGGGGGGGTTGAATTTATATACATGACGTCATTATCGGCGAGCCGTTTGGGGAGGGGGGGTCTCCAAATTGATTTCAGGGGGGGGGTTAATTTTTACTGCTTATATACAAAGTCTTATCTATAATCACAGTCACAAACAGTTTATCTTCTATCGCAGCTTTTTATGGATTTATTTACATTGTGAATCGTTATCAGTGACAAATAGGAAGGAGGGGGGGGGGGGGTCTTTGCCTTCTTTTTAATTTATTTGATTTTTTTTTAAATTTTATCTATTTAGTTTTTGGGGTTTTTTTCTATTTTTATTAAATGTGCTTTATTTATCTACAAAGTCTTGTTTATCAGTACAGTCGTTTTAGTCACTCGGTTTCATCTGATTCTTCACTGTCACTGTTTTCATTACTTTCATTTTCACTCTCGTCAAACAGTTCGTCATAGTCTTTCTTGTGATTTTTAACGACAGCTTCCACGGCTTTATCAACACTTTTCCTTTTCGATGCTTCTAAGATTTGATTCATAATCTTTCTATGTAATTTACTCGATTTTAGTTGAATTGTTCTAAAAAGAAACCTTTGATATTTTTTCATGAATAATTTCTTGTCCTTAGGTAGCATGTATTTGCTGGCTTCAGATTTTGCTTCTTTCTCTGTTAGACTTTTTTCTTTAAGTAATTCATTGACCCTTTTGTAAAACTCTTTATTATGATCTTTCCAAACACTGTTAATTAAAAAATCATACCCTTCATCATCATCTTCACCGTCCGTGTCCATTTCTTCTTCACTGTTTTCATACATCGGACAGCCCCGTCTCACGTGTCGTTGTACATCGTACTGATTCTCAAACATTACACCACAATCTGTGCATGATGGGTATTTAGGATCGGTTTCCATCCCAGAATCCCTTGTTGTTTGTCTCTAATGCTCTATTCCTCGCCTGGAGCTCATATTTGATGTATTTACCGCATGAATAGATGTCAAGGAATGATCAAATTCGTGTGTGTCTTCCTTTATATAGTTTCGAAAAATATAAGTTTGCAGTCTGTACAGTTCAGGTGTATTTTGTTTCAAATCTACCACTAAATAACCATACGGTCTTTCAATAGCTTGGCGATAAGCATCCAATAATTTACTTGCATTTCCAGGGTACATTTGACTGGCCAGGATAGCAATTTGTTGTTGATCTCTTGGATTTTTGGAAAAAAAACTAGACACTGACTATTCAAACTCATAGTTCTATTTTCCCTCCCTTTATAAAAAATGTTTTGCATAATACAAATTACACTTAAATTGCGATGATGAGCCCCTTCAGTAAAAAGTTCACATACATCTTGGCTGCTAGAAGCATCCTTTTGAAGGTCATCTATAATAACTAAGTTTATATCGCGAGGATCAATGAAGTTATCTTGTTGAAGATTCTTTGGTAAACCTTGTATAAAGGTCACAGGTGGATAAACACTACTTTTGATGACGTCATAAATTGGTTGCCATCTTTTGTAGATCCATAATATTCGAGTTGGGGCTGGTTTTATCATTACTTTATTAAGCTTCAATAGGTGTGTAAGCCAATTTGTTTTTCCACTCATCGTCGGTCCTGCTACTAGCATTGTAAATGGATGCTCAAATCCAAGGAACTGAGTGCAAGGAATATGTGCAAGAGCACAAGGAGTAGGAGCAAAAGGAGCTGAAGGAGCAGGTGTAGGAGCAGGAGTAAGAAAGGAAGGAGCAAGAGCAGTAGGAGCAAGATCAGAAGGAGCAGGAGTAGGAGCAAAAGGAGCATGAGCAAGAGCAGAAGGAGCAGGAGTAGGAGCAGGAGTAGGAACAAAAGGAGCAGGAGTAGGTGCAGGAGTAAGAACAGAAGGAGCAGGAGCAAGAGCAGAAGGAGCAGGAGTAGGAGCAAAAGGAGCAGGAGTAGGAGCAGGAACAAAAGGAACAGGAGCAGGAGTAGGAGCAGAAGGAGCAGGAGCAGAAGGAGCAGGAATAGGAGCAAAAGGAGCAGTAGGAGCAAGAGCAGAAGGAGCAGGAATAGGAGCATAACGAACAGGAGTAGGAGCAGAAGGAGCAAGAGGAGTAGGAGGAAGAGTAGAGGGAGCATGATTAAGAGCAGCAGGAGTAGGAGCATGAGAAAGACCAGAATGAGCAGGATTTTGAACACTAATCGAGTAAGGAAATTCTACTTGATGTACTTGCCTTAAATGTCGTTTCATATTGTTTCTTCTTGCAAAGCTCTTAGAGCAAATTGGACACGCTGTTAATTGCATGGTGACTTTTAGTTTTCTGATTATTTATTCAACCTGCTGTCTATTTATACATTTTCTGCTCTTGTCCTTTCTAAGGTCTTTGTTTTCTGCCAGGGGGAAGGGCAGTATGTTTACGTCTCGGTACATATATCCTGGTCCTTTTCTTCAACTGCTGAGGCTCCAGGGATATGGTTGTATCGTCTACCGGCAGGGGGTCCCCTCTCTTTATCATTTTTTTACTTCTGCTTCCGCTCTCTTGATTTCTTGGGCTAAGGGGGTCACCATTTCTATTTTCGGCTCCACCTTGGCTTTCTTGTTTTTATGACTTTCCACAACCCAGTAGCGGGGTGGAGGTCCTTTCCAGTTAGCTTGAGCCCTAAAGTGATCAACTAATTCGTCTAATGTAGGTACCACTGCTTCGCGATTCATGTTTTAACGAAGGTGAAGTATACAGTTTAACTCCCTTTTGAAATCTAAATAACCCGTAGATTGTTTGTCCCTTTTATAGATTTTATGTTGACGTCAATCATGTTTGAAGACACGCCCACTTTTTCTTTCCTGCATTCTGATTGGTCAATTCAGTCACGTGACTAAAAAGACGCAATCTGATTGGTCCATTTTCTTTCCGTTTGTCTGACTGGATAGTTTGGTCACTTGGCTGTATGGTCTTGGGATGGGTACATGTGTTGCCCGTGGCAACGTGCACCCTGTGCACTATCATTCGACTGTATGGCATTGGGTTGGGTCTATATGTTGCCCTTGGCAACCTGCACCCTGTGCACTATTCTTGGTAAAAGTCATAAAGCCCTGTGTCCTACCTGTGCACAGTCGTGCATAAGTCAAAGGTTTTGTAGACGAGCACCAAAGGACTGCACCCTGTGCAGATGTGACCAAACTATCCAGTCAGACAAACGGAAAGAAAATGGACCAATCAGATTGCGTCTTTTTAGTCACGTGACTGAATTGACCAATCAGAATGCAGGAGAGAAAAAGTGGGCGTTTCTTCAAACATGATTGACGTCAACATAAAATATATAAAAGGGACAAACAATCTACGGGTTATTTAGATTTCAAAAGGGAGTTAAACTGTATACTTCACCTTCGTTAAAACATGAATCGCGAAGCAGTGGTACCTACATTAGACGAATTAGTTGATCACTTTAGGGCTCAAGCCAACTGGAAAGGACCTCCACCCCGCTACTGGGTTGTGGAAAGTCATAAAAACAAGAAAGCCAAGGTGGAGCCGAAAATAGAAATGGTGACCCCCTTAGCCCAAGAAATCAAGAGAGCGGAAGCAGAAGTAAAAAAATGATAAAGAGAGGGGACCCCCTGCCGGTAGACGATACAACCATATCCCTGGAGCCTCAGCGGTTGAAGAAAAGGACCAGGATATATGTACCGAGACGTAAACATACTGCCCTTCCCCCTGGCAGAAAACAAAGACCTTAGAAAGGACAAGAGCAGAAAATGTATAAATAGACAGCAGGTTGAATAAATAATCAGAAGACTAAAAGTCACCATGCAATTAACAGCGTGTCCAATTTGCTCTAAGAGCTTTGCAAGAAGAAACAATATGAAACGACATTTAAGGCAAGTACATCAAGTAGAATTTCCTTACTCGATTAGTGTTCAAAATCCTGCTCATTCTGGTCTTTCTCATGCTCCTACTCCTGCTGCTCTTAATCATGCTCCCTCTACTCTTCCTCCTACTCCTTCTGCTCCTTCTGCTCCTACTCCTGTTCGTTATGCTCCTATTCCTGCTCCTTTTGCTCTTGCTCCTACTGCTCCTTCTGCTCTTGCTCCTGCTCCTGCTCCTTTTGCTCCTATTCCTGCTCCTTCTGCTCCTGCTCCTGCTCCTTCTGCTCCTACTCCTGCTCCTGTTCCTTTTGCTCCTACTTTTGCTCCTTCTGCTCTTGCTCCTGCTCCTTCTGTTCTTACTTCTGCTCCTACTCCTGCTCCTTTTGCTCCTACTCCTGCTCCTACTCCTGCTCCTTCTGCTCTTGCACCTGCTCCTTTTGCTCCAACTCCTGCTCCTTCTGATCTTGCTCCTACTGCTCTTGCTCCTTCCTTTCTTACTCCTGCTCCTACACCTGCTCCTTCAGCTCCTTTTGCTCCTACTCCTTCTGCTCTTGCACCTATTCCTTGTGCTCAGTTCCTTGGATTTGAGCATCCATTTACAATGCTAGTAGCAGGACCGACGATGAGTGGAAAAACAAATTGGCTTACACACCTATTGAAGCTTAATAAAGTAATGATAAAACCAGCCCCAACTCGAATATCATGGATCTACAAAAGATGGCAACCAATTCATGACGTCATCAAAAGTAGTGTTTATCCACCTGTGACCTTTATACAAGGTTTACCAAAGAATCTTCAACAAGATAACTTCATTGATCCTCGCGATATAAACTTAGTTATTATAGATGACCTTCAAAAGGATGCTTCTAGCAGCCAAGATGTATGTGAACTTTTTACTGAAGGGGCTCATCATCGCAATTTAAGTGTAATTTGTATTATGCAAAACATTTTTTATAAAGGGAGGGAAAATAGAACTATGAGTTTGAATAGTCAGTATCTAGTTTTTTTCAAAAATCCAAGAGATCAACAATAAATTGCTATCCTGGCCAGTCAAATGTACCCTGGAAATGCAAGTAAATTATTGGATGCTTATCGCCAAGCTATTGAAAGACCGTATGGTTATTTAGTGGTAGATTTGAAACAAAATACACCTGAACTGTACAGACTGCAAACTTATATTTTTCGAAACTAAATAAAGGAAGACACACACGAATTTGATCATTCCTTGACATCTATTCATGCGGTAAATACATCAAATATGAGCTCCAGGCGAGGAATAGAGCATGAGAGACAAACAACAAGGGATTCTGGGATGGAAACCGATCCTAAATACCCATCATGCACAGATTGTGGTGTAATGTTTGAGAATCAGTACGATGTACAACGACACGTGAGACGGGGCTGTCCGATGTATGAAAACAGTGAAGAAGAAATGGACACGGACGGTGAAGATGATGATGAAGGGTATGATTTTTTAATTAACAGTGTTTGGAAAGATCATAATAAAGAGTTTTACAAAAGGGTCAATGAATTACTTAAAGAAAAAAGTCTAACAGAGAAAGAAGCAAAATCTGAAGCCAGCAAATACATGCTACCTAAGGACAAGAAATTATTCATGAAAAAATATCAAAGGTTTCTTTTTAGAACAATTCAACTAAAATCGAGTAAATTACATAGAAAGATTATGAATCAAATCTTAGAAGCATCGAAAAGGAAAAGTGTTGATAAAGCCGTGGAAGCTGTCGTTAAAAATCACAAGAAAGACTATGACGAACTGTTTGACGAGAGTGAAAATGAAAGTAATGAAAACAGTGACAGTGAAGAATCAGATGAAACCGAGTGACTAAAACGACTGTACTGATAAACAAGACTTTGTAGATAAATAAAGCACATTTAATAAAAATAGAAAAAAACCCCAAAAACTAAATAGATAAAATTTTAAAAAATCAAATAAATTAAAAAGAAGGCAAAGACCCCCCCCCCCCCCCCATCCTTCCTATTTGTCACTGATAACGATTCACAATGTAAATAAATCAATAAAAAGCTGCGATAGAAGATAAACTGTTTGTGACTGTGATTATAGATAAGACTTTGTATATAAGCAGTAAAAATTAACCCCCCCCCCCGAAATCAATTTGGAGACCCCCCCTCCCCAAACGGCTCGCCGATAATGACGTCATGTATATAAATTCAACCCCCCCCCCCCCTCCCCACGGACGATATCTATCTACGATCAGGAATTTTATCACTGGACTATTAAATTATAATATCTAAGACAAAAGAAAATGTACAGCGGGATAAATGTATAGATAAGTATAAGACTGTAACGCGTGTAAACAAAGGTCAATAAAATCTTATCTGATCTTAAAACTGGGCAATAAAGCTATACCTAGACTTAAGTAAACAGAATATTTTATAGTAATAAGTGATAAGAGTAATTAGAAACATATTCGGACTAAGAGAGACGAAAACATTGGTGTATGATGTTGAAGGGTGGGTCACGCAATATCTTTTAGAGTGGTCCTCTGGCGCGATAGAAATACCCCTAAGCCACTCGAGAAGTGGACGGAGCTTCCCCTCGTATGATGATTGGGCTATGAACGCTGATCCTGTCACTACGAGAAACGGTCTTTGTGCCCTTGCTTTGTGCATCTAGCGTGTGTCCTTACCTCTGGCAAGGTAGAAATACCTGTAAGTTCAAAGGCACTCATTCTTCACGTCTCACTAAAAAGGTAGTAAACCCACCTGGTACACGTACCAGCAGGTCCAAAGTCCTGATAAAGTGGTGATGGCTACCTATAATTAACTCTAAGACGCCATCTTGGCGAGCACGTCATAGGAACCGCCATCTTGGCGGACGCTCTCCTGGGCCATATAAAATGACCCTCTGGGCCATATAACGGTCTCCTTCTCCTTCGAGTAGGGACGCCGTCTTGGTAAGCGCGTCATAGGGGCCGCCATCTTGGCGGACATCCTCCTGGGCCATAAAAATAGCCCTCTGGGCCATAAAATGGGCCTTCTGCGCCAAAAAGTAGGGAAGATATTGTCCCACTATTACTACTAGTGGGACATCATAGTGTTTGATGAGTTCCCCATATCGTCCGTAGAACTTCCTCAGTGACGATGTAAGTCGGTCACAAACATATCCCTGACTGAGAAGCTTTTCTGAAAAACGCCTGGCTCTCAGAACAAAAACCGTATATTTGGTACTTAGACTGGCATAGCGTATCAACTGAGATATGAACACGCCATAAGCAGGCGATGAAGGGATGTTGCTACTCAGAAAAGAAAAGTTTGTAATGCGAAATTGAAGTCGTCATGTTTGTCATAGAGTGAGGTGTTCATGTGACCATCAGTGTCGTAGAACAACATTATGTCCAAATAGGATGCTGAATTATTTATCTCTGTAGTTTCTTTGACTTCAAGCTCCGAAGGATAGATACCGCTCTGGTAATCCGCGAATTTAGGATCATTGTAGATGGACATAGATACACAGCTTAAGGAGCATACGGGGAAATCATAGACAAGAGAAATAAAACCTGTTAAAGCACTGAGCGAGAATATTCTAATGACTATTCGAACACACCCTTCTATGGACGTAGGGCAGTCACGTGATTCCGTTACTATAATTAGCTAACCTGTCAGACAGGTTTTACTCGTTATATGTACATGTACCTGTCAGACAGGTTTTACTCGTTTTATGTATCTATGGCAATATGTAAATATATGTCTCGAGCGTTTACATGCGATATACATTGACTGTGCAAATATAATAGAATCACATGTACATGTCGTATTCCTATACATGTACTTCATGTTGCGGGATTTACATTCTAATGCTCTTTGCTGTTTTTTGATATAATGAAATAATATTAACTGATATTTATAACAAAGGTATACGACAAAAGAGAAGACTTTGGCTTCAACATAGTTAGTTTTCCTTGGCTTGATGGCGAAGTTCCAAGACTGCCATCGTATGGTATTTACATCTCTCAGCTCATCAGATACGCTAGAGCTTGCGATCATGTTTCTGACTTCCATGACAAAAATATGAAATTACAAAAAAAGCTTATCAGTCAAGGATTAAGATATCATATAATTCTAAAATCTTTTTGGAAATTCTACGACTAGAGATCAAGGAAACAACAGAGTGTGACAGATCCGCTTCGTACTTTGATATACAGTGTAATCTGTGTAAACCGGCTTTCATTCGTTCCGATTGAATCGGCCGGATTAGACAAGATCCGGTGTACAGAAAATGGATATGCGGGACCAAGATAAAATACATAAGAATGATTACTGTTATACTTTTACTACAGTTCAACGAATTTATCGTGTATTTATAGAGAATACAAACTGATACATAATCTAAACTGATCTTCTTTAACTCATTTATATCATTGTCTCCGTCAGGGACGTACATGAAATATACGTCCAAGTCTATGTCTAAAAAAATCAATCAAGGGTAGTCTGAGTTTTGCTGATGTTAACATTTTTAAACCGAGATCGGGTCGCTTTACCTATCGTAAGGGGCTTTAATTTTTCTCCCATGAAGCTACAAGCCAACGTGACAGTTACCTTCCGCGTTTGGAAAATGTTTCGTCCGGTAACGCACAACAACATTTTTAAACTAGTCTCATTACAATTTAACGTGTCAATTGTCAATCAATTTTATCGATCAAATTTTCTTTCAACTTTGCACCCTTATTCATCTACATCGACACTTTTTCTGCAAATTAAAAAAAAAAACAGCGATACCAAAACGGTCTTTCCGATATTCAAGCAAACCCGGTGAGGCCTTAATTAAAGTCCGCATATCCGGGTTTAGATGCAATTTTTTGTGTCTTTTCTTTAATATTCGACCAATTTATTGTAATTTATTTAGCATGCACTTGTTCATACCGTTTCGTTAAGGTCTCCAAACTTTGAACCGCTTTATCTTCAAATTGCTCACGATGAAATATCGTCCTCTTTAATATTGTTTTACTAACAGCAGTTTCTCCGATGCCGTAAATTTTTACCGATTGACTGGTACTTGTTCCGAATCGTCAATAAAAAAGGATATTTTTTTTCATCCAAATTAAACTTTTTTGTTTGTCGTTTTGAAGATGGATATACCTGATCATTATTTATTCTCGGCGTACCTCGTCATGCTAAACATTTGTACAATGAATATATTTAAGTTCTTTGTTATGAAAAGTACGTTGCCGAAAGTACATTAAAATTACAATTAACAAAATCACACCTGAATAGATGTTTATACAAGGCCGGAATACAGGTGATCAATTAACCCTAAGTGTGATCGGTACCCTAATTGACGGCCGGAGTAGACAAGATAAGGAATACACAGATGATTTTAATATTAAAAGTCAAGGAGAAATGCTCGGGACCGTAAGAATGGACCGATGTAGACAAGGTTCCGGAGTACAGAAGATCCGGTTTTCACAAAATATACTGTACTCCTATCTTTGGACGCAAACGGCCATTTGAACATCTCACTGTATGCCAAGCGTGACGATTTAAGGTTCCACATAACTAACTTACCTTTCAAGAGTAGCAACATTCCGTCTTCTCCTGCTTATGGTGTTTTTCTTTCTCAACTGATACGGTACGCCAGGGCATGTTCCAAATATGAAGATTTCATCACTAGAGCCAGACGGCTTGCAAGTAAGCTACTTGTTCAGGGTTATCTTACACAACGACTGAAATCATCATTGAGGAAGTTCTTTGGTCGCTACGGCGATGTAATAAAAGCATATGTGATCCCCCTTTTCAGAATGATCAGTGACATTCTACATTGTTATTGAATGGCTGTCATCATCACCAAACAAGACATACTTACAATGTACCTGACATGTAAATCAAAATGTACATCGAGACAATAACCGTATTTGACAGGTTTCCATGGAGCTGTTGCGACGGGTGTTGCATGCAATCAGGAGACGATGACTCTCCCCGGGCACCTGGTCTCACTTCGGAATTTTGTTCATTCCGAGGTTCGCAACCGTTCCTGTGGAAGATCTAATGATTTTGCCTTGCCTTCTCGACTATGAGACTGAAAAACTGATGGGTACTTCTGTAATATTTACAATAACTGTTCTGAACCTCTTTCAAAATTTGGGACGACTCCGGCATCAGAGTATGTATGTAAGTGTGTGTGGGTGGGAATTTCATTGCCTTTATTTTACGGTGACCCTATAAACAAAATAAGAAGGATCAAAGGCAGATCAAACTTCAATCAAAAATGTAGGAAAATAGTCGGTCGCTTGCTTTACCGAGGATACGATCCTGAAGTCATCACAAAAAACACTGGGCATGGTACAGGACCAATCTACAGTTTTGTACCAGTGTCGATCCCCACGTTGCACACTGATCAACCGTGACGACGTGACCCCATGGTGGGCCTTGTTGAAATATCGTCAGAGAAGACTTTGTCTTGATTTTCTGTCCTATCCGAAAGTCGGTCAGACTTCTCGGGTGATTGATCTTGAGTTCGCTTCAGCCAGCAGAGCACAGACTGTTATAGGCATGCCATAGAATTTTTTAGATCCATTTACATAGAATCTGTGCTACAAGAGGCCACTGCGTTTAACTATCACCTTACAGTGAGAAGTTTTACGTTTAAACAACAATTGTGCGTCTATGGAGACTTCTGTGTATCCAGATGAGTGGGAGCGTTGTGCGCAAGTAATCCGGAAGTAACCACACCATTTGCTATTATTATGCTTCCAATGAGTTTCTTCTGTGATAGGTTCTACTCTACCATATTGTGACAGAGAACGGTTCAGGTGTACACTATCACCTTTCTAAGTGTGCACTATCACCCTAATAGTGCACCCCTGTATTTCCACAGTAGTGTTCTTAATATAAGTGATGCTGACCTGTTTATATATACAGACATGTCGTTTTCATACAAGATATTTAATTAAATTTGTTTGCATACCCAAGCAAATGTTCCTAGATATTTATTTTTTCCTTTAAATTTAATGCCAAATTTATGTTGCTATGTTTTTTTTTGTTAAATAATGCCTGTACTTATCAACCACACTATAGATCTTTTACAGTCAAAGAGTTGTAAATCCAGAATATGCACAAGGTTTTTTGAAAGAGAGGTAACTCGTACAATAAATATTCATAACATATATCTTGAAAACGTTTTCTATGAAGGGAGTACACTATCAAAAAACAAATGTTCCTAGATAGTTATTTTTTCCTTTAAAATTAATGCCAAATTTATGTTGCTATATTTTTTCTTGTTAAATTATGCCTATACTAAATGACCACACTATAGATCTTTTACAGTCAAAGAGGGGTAAATTCAGAATATGTTTGTCTGTAACACAGAGTTTTTGAAAGAGAGGTAACTCGTGCAATCAATGTTCATTACATATATCTTGAAAACGTTTTCTACGAAGGGAATACACTATCAAAAACAGTCAGCATAATAATAACAATAGTGTTAGGTTTAGTGTTCACTATGCCGAAATAGTAGTCAGGGTTCTGGCACATAGTGCACTCCCCTTCGGGTCGTGCACTATGTGCCAGAACCCTGACTACTATTTCGGCATAGTGAACACTAAACCTAACACTATTATATAAATAGCAGATGGTCGTCCAAAGTCGGCGTCGGGTGCACATTTGTCATCAATGTTGAATGTTTCTGTACGTCTGTTACGATTGTTTTGTGTGGTATTCTAGTAAATATTGTTTTGTCTTTTTGTGATTTGGAGTTTGTATGATGTCATTTGTGTGTCACTTTCTTGTGGGTTTGTTTCGCTGGGTGAATACAAGGTGGTCATGCTGGAAATCATTCCCTTTTCTGAAACAAATTTCAAAAAGTGTTTCTAAAATTCCATCCTTTTTTTTCTTTCTTTTTTGTAATGGAGTACCGGTTTGATATTAATCTTCTTTCTGTAGAGATAACGGCATGATGATAAAAATAAATTAATAGACATTAGTTACACAAAAATGTATGAATGTCAATCACCAAATAAGAAATCCAAAAAGCAAATAAATAGGATTACAGAATTATACAGAACTTTCTCACGAGAAAAGAAAATAAAGCGGACAAAGAGACGAAGAACAAAGCACATAGAAAACACGAAGGACATCACTGTCAAATAAACAATCTCTGAAGTCAAGTGCAAGAAAGGAATCTATATATTTGGTAGAGTTAAATGCAATTGCTGTATTTTACAAGTCTAGTTTAGGCATCTTTACTTGAATCTCACATTAATCATGAATCATGTAACAAATACAATGCAAATAACATCAACTTATTAAGAAGGATTGAAAAGGAAGCTTAATCTTACGTAAATTTCTCTCGCTATATTAATTAAAAACATGGAGTTACCATTAGCTATAAAGAATTACAGTGTGAGATAATAGAAATAATTCCGTATTAATTCTTTTGTTTGATATCTAAATTATATTACCCATATGTTACACATAGGTCATACTCATTCGTAAACGATAGATCTTCAATGTAAAAAGATAGAAGGAGCAAAATGAAAATATATAATAAGTAAACTTAGATATTATTCAAACATTTGCAATAAAATTGTCATCCTCGGCGGGATTCGAACCCGCGACCTCTGGATTAGAAGTCCAGCGCGCTATCCACTGCGCTACGAGGACTGTATTGCGTCTTCTTATCACAGCGGAACAAACTCGCATGACTTTAATTGATGGACATCAGATAAACCAACTTCTACAACAGGAACTGTACCCATCGTCGCATATCACGTGATACGCAATTGACACGGTAATCCCCTTTGACTAAACCAGGAAATTTCTATCTACTGTCCTGTTCACTAATTCCAGAGCACCATGTTTTTTTTCCGATTTTCTTTTAAATATGATTATGTCATATTCCAAAATGATATCAATTTTATAGCACTCCTTTAGTCGTAACAGAAAATACCATTGTTTTGTCTGTGCGTCAGCTAAGTTAGAAATAGGACGGAAAATAAAAAAGTCTACGGGGATTTTCTATAGTAAAATTGCTGAAAATGTGTGACGTTAGAGGCTTTGACTTCACTGTTTACTATTGTTGACACGGAGAACAATATGGTGGCGGCTTGAAATTTACATGGGAATTTCCCGTAGACATTTTATTTTTTTCATATTGCGGTTTGAAGGCAGCTGATAGGGTAAGTTGAAATTAATTTCCAGTTAAGACTAAAGGAGGTCAATTCTCGGAAAAAATAATTTATGGCAAAATTCTTCAGACGACAGAATAAATCGCCCAAACAGGATGCTCTGGATTAAGTGAACAGGACAGTAAATATACTTTATATGAATTTATTTTACGCCTATCGCATGACTATCATGATCAATTATATGATGGTAATCTATTCTGGTCAAGAATAGACTTATATTCAGAGAACACTAAAGCAGACAATTTTCGATGCTCACCACATGTTATGATATGGTACACGGACAGAAACAAAATTTTCGTATAATTGATAATGTTTGTCATATGATAAAGTCATATAAGGTCATAGAAAGTAGATTTAGATAGTATTTATGTGGTTTAATTAAAGGGGATTCCCATGAAACATATCATTTGCGTACCACGTGATATGTGACAGTGTACAATCTCAATGGAAAATGTGAGCGTAGGACAGTCACGTATTACCGTTACTGTAAAAAGCTAAACCTGTAAGACAGGTTTTACTTGTTATATGTTTCTATGATAAATATATGAATCGAACGTTTACATGCGAAATGCAACGAGTTCCTGTAAATAGTGTCATTCAAGGGAAGTACATTTGTGGTAGTGTGACATTTTATTATCTTTAATATTTTCTATCTATCGATATGTCTTACATTATTCTGTTTTTGGATGTGCTTAACTCTTCTCGATCTATTTTTATAACTATAAACGTCATTCAAAATTATATCCGGAAACCTCTCCATAGATATATTTATACACTTTTGTCTAGTAATACAAGTTAAACAAGTTTTTGATATAACTATTTTTAAAGCATTCATTTCATTGGCTAAATAACATCACGGGTTAAATCGAACACGCACTGCGAGAATTTTTACCTCGCCCTTATTCATTCCGTGCCTTTAGATGCTAGATGTCACACGTCTTTTTATATTATGATGGACAAACGAATTTAGTTTTGAAGTAAGTCTCCCATCCTTTTATATTTGTCCTATTGTATTATTATTAGTTTGTTTATTTATTTCTTGTATTTGAATAATTTTGTGAAATTGTAGATAAATTTTATTGGTTCATTTTCATGTTAAATATTGAATACGAACTTAATTATTTATTCATATTTATTGAAAAGAATTATTTCTAATTGGCATGTTTTCTAAAATTATTATTTGAACACTTTACGAATTAATTTAATGAATTCATCTTTTGTAAATTAAGTTATAGAATAAAATAGTAAAAGATACATTTTACGTTTAATAGGTTCAATTCATAAAGGGTCACTAGTCCAGCATTATTTGACTGAGGATATTATGTGAAATTCCCGATTCCATTGAAATCGTTATGTTATATGTATTATTGAAATAAAGGAATGATTCAAAAATTCTTTTTGGTTATGGGAAATAACCTCAAAAAGCCGATGCACAAAAGGTATAATACGCGTAGCGAATTATACCACGTTTGTGCATCGGCTTTTTGAGGTTATTTCCCATAACCAAAAAGAATTTTAGAAACATTCCTTATAATTTAATTTTAAGGTATATAATACATTATGTCCATCTTATTAGATCTTGGAAAATCGTGAAAATGCTCAATGCAAAGTTTCTGCGTAGCTCCTTCGTTGCTAATAACAACAGCCGACAGTTCAAGAATGGAGGCTGGTAGTTGAACGGCGCCGGCGTTTGTTTTCATATATTTCAGCCTGAGTCATTTGATATATTTCAAACGATGAGAATAGAATGACTCTGGATGGGATGGCAAAGCATCTGACAATCAGGTACATGTTTGATAGTGGTAAATTTTGATTAAAATGCAATCTTTCATCAGCGTGACCTATCATCGCACCGACACGATATGTTTACCTACAAATCTCGTGGTAAGTACTTCATTTAATCGTTAACCTGTTGCTACAATCGATTATGTTTGTATATCTAAAGTTGCAAATAGTATAAATGACGTGTATCTTGTGTATCTAGTCTTCGTTCTCAAGGTAAAATTCAGTGTATCAAGTTTACGGGATCCGCCATTTTGCTTAATTTTGGAAGTAGTTCAAGAAAAGGGGGCGTGTCCTAATATTTTTCAGGTTATGGAAAATAACCTCAACATTTAAGCCAATGGAAATCCTTGTTACATGCAAAATTAAATTATTATATTATATCATGGGTATTATTTGAGCGTTAAAATATAAAGCTCTAGTAACCTTACATTAATGAAAGTCAGTTCCGAGTTTCATGTAAATCAGTAATTTCATTTCATCATCTATTCGTAATTTTGTCTATAAGTCCGTGCAAGATTCATGTATCTCCGTCAGTCAGTCATATCGTCATCATAATTATTTTAATAATCTCTATTTCGTAAAATAAACATTATATCATTAAATTGAATAATTGAATTAATTGTGCAAAGTGTTTATGATATTTACATTTGTATTTAGGGAAAATAATCATGGAAAAATAAATTCAGAAAACGAGATGGATGTCTTGTAATTCTTGGATACTGAGCTTGTCCGGTCACACATTGGCTGTACATTTGTAATATAATCAAATGTATTATTCCTATACTTCATGTTAAACGTCTTCAAATTCAATAGCATCTTTAAAGCTCAGATAAATTTGTGCACAGCACGGACTAGTCATACACGTTTCGGGTACTTATCCCTCGTCAGAAATCCTCAATCTAAACAATGTAATATGGCCAAAAATTATGAAAATAATTATGTCCAAACATGTACCCAAAGACGTAGCAGGATGGGTGGGATATGATGCTACAGGACCCACGTTTTATAAATTTCAAGAAATTTTGTAATAGAAATTTTCAAATGCGTTGAAAAGACAGACGATCAACCGAAGTTGATCGAACTTGGCTACATGTGCCCTCTGGGACTCCTGGTCCACCAGCAGTGACACTCACCAAGTAGAACCAATGTTAAACGTCATCAAATTCAATAGCATCATTAAAGCACAGATAAATTTGCAGCATGGACCAGGCATGCACGTTTCCGGTACTTAACCCTCGTCGGTGATCCTCAATCTAAACAATGTACATGTAATATGGCCAAAAATTGTGAAAATAATTATGTCCAAACATGTACCGAAAGACGTAGCAGGATGGGTGGGATATGATGCTATAGGACCCACGTTTTAGAAATTTCAAGAAATTTTGTAATAGAAATTTTCAAATGCGTTAAAGAGACAGACGATCAACCGAAGTTGATCGAAATTGGCTACATGTGCCCTCGGGGACTCCTGGTCCACCAGCAGTGACACTCACCAAGTAGTACTAATGTTAAACGTCATAATATTCAATAGCATCATTTAAGGACCGAAGAACTTGCAGCATGGACCAGACATGCACGTTGCGGGTACGTAACCCTGGTCAGTGATCCGGCCTCAATCTATCTAATAAATGTAATATGCCATAAATGTTGCTGGATTTACACTATAAGTTCTCTTTGTTGTCTTTGGATATAATGAAATAAGAGTAATTGATATTTCTAAAACAAATTTTTAAAAGTGTTTCTAACAGTCCTTTCTTCTTTCCTTTTTGTAATAGAGTACATGGTCACAATGAAGAGACAATGTGTCCTATGATATTAGTCTCTTTTCTGTAGAGATAATGGCAGGATGATAAAAAAAAATAGTAGACATCAGTTATGAATGTCAATCACAAAATAAAAAAAAAATTAGAGTCCAAAAAGCACAATCAATAGGATTACAAGTTCTTGAAAATAATTTTATACAGAACTTTCTCACGAGAAAAGAAAATAAAGCGGACAAAGAGACGAAGACAGCTTTAAAGCACATAGGAAACAAAGAAGGGGATCTCCAACAACACCAGGCTGCAGTACCCACAGCAAAATCCAAAAACACCCAATGCAAAAACAAAAAGCAGACAAGCACAGGAAGAGACGCAAAAGGGACAAAGAACGTCAACGCACATCACAGAAACATCAAACACAAAGGACTACACATAAACCAACGAGCCCAATGAGCAACCGGTGCCGACTTAGGACGGCCATCTGCCACGGAAATAGCAGAAGGTATGGTTATCCTGGATTACATGCGCACAACCCTCCCACTTTTCCGATTAGCCAAAGGTTTCGAAGAACAAACACGACGGACAACACTGTCAAATAAACAATCTCTAAAGTCAATTGTTTAATCTAAGTAAATTTCTCTTACTATATTAATTAAATACATGGGATTACCATTAACCATAAAGAATTACAGTGTGAGATAATAGAAGTGATTCCGTATTAATTCTTTTTTTTTTTTTTTTTTTTCTTCTTTTTTTTTTTTTTTTTTGCTATTCAGGATACCCATATGTCAAACACAGGTCATAAGTTCGTTCGTAAACGATAGATCTTCAATGTCACAGTGTAGGTACACATTTGTACGAAATAAGTTTTTTTGCAATTTCCGAAGCGACAGATTTACATGTGTAAGATATCCATCTATCGCGTGAACACTAGAAAGTATACTGATATAGATTCAGTATAGAACATTTCCCTAAGACTGATACTTCATAAACAGATTGTACTTCGTCATTTAAATGAATTAGATTGCCGTGAAATAACAACTTAAAGAATATAATCAATGAAATACAGTGAAATTCTATCTTTTAATTGTGATTTGTGAGTCCCACGGTATGTCCACTGTGACAAATTCCGATATCTAGAATGCTTACATAACCTAGTACTCCGTGAACACAAACTTGATTGTATATTTATAGAAATAAAGAATGATGATATAATGAAAAATTTGTACACACGAACAGTGCGGTTTTATGCAGCCACTGTAAGTGTTCTGTACTTATTCTATTTTATTGGCACCTTACACACCAGTAAATTTCCCTCAACTTCATTGTGGGGGCATTAAACAATATAATTATAACACTGGAGAATATACTTATAGGGTTTCAGTAATCTAGTCTATAAAATTCAAATTCAATCGTATTATTGTATATGCATGGTACCAATCAGATATGTTTAGTACAAGTTACTGGTCGTGAACAGGAGCGTTTCTACACTGCGAATGCAGAAGCATAGAGGGAGAAAAATAAAAAAAGACAATAAGTAAATTAAGATATTAAAGAATTTGCAATAAAATGGTCATCCTCGGCGGGATTCGAACCCGCGACCTCTGGATTAGAAGTCCAGCGCGCTATCCACTGCGCTACGAGGACGATATTAAACACGTTTAGAACAGCGGAACGCACTCGCATACAATGGCCTTCAAACAAACTTCAACAAATAGCGATAGGCAAGGGAAATTATTGGTAATCCTATTTGTTCAACTGTTCTGTGACACGATTGATATGGACAATATATGTGACTCTATTTTTTGAATTAGTCTCTTTCTCATAAACATCATTTTTATTAAACAATAAACATAAACATATATATATATGGCACTACTCTCCGTTGGATCATGTTTAACATGCAGATTTATATTGATGCCATGATTTACAAGACAGAAAACACTGTAAGCAAAATAAAATGATTAACGTCTTCCAATTCAATAGCATCATTTTTGAACAGATTAAATTTCAGCATGGACCAGACATGCACGTTTCGGGTACTTAACCCTCGTCAGTGATCCTCAATCTAAACATTGAAATAAGGCCAAAGAGTGTGAAAAATATTATGTCCCAAAATGTACCAAAAGACGTAGCAGGACGGGTGGGATATGATGCTACAGGACCCACGTTTTAGAAATTTCAAGATTTTTTGATAACAGAAATTTTCGAATGCGTTGAAGAGACAGACGATCAACCGAAGTTGATCGAACTTGGCTACATGTGCCCTCGGGGACTCCTGGTCCACCAGCAGTGACACTCACCAAGTTGTTCAAATGATTAACGTCTTCCAATTCAATAGCATCATTTTTGAACAGATTAAATTTCAGCATGGACCAGACATGCACGTTTCGGGTACTTAACCCTCGTCAGTGATCCTCAATCTAAACATTGAAATAAGGCCAAAGAGTGTGAAAAATATTATGTCCCAAAATGTACCAAAAGACGTAGCAGGACGGGTGGGATATGATGCTACAGGACCCACGTTTTAGAAATTTCAAGATTTTTTGATAACAGAAATTTTCGAATGCGTTGAAGAGACAGACGATCAACCGAAGTTGATCGAACTTGGCTACATGTGCCCTCGGGGACTCCTGGTCCACCAGCAGTGACACTCACCAAGTTGTTCAAATGATTAACGTCTTCCAATTCAATAGCATCATTTTTGAACAGATTAAATTTCAGCATGGACCAGACATGCACGTTTCGGGTACTTAACCCTCGTCAGTGATCCTCAATCTAAACATTGAAATAAGGCCAAAGAGTGTGAAAAATATTATGTCCCAAAATGTACCAAAAGACGTAGCAGGACGGGTGGGATATGATGCTACAGGACCCACGTTTTAGAAATTTCAAGATTTTTTGATAACAGAAATTTTCGAATGCGTTGAAGAGACAGACGATCAACCGAAGTTGATCGAACTTGGCTACATGTGCCCTCGGGGACTCCTGGTCCACCAGCAGTGACACTCACCAAGTTGTTCAAATGATTAACGTCTTCCAATTCAATAGCATCATTTTTGAACAGATTAAATTTCAGCATGGACCAGACATGCACGTTTCGGGTACTTAACCCTCGTCAGTGATCCTCAATCTAAACATTGAAATAAGGCCAAAGAGTGTGAAAAATATTATGTCCCAAAATGTACCAAAAGACGTAGCAGGACGGGTGGGATATGATGCTACAGGACCCACGTTTTAGAAATTTCAAGATTTTTTGATAACAGAAATTTTCGAATGCGTTGAAGAGACAGACGATCAACCGAAGTTGATCGAACTTGGCTACATGTGCCCTCGGGGACTCCTGGTCCACCAGCAGTGACACTCACCAAGTTGTTCAAATGATTAACGTCTTCCAATTCAATAGCATCATTTTTGAACAGATTAAATTTCAGCATGGACCAGACATGCACGTTTCGGGTACTTAACCCTCGTCAGTGATCCTCAATCTAAACATTGAAATAAGGCCAAAGAGTGTGAAAAATATTATGTCCCAAAATGTACCAAAAGACGTAGCAGGACGGGTGGGATATGATGCTACAGGACCCACGTTTTAGAAATTTCAAGATTTTTTGATAACAGAAATTTTCGAATGCGTTGAAGAGACAGACGATCAACCGAAGTTGATCGAACTTGGCTACATGTGCCCTCGGGGACTCCTGGTCCACCAGCAGTGACACTCACCAAGTTGTTCAAATGATTAACGTCTTCCAATTCAATAGCATCATTTTTTAACAGATTAAATTTCAGCATGGACCAGACATGCACGTTTCGGGTACTTAACCCTCGTCAGTGATCCTCAATCTAAACATTGAAATAAGGCCAAAGAGTGTGAAAAATATTATGTCCCAAAATGTACCAAAAGACGTAGCAGGACCTACAAAATGTTAATTTTGGTAAACAGGACTTTTTCGTCTATGGCAAACTTAAAGTAGTAAAATCATTTAATCACAAAACACAAGTTTCTTCATGATTGTACTACAAAGTATCAGAGGTGCAATTGAAAAAAAGAAGTAAAAAAAATGACCCGTATAGTTCTTATGATTCATATCACGAGGATTTATATCTTAAGTTCTGAAATTGTTCATTTTGTATATAATGGAATAAGATATATTATCTTTAAAATATATATTCTAGTATAGCAGTATGTTTTCTGAAGAGATTAGAGGATAATGCTATCAAAATTTGAGATTTTGTGTTATCGTTACCTTTTTTAACAACACCTCAAACTTCTTATTCATTTTGATCACATCTGCTGTAAAATGCGCCCGTAGGACATCTATCAGCATATTCTACCCATATTATCATGTTCGATAGGGGTATATGCGCTATGCAAAGTGAAAGAGGAGACCCGGGGCTAGGCATATGTCAAGTTTCATTAAGATTGAACAGGTTTCAGACAGGTAGAATTTCATTTACTTATTCATTTTGATCATTTCTGCTGTGAAAAAAAAAACGCCAATGGGACATCTATCAGCGCCCCTTACCCCTATGAGCCAAAGAAGATCCTGACGATTACCAGGTTTGATAGGGGTATATGCGCTATACCAATGGAAAGAGGAGACTCTGGCTATGTACATGTCAATAATACGGAAGGGTTCCACCTCCATACCTTCTTGAAGAAAATTTCAAACCAGTTTGTTATGCAGCAGACACGAGTTTCGGATAATAAATCCTCATTAGCGATGCTTCCAGCCAAAGTGTTTCTCATAAGCCGACAAACTTTAATTCAGTAGCCCCTTCTGGTTTTAGTTTTAGAATTTGAATTTGTGCATTTACTTTACAAGTTTCATTAAGTTTAAATCGGTTTCAGATGGGTAGAATTTCATTTACCTATTCATTTTGATCATTTCTGCTTTAAAAAGCGCCCATGAGACTTCTATCATCGCTTCTTATCCCCACTACCAGGTTTGATAGGGGTATATGCGCTATTCTCGAGGAGGATAAAAGGTAAACATAGGATCTAGTAACCGTTATGCCATTTTATTTTTGAATCTGAATGTTGAATAAGTAACCAACTTACATTTTTATAAACTCATACAATATTGATCGTTGCGATGTTGAATAAGTAACGTATTTCTTTTTCTGCATCGAAAGCTTACGCTAAAAATGTGTTTTGGATAGTTAATCCTCACTAGTGGTACTTCAAGCCAAAGTGATTTTCAGATCTAGCAATATCTATTTAAGTAGTGCCTTAGTTTTTTTTCAAATTTTGTGTATCTTTCTTAAGAATACACGACTGCAAACTCCAGTAGCATACTTAGATAAAATCTATGATCCAAAGACCATCGGATGGATGGTACTGGGATTGTTATTAATTTCTGCTGTACTTTTGGAGTATGTACTTTCATTGAATGTGATTATTCTTATGTGTAGTGTGAAAGACTGTGGGCGTAAGACAAAAACCAAATCAACATTGAAAAAAGGAACAAAATTAATGAGCAAACGAACTGTGGAATATGCAAAATAAATGCAGACTACAAAAGTATTCAGCAAAAAATGCAAATGTAACTTCCAGCCAAAGTGATTTTCATGAGCCGCCAAAATTCATTTCAGTAGCGTTCTCTGGTTTTATTTTTTTAATCTAAATTTGTGCATTTAGTTTAAAGAGAGTGAGCGGCTTTTAATTTCCTGTAGGGTCGATTCAGTAGCATATCCAAATAAAACCTATGTTCAAAATAGCATTGAAGGGATGGTGCTAAGATGTAAACCTCCTTTAATTTCGATGATTTGTTGTTCGAATGAAATGACAGGTTTCCGAAATAGCCAAATAATATTTATGACCTCAACATGATAAAGTGCCATAACAAATCTCCTTCAGGCGACAGAGCTTGAAAGAAGTAATCAATTAATACACTTAAAATATGCATGTCAAGGGAAACGGCTTTAACTGCTCCACACTGCAACAGAAATAAGTATTTATATTTGTAATACGGAAGTGTATACCAAGTGATACATCAAAAATAATTCACGGTACTACTAAGGAATAGGTAGTCATCCTTATCATCTGTTAGGAGATTATCAAAAGAAAACATGAGATACAGTAAATGCTATCAATGATGAATTTCATACATACTGTGCTAATATTTCATCATAAGTATTTAAAAAGAACGACTTCAATTTATGTGCATATTAAAGTGAATTTATGAGCTTAGTTAATTCTTCGGAGTAGATGACAATGGGCTTTACTCGGTTTCATTTCATTAAAGACAAATATCAGTTTGACGTTTGTTTGCCTGAGACTTTTGTCCAATTGTATTTTTAATATTGCGGGTGCGATCTGCTGTAAAATGACCCTGTTGTTTGTAGCGTCCTCGTAGCGCAGTGGATAGCGCGCTGGACTTCTAATCCAGAGGTCGCGGGTTCGAATCCCGCCGAGGATGACATTTTTATTTCTTATGCAATTGCTTTTTCATATAATGTAATTCGTTATATGTTTGATTTTTTCTATAAATTCCCCTGTAAGAAATATTTTTAAAATGATTACCCACAGGGACTTATAACGCTTCCCGTTCGCTTAATGTAATATGGCATGGGTTATTTAAAGGGATCTTTAACGAAAAATAGGCAAGTTTTCCTTACAGTCTTCAGAAAAAGGCTCATCAATGTAAAAAAATTATTTATTCAATCCAAACTGAGTATTCACACGAAACTTCACGCTTTTCTCCCTTCTTTTGAAATCAATACCTCCTTTACAAACCGAGATATTCCCTACCGTTTCTTATAATCAAAACAACTTTTAATGAATTGATGCAATCTTGTATTGGCTTGGAATTTCTAGATTTCATTTTGTCAATTACATCCCCCAATTTTTATATAAACCAGAAAAAGGTTAATTTGAATCATTCCTGATTAGGACAGATATATCTTGTGGCGTGTTGCTTTATAGATGTAAGTGCTGACGTCAGAGTTCTAGACAAAATCGTAGTGAAGCAGTTGCCAGAATTAGCAATGTATCGAAATTTGTAAGGATACTTGTGAAGTAGGGCAATCCAATTATGAAATAGAGGAGCTTTTTTCTGTGTTGTTGGCTGCTTTGTCTGCAGGCGCGAAGACATATTTTTCATGTAAATTACGTAACTTGGATTTGAAATATCTTTCAGATTTGGAAATTGGATTTTCAAAAAGATGAGAATTTTTGTGGTAGTTATCTATTCGAATATCGGTAATATCCAAAATGAGGTTTTTCCAGTCATTCAGAGCATGCGATTCGACTCCTTCCGATTTACACCATCGTTTGGTATAGTTATCTAAAGCTTCCTTTAGCACTTCGCGACATTCTTGGATGGGATTCTATATTTAGGTCCCTTTTTAAGAAGACCACGGAGCTGCCTGTCTTTGATAATTGAAGTCACCTGTAATAATATGACCAGCTGGTTTATATAGATATTCAGACGTTGCACATTCTCAAGAAGCAGGACATGATTCAAGAATTTTAGGATCTTGTGTAACTTTGTTGTAGTTAAAAACGAAATTTCGAACAGGTCTCTTATATTTGTAACAAATAAGAGGAGGTTCTTAATTTTCAAAATATTGAGGAATGGCACTTTGTACGCGATGATCCCGAAAAATATTAGAGATATTCAGAAGATCAAATCCTTTGTTAATAAATGGAATTTTTATGAATCGTCTTTTAGGGGAGGTGTTTTTAACCAAAGGATACAGTTTATTCTGTGCGAATGCAACAATGATGTTTAGCCTGAATCAATAAGTGTTTCTTAAGAATGCAACCAGTGCTTCATCCAAGATAGATTTTAATTGAACTGCTGGAACTGAAGAGAGAGCATGTAGCAGTTCATGTCTACCGCCGTTGCGTGCAATTATCAGTAGATCCTTGAGGGTACGATGTACTCTAGCTCTTTTTCTGAGTTTTTTGTTTCGCCTTTTACCGTGAGACCTATGCTTCTTTTTAGTGTTAGGGCAGATTGAAAAAAACATTAATATTTGAAGAGGTCGAAGAAATGTTTCCTTGTCCATAAATCTGATCGTTTAGACCAAGGGGTACGCAGTTTGCAGTTTGGTTATCCAGGCAAGTTCAGCTTGTAAGCGGCGTTTTTTAGGTTCAGTTTTGCTTTGATTTTTAAGTTTGGAGAATGACTGAACTGGAGTAATTGTTATATCCGAAATTAAATGATTGTATTTTACGAAGTGATTATATAGGAAATTTCTTTGTTTTTTCTGACGCGAGTTTCTTATCTGATACGAATGACTTCGAAAACGAGATTTTAAGGCCTGGCCTGTTTCCCCTACATATTGGGCGCCACATCCCTTGGCGTGTCATGTAATGACATAGATGACACCTTGATACGATCAATCAATGTCCTTGTCAATCTCGATTTTAAAGGTCTGCCCATTAACACTAGATTTAATTGTGGAATTACAATTGATGAGCGGGCACATACCGCATCTTTTCCCATTGCACCTGCAAATGGTTGAGAACCCTCTATGTTTGTTGTTGAATGTAGAGCCTGCAGATGGAGAAGTGGAAGCAATACGTCTATGGGGTTTTAATCTAAGAGGTGATAGAAGAACCTTTGGTGACAAAAAAAGTTTCTTACTGTTAAATGTTGATGATGGGAAAGTGACTGTAGTAATAGAGGGTAATCTCAAAGGAGTTAATTTGATACGAGACGACCTTAAAATGCCATAATGAAATGATCGGTGAAAGGTGAATTATGATCCTGCGTAGAAGACACTACAACCTAGTCAAGTTAGAGAACGCAATGGAATTAAAACACTTCAAACATCGGGTCGCGGGGAATTGTATCAGTGGTGCAATTGAAAAAAAGAAGTAAAAAAAATGACCCGTATAGTTCTTATGATTCATATCACTAGGATTTATATCTTAAGTTCTTAAATTGTTCATTATGTATATAATGGAATAAGATATATTATCTTAAAAATATATATTCTGGTTGAATATGCTGATAGATGTCCTACGGGCGCATTTTACAGCAGATGTGATCAAAATGAATAAGAGGTTTGAGGTGTTGTTCAAAAAGGTAACGATAACACAAAATCTCAAATTTTCATAGCATTATCATCTAATATCTTCATAAACCATACTGTTATACCCATATTACCAGGTTCGATAGGGGTATATGCGCTATGCAAAGTGAAAGAGGAGACCCGGGGCTAGGCATATGTCAAGTTTCATTAAGATTGAATAGGTTTCAGATAGGTAGAATTTCATTTACTTATTCATTTGATTATTTCTGCTGTGAAAAAACGCCAATGGGACATCTATCAGTGCCCCTTACCCCTATGAGCCAATGAAGATCTTGACGAGTACCAGGTTTGATAGGGGTATATGCGCTATACCAATGGAAAGAGGAGACTCTGGCTACGTACATGTCAATAATACGGAAGGGTTCCACCTCCATACCTTCTTGAAGAAAATTTTAAACCAGTTTTTTATGCAGCAGACACGAGTTTCGGATAATAAATCCTCATTAGCGATGCTTCCAGCCAAAGTGTTTCTCATAAGCCGACAAACTTTAATTCAGTAGCCCCTTCTGGTTTTAGTTTTAGAATTTAAATTTGTGCATTTACTTTACAAGTTTCATTAAGTTTAAATCGGTTTCAAATGGGTAGAATTTCATTAACCTATTCATTTTGATCATTTCTGCATTAAAAAGCGCCCATGAGACTTCTATCATCGCTTCTTATCCCCACTACCAGGTTCGATAGGGGTATATGCGCTATTCTCGAGGAGGATAAAAAGTAAACATAGGATCTAGTAACCGTTATACCGTTGTATTTCTAAGTCTGAATGTTGAATAAGTAACCAACTCACATTTTTATTAATTTATACAATATTGATCGTTGCGATGTTGAATAAGTAACGTATATCTTTTTCTGCAAAGAAAGCTTAATTACGCTAAACAGTTGTTTTGGATAGTAAATCCTCACTAGTGGTACTTCAGGCCAACGTGATTTTCAGATCTAGCTAAATTTGTTTAAGTAGTGCCTTTGGTTGGTTTTTTTCAAATTTTGTCTATCTTTCTTAAGAATGATAAACGTCTTCAAATTCAATGGCATCATTTAAGACCAGATAAATTTACAGCATGGACCATACATACACGACTGCAAACTCCAGTAGCAAACTTAGATAACATTTATGATCAAAAGAGCATCGGAGGGATGGTGCTAGGATTGTACTTTTTTCTGCTGTAATTTTGGAGTATTTACTTTCATTGAATGTGATTATTCTTATGTGTTGTGTGAAAGACTGTTAGCGTAAGACAAAAACCAAGTCAAGATTGAAAAAAACAAAATCAATGAGCAAACGAACTGCGGAATATGCATAATAAATGCAGACTACAAAAGTATTCATAAAAAAATGCAAATGTAACTTCCAGCAAAAGTGATTTTCATGAGCCGCCAAAATTCATTTCAGTAGCGTTCTCTGGTTTTGTTTTTTATTTAAATTTGTGCATTTAGTTTAAAGAGAGTGAGCGGCTTTTAATTTCCTGTAGGGTCGATTCAGTAGCATATCCAAATAAAGTTAACCTATGTTCAAAATAGCATTGAAGGGATGGTGCTATGATGTGAACCTCCTTTAATTTCGATGAATTGTTTGAATGAAATGACAGGTTTCCGAAATAGCCAAATAATATTTATGACCTCAACATGATAAAGTGCCATAACAAATCTCCTTTAGGCGACAGAGCTGGAAAGAAGTAATCAATTAATACACTGAAAACATTCATGTCGAGGGAAACGGGTTTAACTGCTCCACACTGCAACAGAAATAAGTATTTATATTTGTAATACGGAAGTGTATACCAAGTGATACATCAAAAATAATTCACGGTACTACTAAGGAATAGGTAGTCATCCTTATCATCTGTTAGGAGATTATCAAAAGAAAACATGAGATATAGTAAATGCTATCAATGATGAATTTCATATATACTATGCTAATATTTCATCATAAGTATTTTAGAAAAACGACTTCAATTTATGTGCATACTAAATTGAATTTATGAGCTTAGTTAACTCTTCGGAGTAGATGACAATGGGCTTTACTCGGTTTCATTTCATTAAAGACAAATATCAGCTTGACGTTTGTTTGCCTGAGACTTTTGTCCAATGGTATTTTTAATATTGCGGGTGCGATCTGCTGTAAAATGACCCTATTATTATAGCGTCCTCGTAGCGCAGTGGATAGCGCGCTGGACTTCTAATCCTGAGGTCGCGGGTTCGAATCCCGCCGAGGATGACATTTTTATTTCTTATGCAATTGCTTTGTCATATAATGTAATTCGTTATATGTTTGATTTTTTCTATAAATTCCCCTGTAAGAAATATTTTTAAAATGATTACCCATAGGGACTTATAACGCTTCCTGTTCGCTTAATGTAATATGGCATGGGTTATTTAAAGGGATCTTTAACGAAAAATAGGCAAGTTTTCCTTACAGTCTTCAGAAAAAGGCTCATCAATGTAAAAAAAATTATTTATTCAATCCAAACTGAGAATTCACACGAAACTTCACACTTTTCTCCCTTCTTTTGAAATCAATACCTCCTTTACAAACCGAGATATTCCCTACCGTTTCTTATGATCAAAACAACTTTTAATGAATTGATGCAATCTTGTATGGCTTGGAAATTCTAGATTTCATTTTGTCAATTACATCCCCCAATTTTTATATAAACCAGAAAAAAGTTTAATTTGAATCATTCCTGATTGGGACAGATATATCTTGTGGCGTGTTGCTTTATAGATGTAAGTGCCGACGTCAGAGTTCTAGACAAATTCGTAGTGAAGCAGTTGCCAGAATTAGCAATGTATCGAAATTTGTAAGGATACTTGTGAAGTAGGGCAATCCAATTATGAAATAGAGGAGCTTTTTTTCTGATTGTTAAAAATGTGAGAGATGCTTGAATTGCTTTTGACAGAAGTACGAGGACTGATTGATATGTTGTGAGCCTCGGTTTTCAGGGATGCAGAAGATATTCTGCTGATAGATTATCTACAAAAAGGACAAACAATCAATGACACTTACAATGCTTCACTTCTGACTCAGTTACGGGGAAATTTTAAACTCAAGCGCCGCGGAAAGCTCACTAGTTAAAGGTGTGTTGTTCCATCAGGACAATGCTCGTGTTCACAAGTCTGTCACTGCCATGGCTACCATTCATGATTGTAGCTTTATTTTGATTAGGCAATCGCCTTATTCACCTAATCTTGCTCCATCAAACTTTCATCTATTCCCAGACCTGACAGCAGCTATTCTGGTACCCATTTTAAGGATATGGAGTTCTTTAAAAGTGGTATTGATGCCCTTAAACACCGGATTAAACAGGGGATTATGTAGAAAAATAATGCAAAATGTCTGATGAAATTCAAATCGATCAATATGAGGCTCATAACATATCAATCAGCATTCGTATTTATTCCGATACTTAAAATGATATGTAATGACGTTTTCAGATTAAAATGAGTTTGTTGACTGTTTTATCTGCATGCGCAAATATTTTTTTATGTGAATAACATCATTTGGATTTGAAATATCTATCAATTTTGGAACGTGGATTTTGAAAAAAGATAAGGGTCTTTTCGAATATTAGTTATTAATAAAATGAAGAACCACTGATGAGAATTTACTGTCATGACATGGGTCTGATGCATTGAAATTGGTTTGAAATGATATTCAAGAAGGTTGCGACTTGTATTTACTTCAATTTTCTTAGCATCATTCCATTATCCCTGAACGAAGAAGACTTCTTTTCTGTAACCCGCTACTGTTTTAAAGAAAGGAAATTTAAAACCTCTTAAGTTACACTGTTCGAATGATCGATAGAAGTATATCCGAGTACGAAGCGGATATATCGCTCTCGGTTGTTTCCTTGAACTCTAGTTCATGAGAATAGATTTCATGTAGATTAATTCAAAGTACGAATTATTGATGGACAACACGTCATCTATCTACATCTTTATTGTATCTGAAGGTGAAATTGAATTGAGATGCGAGGTGATTTCGCCCAGTCGAGAGCAAGGTCAGGATGAAGTTAACCTCGTCTGAATATAAAAAAAAATCGTCGAGCTAGGGGGCGCAATTGGTACCCATGGGGATGCCAACTATTAGCTTGAGTACGGTTCCTCCAAACAACACAACAGTGTTGTCAATCAAAACCTCAAGCATCCGGATGATATCGTCTTCGGTATACTTTTTGTTTGAATCAGAGTGTTCCTTAACGAAATCAGTATCATCCCGCCCTATGACAAGGTATTTGTATTTGAAATATAACGGAAAAAATGTTTGTTTTGTATTTTAAAATTGATGAGCCTCTCTGAAGCATGAAACGAAAACTTGCATATTTTTCGTGAGAGGCCGAGTTAGATCCCTTTAAAAAACCCTACCATAGTACACCAAGCAACCTGGAAGCTGGATAAGTGTGGATAGTGCTTTTTAGAAATATTTCTTACAAAAGAATATGTATTGGATATACGCCGAAAACAATATTCATTCTTAAAGATATTGGACAGTTTGAGGCACGCAGGGCCGAAAACTGTCCATTATCTTTAACAATGAATTGTTTGAGGCGTATATCGTAATTAAAACATTGATCGCTTTTCGAAGTGGCATGACCTTTGACATTGTTCTTATCATATTAATTGCCTTTATTGTAATAATGTAATCACTTCAGGTTCTAACATTCTCGCTTCTAGCAGTAGTGAGTCGTCAATGGAGATGAAATTTTCAATTTAAACAAAAGTTGTGACAAATTATGACGCAGATTCCGTAACTAAAGACGAAATTGGATGCAATTTTTGGGAAAAATCAATGAGAATAAGTGTAAATGTAATCACTTCAGGTTCTAACATTCTCGCTTCTAGCAGTAGTGAGTCGTCAATGGAGATGAAATTTTCAATTTAAACAAAAGTTGTGACAAATTATGACGCAGATTCCGTAACTAAAGACGAAATTGGATGCAATTTTTGGGAAAAAATCAATGAGAATAATTTGCGTGATGACGATTTAGTTGAAGCTTCTTTGGATATATAGAGCAAAAGGGCGTGTCCCTAAAATTGTCGTTTTCCGGACAAACAAGAAATAATATAGTGCCTTTAAATGCCGAAAAGAAATCAGTTGGGACGTTCAACTTACTAGTGCAAGTTTAAATGAAAGAAAAAAAAGGAAGATATTTTGAAGGAGTCTAGTTCGAAAAACCTTTGACGGTTATTTGCAACGGGATGGGTGGGGGAACTGGGTCAAAATAACCGTCAAAGGCTGGATTAAGGTCATGATCTTCAGACTAGAAGTAGTCGATCAAAAATCTTAATTATAAGTAAAATTAAAAAGATGGAGAAAGAAATTAAGACCGGAAAAAAAAAACGGACTGAACTATAATGCCCCTTACATTATCAATTCCGACACAGCGGCTGATTCTTTAGATATATAAGATTGTGCTGGATTTTGTCAACTCCGGAAAAAATAGCAAAAATTGGAATAGTCAGTACCACGATACATGGAATTATTGTCACGTGATTTCTAAATAAGGATTGTAACGGTTGTCCTGTAGCTGTCAAAGTACATTTACCTATGACTGTCCAATATTCAATCTAGGTCGCGTATATTTTTTCTAATAAACGCGACCTAATTTTGATATTGGACAGTCAAAGGTAAATTTTGGACTGTTCGAACAAAGGCATGACGTCACATCAATGTTTTAAATATAGAAAAAGTCAAACGTAAAACTAATAGCATTATAAGATAACGCATTTGCCTCAGAAATAAAAATGTCATCCTCGGCGGGATTCGAACCCGCGACCTCTGGATTAGAAGTCCAGCGCGCTATCCACTGCGCTACGAGGACGCTATAAAGAATTAGAGAATATACAGCGGATCGCACCCACAGATGTTAAAAAAAAACATTGGACTAAAGTCTCAGACTAAGCTACTTCATGCTGATATTTGGCTTCATTCGTATAAAACCGAGTTTACAAAGCCGAAGGATTAACTTCGCTCTTAAATTCAATTGAACATGCACATACACTAATGTCGTGTTTTAAATGCTTATGATTGTAATAATAGCACAGAATTTGTGAAATTCATCAGTCTTAGCATTGATAAGATCTCATGTTATCTTTTAACGACAATGATAATCTTTAAACAGATAACAACGATGACCACCTATTCCTTAGTACAAATTAAGGAGGAAATCCAGCAACTCTACGTTGCAGCACCCACAGGCTAAAAACTTCAAAACATCCCATGCAAAACATAGAGCAGACGTCCATAACAAGAGATGCAAAAGGGACAAGGAAAACCAACTTACACCATAGAAACATGAAACACAAAATACTTCATATAAACCATCGAAACCAATGGGCAACTAAGCTGTACATTCCTTCTTTTTTTACGTATTCATATCGTACTTGGCATGTATGCTATTCCTGAGATCATTCTACAATGCCTTTGATCTGAAGCGAGGCTTCTTACAGATATGTTACCCAACCAGAGGAAAGCAAAGGAGGGGATCTCCAACAACACCAGGTTGCAGCACCCACAGCAAATACCCAAAACACCCGATGCAAAAACACAGAGCAGATAAGCATAAACACAAAGGACTACACATAAACCAACAAGACAAATGGACAACAGGTGCCGACTTAGGATGGCCATCTGCCACGAAAATAGCTAAAGGTGTGGTTACATTTGTATCCTGGATAATGTGCGTACAACCCTCCCACTTTTCCGATTACCCAAAGGTCTCGAAGAACGTACAATTGTGACGTAAAACAACCTCCTCACTGTCAGATGACCACACACAAACAAAACTGCAAAACGCAAGGGCCCAAGCAACAAAGATGAATATGTAAATGGATATGAAAAGAGGGCGTACGTAATACATTCCGTGCTCTGCCGGCTGTGCGAGCTAATGTATGTTATCAACCGAGGGGTCCGATTGACATTCAGAGAGGACAGGTGGTTGGGGCCCTGTCTTCTCTATAGAGGTTTGGACAGGGTCCGTTACTTAAGGAGTCCCGTCGTCACAGTCAGTCAGAGTGCAAGGTTTAAGAATGCGCTGGTACAAGACTGTAGATTGGTCAAGTACCAAGTCGAATGTCCGTTCGGTGACAATAGGATCATATCCACGGTATAAAAGGCGTTTGATGATTCTGGCGCATTTTCGATTGTTATGTTGTCTGTCATTGATCCTTCTTATCTTGTTAGTTATGTCACCATGAAATGCAGGTTGTGAAATACCTAAAGTAATTTACTCTATTGTCTGTATTGGTCCGAATTTCAAAAGAAGTTGACAATTTTTTTTTTAATTTCCAGAAAGTCTTTACTAGTTTGTGAAAGCTAAACCCTTGTCCTAAAAACCTCTTGGTAATTTGTAAACTTCTACTATGAAAATCCATGCTCTAGCATACCGGATGAGCTGTGAAATATAGATACCATAGGGCGGTAATCTAGGAACATCACCGTCAAGACAGGGGAAATTTACTATGTTGAATCCAAAAGCTTCTCTTTTGTCATACACACTTGTACGAACCTCTCCATTAACAAGTATGATATTTAGGTCCAAAAATGGTGTTTCTGTGTTTGTAGCGTTTGCTTTGTTTAGAATCAATTCTTGTGGATAGATTACATTTTTACACTTTTTAAAAACAGGATTGTCGATGGTAAGAATATCAATCACTCAGGGTTTAGTACCCGAAACGTGCATGTCTGGTCCATGCTGTAAATTTATCTGGTCTTAAATGATGCTATTGAATTTGAAGACGTTATCATTTTAACTACTTGGTGAGTGTCACTGCTGGTGGACCATGAGTCCCCGAGGGCACATTTAGCCAAGTTCGATCAACTTCGGTTGACCGTCTGTCTCTTCAACGCATTTGAAATTTTCTGTTACAAAATTTCTTGAAATTTCGAAAACGTGGGTCCTGTAGCATCATATCTCACCCATTCTGTTTCGTCCTTTGGTACATTTTTGACATAATAATTTTCACACTTTTTGGTCATATTATATTGTTAAGACTGAGGATCACTGACGAGGATTTAGTACCCGAAACGTGCATGGCTGGTCCATGCTGTAAATTTATCTGGTCTTAAAAGATGCTATTGAGTTTGAAGACGTTAATCATACATGTACCAAGAAGTACCAATGAAACATTTCACACCATCATTTTTTCTTTGCTTTTGAAGATTTTGGATAAATTCTTTTTCATACGTGTATAAAAATAAATCTGCAACAAGGCGCACAATTAGTACCCATAGGAATCCCTACCACTTGCTTGTAGAGTTCCTCACCAAATCTTACATAAATTTTGTCAAAATGAAGGACAAGGCAATACACAGGTCACCACATGTCCATGATTTATATGATTTGTATTCTGCGAACAAAGAAACCCTTGATTTAGATGTACAAATATAAGTTTTCCCCTTTCGATCAAAACACCATTTAATAAGTTAGGACAATCGGTCATTTACTTTGTCGTGAGGAAGCGTGGTGTACATATTAGAAAAGTCGTATGAAGAAATCGTATTTGCTTGAACATTTCTTGATTTTATTATGTCAATCACATCCCATGAATTTTCAATAGACCAAAAGAAGTTTACACCATCCCTGTCCATGACAGTTTCACAGTATTTGGCCACGTGTTCCCTTACAGTCGTGAGTGCTGATGTCAAATTTCTAGACAAATGTAGTTGATCAGAATTAGCAAAGTATCGAAATTTGTAAGGAGACTTGTGAAGTTTTGGTATGCAGTATAATGTAGGGAGATCAAGTTTAGAACTAGGGAAGTTAAATGAAGGAATTTCACGGATATGTTTGCTCAAAATGTTGGGGACACTTTCATTGTTTTCGATATAAAATTAATAGAGGAAAGTTCCGAAACTAAACTTAATATGTAGCGTTTTCAAATAATTGTGTTGTTAGCTGCTTTGTCTGCAGGCGCGAAGACATATTTTTCATGAAAATTACGTAACTTTTTGAAATATCTTTCAGATTTAGAACTTGGATTTTCAAAAAAAAAAATGAGGATTTTTGTGGTGGTTATCTATTCGCATATCGATGATATCCAAAATGAGGTTTTTTTGTCATTCAGAGCATGCAATTCGATTCCTTCCGATTTACACCATCGTTTGGTATAGTTATCTAAAGCTTTCTTTAGCACCTCGCGACATTCAATAAAATCTATCTTGGATGGGATTTTTTTTCTTTGGTCCCTTTTTAGAAGACCACGGAGCTGCCTGTCTTGGATAATTGAAAAGTCATCTGTAATGATATGACCACCTGGTTTATATAGATACTCAGACTTTGCAAATTATCAAGAAGCAGGACATGATTCAAGTATTTTAGGGTCTGATGTAACTTTGTTATAGTTAAAAACGAAATTTCGAATAGGTATCTTATATTTGTAAGAAATAAGAGGAGGTTCTAAATTCTAAAAATATTGAGAAATGGCACTTTGTACGTGATGATCCCGTAAAATATTAAAGATGTTCAGAAGATCAAAACCTTTGTTTATAAATTGAATTTGTTTTATAAATCGTCTTATTGAATTTAAGACGTTTAACATTTGAACTACTTGGTGAGTGTCACTGCTGGTGGACCAGGAGTGCCCGAGGGCACATGTAGCCAAGTTCGATCAACTTCGGTTGATCATCTGTCTTTTCAACGCATTCAAAAATTTCTGTTAACAAAATCCTTGGAATTTCTAAGACGTGGGTCCTGTAGCATCATATCCCACCCATCCTGGTACGTCTTTCGTTACATTTTTGGACATAATTTTCAGTCTTTGGCCATATTACATTGTTTAGATTGAGGATCACTGACGAGGGTTAAGTACCCGAAATGTGCATGTCTAGTCCATGCTGAAAATTCATCTGTTCCTAAAATGATGCTTTTGAATTTAAGACGTTTTTAATTTCAGAGGAGGTGTTTTTAACCAAAGGATAAAGTTTATTTGTGCGAATGCATCACTGATGTTTAGCCTGAATCAATCAGTGTCTCTTAAGAATGCAACCAGTGCTTCATCCAAGATAGATTTCAATTGAACTACTGGAACTGAAGAGAAGGCATGTAACAGTTCGTGTCTGCCGCCGTTGCATGCACTGATCAGTAGATCTTTGAGGGTACGATGTACTCTAGCTCTTTTTCTTAGCTTTTGCTTTCGCCTTTTACCATGAGACCTATGCTTCCGATTAGTGTAAGGGCGGATTGAGAAGACATTAATATTTGTTGAGGTCGAAGAAATATTTCCTTGTCCATGAATTTGATCGTTTAAACCAATGTTTTACGCAGTTTGCATTTTGGTTATCCAGGCAAGTTCAGCTTGTAAGCAGCGTTTTTTAATTTCAGTTTTACTTTGATTTTTGAGTTTTGGAAGTAATAGTTATATCCGAAATTGAAAGGTTATATCTGTCGAAGTGATTGTAAAGGAAAGCTCTTTTTTCTGACACGAGTTTTTTATCTGATACGAATGACTTCGAAAACGAGATTTTAAGGCCTGGCCTGTTTACCCTACATATTGGGCGCCACATCCCCTGGCGTGTCATGTAATGACATAGAAGACTTCTTGATACCATCAATCGATTTCGTTATCAATCTCGATTTTAAAAGTCTGCCCCTTAACACTAGATTTAATTGTGTAATTGCAATTGATGAACGGATACATACCGCATCTTTTCCCATTGCACCTGCAAATGGTTGAGAACCCTTTATGTTTGTTGTTAAATGTAGAGCCTGCAGATGGAGAAGTGGGTGCAATACGTCTACGGGGTCTTAATTTCAGAGGTGATAGAAGTACCTATGGTGAGGAAAAAAGTTTCTTACTGTTACATGTTTAACGTCTTCAAAGAAATGTTGATGATGGGAAATTGACTAGTAATAGAGGTTAATCTCAAATGAATTAATTTGAAAAGAGGCGACCTTACAAATGCCATGATGAAATGATCGATGAAAGGTGAATTATGATCTTACGTAGAAGACACTACAGCTTAGTCAAGTTAGAGAACTTAATGGAATTAAAACACTTCAAACATTGGGTCGCGGGTAATTGTATTACCAACTCCACACTGCAACACGAAGTAAGTGTAGATATAAAACAAAGGAGCTAGAAAGAAGTAATTTATACTTGCCAAACATCAGGTCACGGGAACGATTCTAACTGCTCCACACTACAACATGAAATAAGTGTTTATAATAATAATGCGGAAGGGTTCCAACTCTATACCTTCTTGAAGAAAATTTTAAACCAATTTTCATGCACCAGACACGTGTTTCGAATATTAAATTCTCACCAGTTATGCTTCCAGCCTAAGTGCTTTATGTATGTACGCCCTTACATTGAGATTTTGACTGAGTCTACCAGTTACAATCCACATATCAATTTCTTTATATTCATGCCAGATATAGCAAGTGAAAACGTATAAAACGTATTTAACAATTCACATTTGATATTGCAATGACCGCAATATTTTACAATAATTTGGAACAGACCGATTACATGCTTTCAAAACTATGAATAAAAGATTTACCAAAATAGGCCGCCTTTTGGATCATAGGTCAATCCTCACTTGAGTGTCAAAGATCAGTGTGATCCATATTCGCAAAGAGTTGAATCCTCAAAGTTACTGGATTAATCTGGCCGAGGATATATGTAACATCAATCACGTGGACAATAAAAATGTCATATTTTTGTATTACTCATAATCAGCACCGGGAGCACACTAAGAATCTTTGTCAATTTATGCATTGTCCTTTGTGTTAAACTCTCATGTTGTGGTGCTAATATCTTAATTGTTAGTTGAATTGTTATGTGTGAAATTTGTTACATGTCGCAATTGACCCCTGTTGTTTGTTGAAGTCGTTTGTATCGTGTTTGATGCTTCATGTGTTTGTCTTCAGCCATTGTTTGTGAAAGACAGCCTTGCTCGAGATCTCTCATCCTTACGTGTCTGGTGCCTTTAGAATTTGTTTAAAATTTTATTCAAGAAGGTAAAAGGTTGGAATGCATCAATTTTCTTACTGTATACACTTATTTTCTTTTGCAGTGTGGAGCAATTTAAAATGCTACCCGAGATTGAATATTTCAAGTGTATTACATTACTTTCTTGCCAGCTCTGTCACCTGGAAGAAGTTGTTTTGGCCCTTTATCAATTTAACACCATACATTACTTTGCTACTAAGGAAACATGTCATTTTATCCTCGTATAATCAGAACTAAAGGAGGCTTACATTCAAGCACCATTTCCTCCATGTAATTCTGGTCATAGATTTTTTTTCAATTATATGCTACTGAATCGACCCTCAATGAAATTTGAAGGGGCGCACTCTCTGCAAAGAATGCATAATTTAAATTTAAAAATAAAACTAGAGGGCGCTACTAAACTAAATTGTCTGTGTATGAAAATTACTTCGGCTGAAGAAACCACTGATAAGGATTTACTATCAGAAACACATTTCTGGAGCATTGAAATTGGTTTGAAATTTTATTTAAGAAGGTAACGAGTTGGACCACTTTAATTTTATCATTGTAAAATCGAAAGAAAATTAAGTAAGCAAGAACATAGGAAAGATTAATCACAAATCTGTTGTTAGCATGGATAAAACCCAATATTCTGCGACAACATCCGAAGCACACAGCCTTATAGCTTCAGAGAGGTTGGTGAGGAAATACACTCATACTATTATGCTGGCAAGACATAAAGAGCAAGAGCTCGAGTCAAAATGGAGGCCACAATTTCAAAATTTTCATATATTGTATCATTATTAAGATCTCCTCAAAAGAAATTAGCCAGTGAAATTGAAAGCTGTTCAAGAAATTGTGTTCCTAGCTACAACTAGAAATACAAACAGTCTTATAATTAGTCTCTCTGCTATTCTGTGCAGAAGGCAACTTCACAACTTCATTTGACTTTTAATATTTTGCTTTATTCTAATAAACATCTTAACATCAATTGAGTTGCATTTTAAACAAGCACTAACATAGGTCACCTTGTATGTTGTCATAATACAAGAATACATATAATTATACAATGCGTAAAATCTCATACTTGGGCGGATTAAGAAAAAGCATAGAATGGATTTGATATGCTTAACTTCATTTCAAGTTTACCAGATCTCTCAAAATGTGTACATCAGACCTAGTATGTATTTTGAAAATAACATTTGCATCATATTTATATCAAAAAGTAAACATGAAATTTTTTCATCAATTCAAATTCACCCCTGGTAGAGAATACCAAAGGAACAAATAAATACTTATTGTTTATATAATGTACATTGAAAAATTTCTTGGACGGAATAATGTTAATTCATCACATTTAATAATGAACAACCAAAAAATGAGCTTAGTCATAATAATCATGCTGTCATAATAAACATGAGGTATAGAAATCAATCACGTTTTGATCATTAAATAATCAGAAAAGTTTAAAGCAATATTTCATTTTTCAATTTCTCAACAAAAAATCACAAATTAATCCAATTTCTATAATATTCATAATCATATATGAAATTCTTCAAACATGAAAACATTTAACTGTTCCATGATATCTTAGTTCATTTTAATGTATAAAATTCCAATTATCTTAACTACACATTACATTCAAGATTCATCTCGTTTCAGATCTTAATCTTCTCACATAACTTAAATTTGAGACTTAGTGCACATACATAATGTAACCCCACACAAACATAACAGAGTCCTTGGATACATTATTAGTAAATATATCACATCTACATAACAACCTTCTTCAACAATCAGTCATCTTCCTTTATCTAACAGTCAACATACACATACATGTTTTCTTCAATTTCACCTTACAATGTTAACACATACAATATTGATTACCTCTGCACAGATCCTTGTCAATACATTTGACTCTCAACCAGATCATAATCAAGTTCATCATATTCTGAACAAAGTCAAAAATTCTTATTTTCAAGGCAATATCTAGAACAAATATCTGTTCTTTATGCTTACACAGCTTATCAAAAGTAACGAATCAACTTGAATTAACTTTCTTGAGAGGAAATTTAACAGATTTATCTAAACACTCTACACAATCACAATCAAGGTACTTTAAAAACATCTAAATAAAAGAAGAAAAAATATATATAAAAATCTTTAATAAACATATAGATCTACCTTCCTTCTTTCTAAAATAGAGGACTTGACAATTGTAACAGAGAATCAAACAATGAAGGTCAGAAAAATTCAAATACTCGTCAATTAATCAGGGAAAATTTAGGACAAGTACAGCATTCATGAAAATATTACATAACTTCATCAGTGGTATCCCTTGATTTTCCTTATTTAACTGGGTCAGCACATGGTCAGGTCGGTATAAAATTGTCAAAAGAATGTTGCGGTAAAATAAATAAACAGTACAGAAATTTCACAACTGTTGCCCTATGACCCAGGGAAAATTTTTAAATATAATCACTGATTAAAAAAATTAACCTAAAATTACTATTTTGTATTTAAGTTACAGTGAATCTATTTGATTTCAAGTTAACATTAGCTCTTACAGAAGTTCATTTGATTTCAAAAATATCCAATCCTATTCAAAAGTATTTTCAATTGCTAAGTACTCAAGATGCACTGACTTATAAACTAAAGGCATAGACATGAACAAAATGTAAATGGCTAAATCCACTAGTGGAGACAAAAAAAATAAAAGAAATCAACTGAACATTACAATATGTTTGAGTGAGGAATTTCGCTGTTTATGGCTTTTGGCTAGAGTATTATTCTACTTATCATATAACCTTCATCATCGCATCTACATTACAGTTGCATTACATTACAGTTCAGACGATGTTGTGTGGAAGATGTGGGATCGTGGCGTCATATCAAAGTTATCCCGAGTCACTACGTCACATTCTATACAGCAACAATACAGCCTTCCCAGAATCCTTGGCTCTGACAACTGTGAATAATGAAAATAGAGAAATAAATTAATCATGCATAGTTTTAAAAAAAATTGGCATAGTATTTGAATACTTCTATTATTCTCTTAAATCATAATTTTACATAAAAATAGCAATCCAAGGAATGCTTGTGTCGCCTGCGAAGCGGTTTGATCATTATTCTAGAAAGTGGATCAAACTTCTTGAAAAGTAGGTCTAGGTCAAATATCTAGATCAAGGTCAAAAGGTCCAATTTTATGGTCTGTGTAGAAAGGTCTTGTCACAAGGAATACACATGTGAAATACCAAAGCCCTATCACTTACCAATCAAAAGATATATACATTCTTAATTTTTTTTGAAAAGTAGGTCAAATACGTAGGTCAAGGTCAAAAGGTAAAAACATAATGGTATGTGTAGAATGGCATTGTTACAAGGAAAATACATGTGAAATATAAAAGCCCTATCAGCTACCAATCAAAAGATATCGCCAATATTACTTTTCTTAAAAAGGTCAAATATCTAGATCAAGGTCAAAAGGTCAAATTTAATGGTCTGTGTAGAAAGGTCTTTTCAGAAGGAATACACATGTGAAATATCGAAGCCCTATCACTTACCAATCAAAAGATATAGCGAATCTTATCTTTTTTCAAAAGTAGGTCAAATATCTAGGTCAAGGTCACAAGGTCAAAAATTATGGTATGAGTAGAAAGGTCTTGCCACAAGGATTGCACATGTGAAATATCAAAGCCATATCACCTACCAATCAAAAGATATATCCATTCTTAATTTTTTTGAAAAGTAGGTCAAATATGTAGGTCAAGGTCACTAGGTCAAAAATTATTGTATGTGTAGGAAGGTCTTGTCACAAGGAACACATATGTGAAATATCAAAGCCCTTTCACTTACCAATCAAAAGATATAGCGAATCTTATCTTTTTTTTCAAAAGTAGGTCAAATATCTAGGTCAAGGTCACAAGGTCAAAAATAATGGTATGTGTAGAAAGGTCTTGCCATAAGAATTGCACATGTGAAATATCAAAGCCCTATCACCTACCAATCAAAAGATATATCCATTCTTAATTTTTTTGAAAAGTAGGTCAAATATGTAGGTCAAGGTCACTAGTTAAAAAATTATGGTATGTGTAGCAAGGTCTTGTCACAAGGAATACACATGTGAAATATCAAAGCCCTATCACTTACCAATCAAAAGTTATGGGCTGTGACACCCAAAGTGTGACAGACAGACAGACGGACTGACGGACGGACAGACGGACAGACGGACAGACGGACAACGGACAAAGTGATCCCTAAGTGTCGCTATGCTTCGCAGGCGACACAATGATCCCTAAGTGTCGCTATGCTTCGCAGGCGACACAAAAACTGCCCTTACAGATGGAAATACATGCACGGTGTAATGAAATTTGTACATATTATTCTTACTTTGAAGCATTAGAAACTGATTTCACTTTTTTTTATCAATTAACATGATTAAATATTGTAAAAAGAAAGTCCTTGCCCAAATAAATTGTACACCTCATACTATAATATGAAATGTTTAAATAGAATTCATTATAAATCATATTGTTGAAATGAATTGGCATCAATGTTAGTAGGAAAAGTACATCTATCATGCACAGAACATCATAATAGAAAAGTTAAGCTATAATAGAGAGGATCTGAGGAAGCCAAATCATAATACTGTAAACAAATACAAACCAATCAACTGAAATAAACATAACAAACACATACTTCACAATCAGGGCAGTCGGGACATGTACAAGTAGGGCAGGGATACTGGCTACATGAACACTGTAATTACATAGGCATTTTATATATCTGCAGCCTGTTTCACAAAAATACTTACGAAAAATTGCAGGAATTAAATATTTTGAACCTTTTATAGAAGGATGAAAGTTACGAAAATTCCTGAGAATTTTCATAAGAACTTTTGTGAAACTGGGCCCTGTATTTAATCTTGTTAGAAGTAAGTAAGTAATTTTTATTTAGATTTTTATTTAGTTTATTTAGAAGTGAGCTGCTGAATGTAGTCATAATTATAATAATTTGCCTGAGAAGTATAAATTGGTGGTTTATGTTTGATACAAAGTTACATAGTGTATCCCCTATTTTTTTTTATATGTTACCATGGTAATGAAAATTTACGACTTCAATATGTAGCAGAAATTATTCTGAAATAATCTATTTTTGTGAATGAAAGAGATGCATTTCTAAAGAGAAATATTTAATATTGAAATTTTATGTATCAACATTTTACAATGAACATTATCCCATTCACATATCTCAAATGTATATAATTATGTCATATAACATGACATTTAATCTCCAATGTATATATGTCATATAACATGACATTTAATCTCAAATTTATATATGTCATATAACATGACATTTAATCTCAAATGTATAAAATTATGTCATATAACATGACATTTAATCTTAAATGTATATATGTCATATAAAATGACATTTAATATAACATGACATTTAATCTCAAATGTATATATGTCATATAACATGACATTTAATCTCAAATGTATATAATTATGTCATATATCATGACATTTAATCTCAAATGTATAGATGTCATATAACATGACATTTAATCTCAAATGTATAGATGTCATATAACATGACATTTAATCTCAAATGTATAATAATTATGTCATATAACATGACATTTAATCTCAAATGAATATATGTCATATAACATGATATTTAATCTCAAATGTATAAATGTCATATAACATGACATTTAATCTCAAATGTCTATAATTATGTCATATAACATGACATTTAATCTCAAATGTATATATGTCATATAACATGACATTTAATCTCAAATGTATATATGTCATATAACATGACATTTAATCTCAAATGTATATAATTATGTCACATAACATGACATTTAATCTCAAATGTATATATGTCATATAACATGGCATTTAATCTCAAATGTATATATGTCATATAACATGACAGCTGATGATACAACATTTTCTTTTATTGAATTATATCTGTTTTAAAACAAGCAAAGAAGTAGGATGTGCACGAAAAAAAAAAGGATTTACAAAATTATCACTTTTTCAAAGCAGTCTAAATTGAATATTAGAACCATGGTTTGTTCTTTAAGATAAAAAATAGCAATCCAAGGAATGCTTGTGTCGCCTGCGAAGCGGCTTGATTATTATTCTAGAAAGTGGATCAAAATTATTGGTAACAGTAGTAAAGTTTTGTCAAATGAAATTCATTTGAAATATCAGACCTCATAATTACAAATTAAAAGATATGGTCATTGTCAAATTTTCAGAAAATAGTGTCAATCATCTAGGCCAAAGTCACTATGTAAAAATTTGTAACGAAAAGGTCTCATCATAAGAAATATCAAAGACCTATCACTTACCAATTAAAAAATATATACAACCTTAATTTCTTAGAAAAGAAGGTCAAACAGGTAGGTCAAGGTCAAACATTATGGTATGTGTAGAAATGCATTGTTATGAGGAAAATACATGTGAAATAGCAAAGCCCTATCACCTACCAATCAAAAGATATAGCCAATTTCACTTCTCTTGAAAAGTAGGTCAAATATCTAGGTCAAGGTCACAAGGTCAAATATTATGGTCTGTGTAGAAAGGTCTTGTCACAAGGAATACACATGTGAAATATCAAAGCCCTATCACTTACCAATCAAAAGATATATACAATCTTAATATTTTTGAAAAGTGGGTCAAATATGTAGGTCAAGGTCAATAGGTCAGAAATTATGGTATGTGTAGAAAGGCGTTGTTACAAGGAATAAACATGTAAAACATCAAAGCCCTATCACTTACCAATCAAAAGATATAGTGAATCTTATCTTTTTTTTTCAAAAGTAGGTCAAATATCTAGGTCAAGGTCACAAGGTCAAAAATTATGGTATGTTTAGAAAGGTCTTGCCACAAGGATTGCATGTGTGAAATATCAAAGTCCTAACCCTTACCAATCAAAAGATATATCAATTCTTAATTTTTTTGAAAAGTAGGTCAAATATGTAGGTCAAGGTCACTAGGTCAAAAATTATGGCATGTGTAGAAAGGCTTTGTCACAAGGAATACACATGTGAAATATCAAAGCCCTATCACTTACCGATCAAAAGTTATGGGCTGTGACACCCAAAGTGTGACAGACAGACAGACGGACTGACGGACGGACGGACGGACAGACGGACAACGGACAAAGTGATCCCTAAGTGTCGCTATGCTTCGCAGGCGACACAAAAACTAAATATAAATGTTACAATATTTTCCAAATCATGATAAACTTAATATTTATCCAGTTTTGTTCAATTTTGATTTAGGTTGTCAAGAAGGAGAGAAAATTTCTCATTCAAATTCTTTGATGAATGATACATTGTCCACTAATTTTGGATTTTGGACGATTTTGAAACTCATTTTTTTATTGCAGACTATGAAAAGAATCATGTATAAATAATTAACAAAATATGTTAAGATTATTATAATATTACAAGATGTTTTACAGAACAGAATGAATGACATGCTAAATACACGGATAACACAGAAAACACAGATATATATACATTCAACATTCCTGGCATAAGCTTTCCATTTCAAGATCAGACTACACCAATGTACAGCATCAAATGAATGTAAAAACATAGGGTAATCAAAGATTACATAGCTCGCCTATACAGGTTTTTGTCAGAAACCAGGTTGAAGTTTTTGAAAAGTATATCAAAGTCACTAGGTCAAACTTCATGGTCTCAAATGAAAGGTCTCGTCACAAGGTATCTACATGTGAAATATCAAAGCCCTACCCCTTATAGTTCAAGAGATATAGCCCAGGTTAAAGTTTTGTCTACGGACAATGAAAACAACAACAATGACGACGCCGCCGAGGGTATGGCATTAGCTCTCCGGACTTTTTCGTCCCGGTGAGCTAAAAATTCACCATATACACAATTTATACATAGCATGCTACATAGCGCATATACATGAATATTTGATATAATTATGACCATTTATTTAAAAGAAAAGAACACGCAGAAAGTCTCCCTGTCACCTTCTAGGGTTTTTGTGCAAATAGTACGTACATTGATGGTAATGAGTGTATGAGGAAATTGATTCAACAAACATGAATCAAGATGATTTTTTTCTATAACAGAATTTGCATTCCTCATTTGCATACTATCATTTTGATTTTAAACATCAGACAGCAATTTTGAAAGAAGGCTGTATGATACAAATGTTAAGCTCCAATGTTTTTTGTGCTCTAAAACATTATTTAAACCTTCTGTTTATCAACCAACTATTCAAACAATCTAAATTGATTAGTCAATGACGTCTTCACATGAAAAGATGAACATCAATCAAAGTCAAATTTGTTTCACTTCCTCAATTCAATCAGTAACTAATAAACTATTCACATTATCTGCAGTACTTAATTTGAAGTTCAGTTCCAGGATACAAATGCACATTCATCAATGTTGTCATTTAATGGTTGGTAGAGAGGTTTTGCGTGGAATTATGTTTTGTTTTGCTCCGAAAGTTTTGTAACAATCAAATGGCAACACTGGTGCATGCACAATAAATTGTTTGTCCCACGGAACTGAGCTTCAAATCTAGTATTGCAGATAATGTGAAAGGGTCTGTTATAATATTAGACACTTTTCAGTGGTCAATTTGTTGCAAAATCACTGTCGGTAGTGTCCATAAGAAATTCAGTAGCAGTAACATAGGTTTTGTATCAGATGAGAGGACCAGAAATGATAAGATGCGTCCATACATCAAATACATACATATAATGCATGATATCCAGTATAGTAGAATTATGTAGCATGCAATAACCATGACATTATACACAAACCACCATAATAATGACAGGGGAGGGTGGGGACAGCCATGCCAAGTAACTGAAATGTATTACCAACACTTTAACGATTTGGTCAAGTTTTTCTTTTGGGACTTTTTGGAGGTTTGCTGGTAAGTACTTCAGGCATGATTTGTGACTTCTGTGGAACTTTTAATGGTCTTGCAGGTAGACTCCTTTTAGATGTGTTAATTGTTTCAGGTACTACAGAACCCCCAGTAGCACTTGCTCCTTGCATTGAATGTTGGGTGAAAGCTTGCTTTGTTGTATTTTCATCAGAGTTATTTTGTACAGATCCATGGTGTATTTTTCTTGTCTTCTTTTTGGGTCTTGTAACACTCCCTAGCTTTTCTGAAACCAACCTCTCTTCCTTAGCAGGGTCATTAGTTGTAACATTAGTTTTCTTTTTTCTTGACTTTTTCTCTGTATTCACATCTCTATCACCTGAATCTGGATCCCTGGCTAGTCTTGCACTTGCATCCTCAGTGCTTGTATCCTCCTCTGTGAATCTGACTTTAGTGTCACTCCCTCTTTTAACTTTGTTTTTAGTTTCCACTGTCATTTCACTTGAACTTTTCCTTTGACTTGATTGTCTCCTGGTGTCTTTCATAGCATTGTCTTTGTTTTCATCTGACTCATCATATGCTTTATTTGTATAGAACTGAGAACTTATTTCTTTAGAAACTGTTGGCTGGTGTATTATTGCAGAAGAAGGAGGCACCTGACTAGATACTGGTTGATTTTGAATTACCACTGGCATCTGATTGGCCATTTGGCTATGAGGGGGAGGTGCTTGTCTAAATGATTGCATATTATTGGCTACTGAAGTGTGAGGTGTGGATTGTTTTATCTTAATTTCAAAGCAACAACAATTGATTGATTGGCACTCCTGACAACTGAAGTCACAGCCAGTGCTGGCAGGGCATTGTCCTATAGTACAACAGCTAGGATCCAACTGTAAATCAAGGCAGTATTATTACACAAAACAAGAAAGGCACATCCCACTGTGCTGTGTTAGAAATACATGTAACATAAAACCAAGTACATGCTGTTTGAATATGTACAACCTACATTTCAGTTAGTCATGCTATGTCAAACAAACTATATAAACACCTTTCCTTGAATATCCGTCAAAATGTTTAATCTTTTTCTGCACTGTTAAGGTTGTAAATTAAATTAACAGATTTTTAATTGAAATGCAAAAATTAAGGAGACTATACGAGTACATACTTTTGATCAATTATCGAAATACAAAACACTTACAGGCAAAAATCATATTATTGTTCTTAAAAACTTAAAAGGCCATCTAGAGTAATAAAAAAATCTCAAAAAGGAAATAATTGTACTGCAGAAAAGTATATAAGGCATTCCAAAATGATCCAATGGTGAAGTTATTAATAATCAAACAAGGTAGGTCAACAAAGAAGCGTTGAAAACTACATTTTAATATAAACTGATATAGACATGTTAAATCATGTGCTGGAGGAATAGGTGCAGGCTACATGTTAAGTGAAAAACTTATTTTGTTAAGGGTTAAGGAAATCAAGTGACTTTGTAATACATATCAAATAATAGACTTGCTATACATAACAGTACTGCTTCAAATGTTTGATTATTTCTATTCTTTTCACTATAATTTCACTAGATGATCATGGTAAAAATGAATTATCTTAAATTAAGTATGGTGAAGCATAGAATAAATCATTTTTTCTTACATTCATTTCAACAATGAAATTGTCCACACTGTCCAAATTATTGGGTTGAAAAATTTAATTTCACTGATGCAGTACTGTAACTATATTTGATTGTTCCATGAGAGAGGCACACAACATTGGAGGTAGAGAGTGAGAGGTGTGAGTATGTGCTAGCAGTTCCACACAATGTCTACATACTTACATATATATACAATACAATGAGGGGGGGACGACATCGGTCATGAGACTTGCTGAGATTGTAAGGTACCACTTGTCGTGCACCACTGATTGGTTGTAAAAACAACATTGTTACTCATGTCAATATCTATCATCTAAATTTAGATAATTTTTGAATGCTACAGTTGCTTTCCTCTTCAGAGAGTAAAACATCACTATGAATTTCTACAATCAATTAGATTTCATAGAACTTGCTGCATTTCTTATGTAAACAGAAAGTAACTCTCTACAGTCTGCATAATATTATGATGCCAACCAAAAAAAAAGGCAGATTTTTTTTTCCTTCCTAGTATGAATTGTTGATGTGAATTTTTGTAAGAATGATTATTTGTATCTATTAAATTCCCAAATTCAAATATCATTACGTATCATCATGATCATAAGCTACCCTAATTTAGTTCCATCAAAGCTCTCAAATTTGAAGATGTTTCCTGTTTAGTAAAAATGACTTTTATAATAAAAAAAAACTTAAATAAAAAAAATTAACTTCAAACAAATTTTTCTCCCATAATGCATATATTCAAAAATAATTCTTTAAATCAAGTCCATGCTATTAGTACCCTAAATTATGCAAATCCTCGATATAGGGATCCAAACCCATGCTTTAGTTTTACAGCTTTAACCACTGTACATATATATAATCCTACATATAATCTTAAAATATCTATGCACAAACTACCAGCAGAACTACATGATGCTGTTCTTTGTAAGTATTGTTTTATCTTTATCAGATTTGAAAGTCAGAATAATTTGAATATCCTTATGAACATATGTAAAAAGTCAAAATACATGTATACTGTTTTTTCAATATATTTCATATATATTTCGATCTTCCAGTTTCAAGTTCACTTTGATACATTTTACGTCCTTTCTCACGAGGACAATATTCAAATATTTAATTTTTTTCATTTTACCTAAGAAAACAACATTATGAACATCAATGTGAAACAGTATACTTACATTTGATATGCAATCGCAAACACATACATCCAAACAACTGGAGCCCTATTAAACAGAAATACTTTTTTAATTCATGTTTAATCAAAATTTTCTATCTAATAAGGAAATAAAACATCATGTGTACTTTGTGACACTAAACCTGCCATTTCAGTAACTTGAGCATGTTGAGTAAGAAATGAATTATAGTTGTTTTTTGGGGTTTTTTTTTTTTTGATATATCAATTTGTATATCTTTCAAGATTTCTTTATCTGTATACAATTTCTCAGCTTATTTTAATGACAGTCTATTTTTAACTTTTTGTTCCCATATAACGTATTGTTCATCTTTGGTTTAGTCATGAGAATTTGTCAGATTCGAGTTAAAATCGTTGAAATCACAAGTAAGGAACATGATTTGAATATCTCAATCAACTTGATCAAAACTTGCATGAGATTTTTCACATAACAAAGATACGCAGATGAAAATGTTAATACATGTTTAATACATGTAACACCAAATATTTTCAGCAAAATCTAATAAAAGTTTTGACAACTGCCAAATCTAAATTGAAATGTTATATCTAATGACAATTGGAATGCATGCATTTATAACCAACATGGATAACATTTTGAAAAGACATAAACATCAAAACAAATGTATAACTTATAACCATATTGTACCTTCTGCTTACAACATAGTATTAATCTTGCAGAGTTAGTCACTAAGCACCGACACTAATAGCAATAATAATCCTCATTTATTTTGTAGATTTGTACATGCTCCTATTGATATTGTTATCTTATAGCACAGATAAATATTTCCAAAATTTAGATTTTTTTTTAACAGCTACATTGAAGATTTTTTTTATTTCTTCTGATTTCAAAGATAAGCCTAGTAAACTTATACTATTCTAGTAACTAGGTTTTTTTTTTTTTTGTTCTGATCATTCAGTTAAGAAATGACGGTCTTACTGTTGGTGTTCATGAATGTATAATTCTGGTTGGTCATGTGCAAACTCCTTGAATCACAAAACAATTCTGACTCAGAAAATTTGCACATGTCCAACCAGAATTATACACCCATGAACACCAATAGTAAGACAGTCATTACTAATATTTACATTTATTCTAAATGACAGAAATCCTTATTTTCACAAACATCTCACATTTTACTTGTTGAAAAAATTATTTAAAAATTGGTCTTATATTCTCCCTGCATTCAAAACTTAATGCGAGGTCACAATATGCAATCCAAGTTATTAGAATATAATTCTAGTTGCCTGATTGGCATTTAAGATAAGAAATCTACATATCCTAGTAATTATGTAAATATCATACAATATCATAGACAACTCATATGCAAAAAGATATCTATAAAAAATTTAATCAGATATGGAAAGGGATACCAGTACTTAAGGCATTAGATGTATAATGAGGGATATAATTGGTTCACCTGTTTATTGAGTTTTGAATTCTCAACTTATGACATACCGTATAACCAGATTTTTCGTGAGTAATCAAATTTCACGATTTCATGGTAAAAATCAGTCTCTTTATTTTCGCTAGTACAATATTTGGCGATTTCAAGGTAAAAATGAGTATTTTTATTTTTGCTAGTACAATATTTCGTGATTACTAAACTATAAACAAGCATATACAGTATATATGATTTATAATGCATCTTATGAAATACAAATTTTTCACGTTTTCATTTCAAACGCGAAGATAGCAAAACTAAGTAACTCACAAAAATTTCTGCTAATACGGTAGTTATATTAAGATAGAAATTTATTGAAAATTGTTCACCAATGCGTTTTTGAAAAAAGTTAGTTCCTATAAGAGTTATCGGCCCTCAGAGCTAACCTTGAAGTCTAAGGAAAAACTAATATTTCAGCCATATTTTCCAAGAAAATGAAATATGAATGGATGGAATATTTCTAAAAATTAATATTTTATTATCAAATTCCACTGAAAAATCTCAAGTCCACCATGTAGATCTTCCACAAAAAAAAATCCCTTTTCCCATGCCTACCATCAAAGTGAAAAAGTTTTTGCAACATCAAAAGCGATGGAGAAATAGGAAATAATTTATAAACACAATTCAATATTTTGGACGTGATTTCGTTCATTATACATCTAGTACATTAATATAAAATTCCCTCTTAGGTAAAACTTGTTTTACCTTTTTGCTTTTGGGACAGCAATTGTTTAAACATCCCCTTAATGAGGGATCACATTTACATCCGTCTGACTCGGCTATGCTCTGACAACATGAACAACACCCGGGGCCTTCCTCTGAGCCACATGGTGCACATTTACTCTCCCCGCAAACTCCTCGCCTCTAAAATTAGATAAGGTAAAGGTAACTTCAAATGAAAATTACATTGAGATTAAAAGAGATTTTAGTTTCATTACCAGTATATGACATAATAATTAATACAGCTACAGTGGAATTATTATGTGCAGGACTTTTGACAATTTTGCTTGATGACATACTTTTCATTATATTCTACAATGCAAATTTGGTAAGTAATGAAGTAAAATAAGCTAAGACCAATAAAATCATCAAGACATTTTCTTATTGAGTTACCGGTATCACAGCAGATCATGCAGATATTTATTTTTGACATTACTTGTCATCAAGGTAAAGCTGGTATTTAGGTATAAAAATCATAATTTTTTCTATTTAACTTACTATAAAGATAATTACCACCAGGGCATATCTCAATAAGACTTAGAATCAGGATAAGTGCCGTATAGCAGGCAGCAGCTATACATATAATTAACTTACCACCAGGGTATATCTCACTAAGACTAGAATCAGGATAAGTGCCGTATAGCAGGCAGCAGCTATACAGATAATTAACTTACCACCAGGATATATCTCACTAAGACTAGAATCAGGATAAGTGCCGTATAGCAGGCAGCAGCTATACAGATAATGCCAGCCGTAGACAACTCCTCGGACGAGGAGCTATTTCCCATGACCTTCTTCTTCTTCTTACTTTCTTATCTTATTCATCGTGCATTATGGGCCTAAAATCAAACAAAATGTATTTGATAAAATATTAAGGATTTATTTGTAAAGCATACCATAATAACAATTTGAAGGATTTTACACAAAGTAATTATCATTAAACTAATTTAGCCCCTTGAAGGAAGCAAATATATACAACAGAAATGTTAAACTGCATATTCCAAGGTACATGTACCATTTAACCAAAATGTTAAGTCTTAGGTAACAAGTCTGTGATCAATATGTTAAGTCTTAGGTAACGAGTCTGTGATCAATACATTAAGTCCTAGGTTACAAGTCTGTGACGAACATATTAAGTCCTAGGTAACAAGTCTGTGATCAATATGCTAAGTCCTAGGTAACCAGTCTGTGATCAATATAACAAGTCATAGGTAACAAGTCTGTGATCAATATGTTAAGTCCTAGGTAACGAGTCTGTGATCAATATGCTAAGTCCTAGGTAACAAGTCTGTAATCAACATGTTAAGTCCTAGGTAACAAGTTTGTGATTAATATGTTAAGTCCTAGGTTACAAGTTTGTGATCAATATGTTAAGTCCTAGGTAATTAGTCTGTGATCAATATTGTAAGTCCAAGGTAACAAGTCTGTGATCAATATGCTAAGTCCTAGGGAACAAGTCTGTGACGAACATATTAAGTCCTAGGTAACAAGTCTGTGATCAATATGTTAAGTCCTCGGTGACAAGTCTGTGATCAATATACAAAGTCCTAGGTAACAAGTCTGAGCTCAATATGTTAAGTCCTGGGTAACAAGTCTGTGATCAATATGTTAAGTCCTAGGTAACAAATCTGTGAACAATATGTTAAGTCCTAGGTAACAAGTCTATGCTCAATATGTTAAGTCCTAGGTAACAAGTCTGTGATCAATATGTTAAGTCCTCGGTGACAAGTGTGTGATCAATATGGTTAGTCCTAGGTAACATGTCAGTGATCGATATGTTAAGTCCTATGTAACTAGTCTATGCTCAATATGTTAAGTCCTAGGTTACAAATCTGAGCTCAATATGTTAAGTCCTAGGTAACAAGTCTATGCTCAATATGTTAAGTCCTCGGTTACATGTCTGTGATCAATATGTTAAGTCCTAGGTGACAAGTCTGTGATCAATATGGTTAGTCCTAGGTAACAAGTCAGTGATCGGTATGTTTAGTCCTATGTAACTAGTCTATGCTCAATATGTTAAGTCCTAGGTTACAAATCTGAGCTCAATATGTTAAGTCCTAGGTAACAAGTCTGTGATCAATATGTTAAGTCCTAGGTTACAAGTCTGTGATCAATATGCTAAGTCATCGGTAACAAGTCTGTGATCAATATGTTAAGTCCTAGGTAACAAGTTTGTGATCAACATGTTAAGTCCTAGGTAACAAGTTTGTGATCAATATGTTAAGTCCTAGGTAATTAGTCTGTGATCAATATGGTAAGTCCAAGGTAACAAGTCTGTGATCAATATGCTAAGTCCTAGGTAACAAGTCTGTGATGAACATATTAAGTCCTAGGTAACAAGTCTGTGATCAATATGTTAAGTCCTAGTTGACAAGTCTGTGATCAATATACAAAGTCCTTGGTAACAAGTTTTTTTACCCTTTGATTCCAGGGGCCTGGGTCTTTAAGATTGGGAAAAATAGTGACATTTGGTGGATATTGGGGAAAAATTATACAAATAAATTGAGAAACAAGCAAAAAGTTGTTGTTCTTTATTATCAATATTGCTATAAAGGTAGCCTAGGTATTGAAGCGATTACTTTTATAATGTAATTTAATTATTTGATATTAACATAATCCCCTTATAATCGATATTGTTCATCCTTTGTTATGCTTCAACTCGTATTCATTAATGTGTTTATTGCCATTTATTTGCTATATTTTGTTGTTGACATATAATTGCTACTTCTAATTATAGAACTTTTGTTTACATGTCGTTGCAATGAGATTTTACTATAAATACCAGTGCTGATTTTCATCAGCGCACACTGTGTTTTGATGATCTACATTGTAGAGGGACTGCACATAATTTTATCAAGATGTTGACAAGAGATACTTAGTTTTTGTTCATATTCATTATTATCATTTTGGATGTATGCATGCATGATTGACTTTCATTATTATGTTGGATTACAATTTGTGACAATTCTTGGACTTTATTTTTAGTGCATAATGTAAATAAATTGTAAATAGTTTATATTTGTCTTACGGTATTTCAACAACGTTATTCTGGAAGAAATCCATTGATAGCAATGGGCAAGTACAGTTTCACAAGTTTCAAAGTTTTGTTACCTGAATAAGTTATATTATAAGTGATTCTATAAATATCCTGCACAAAAAAATAATTGATTTCAGTGACGAAAAATATAACTGAAATGAGTAACTTATACCACTGACTGTTCAACACTCATGTGACCACATTTGGATTTGAACCCTGTTTGTCTGCATGAGAGTCCACATCCTTATCCTGTACCTCTTTTGATTGTTTAACTTTATCTATAAAAAGTATCAGTAGAGCGTTGTAGACAATTATCAGCACCTTTACGTTTTACCTTGCCTAGTGGCTGGTGCGTCTTGTTTATTATTTTAGCGACTATACCATGTGAAGGGGGATTTTTTTATCGACCTTGACCAACATCTCTATATAGCACAAATGTAGCCCACCTCTTGATAAAATGGTTTTTGCAAGTCAACTTTTGTTCAGTGTTATCAGCATATGTCCAGTATTATCAGCATCCTTAACAAGATAGATGAGCATTTCTTTTAAAATCGCCATTGTGCGATGGCTGAAATGTAATGTTACAAGTTTATGACTATACCATGTGATTGATGTTCCCCAAGACGCACGCAACCAAACTCTTATTTCAGTTCGTAGTAACCCTGGAAGGTCATAAACGCCTCCGAATAAAGTTAACCATGAAGTTATATTTTCTGCGTGTTCCACGTTATCGGCATCTTCCCTGATCAGTTTGAAAAACGTTGGTTAACACTGAAACTGGGTCGGATTACCACTGAATATTCTTTTATATTAAAAGACAATAAAATAATTAACAAATTCCAATATTTGTCTACTGAAAAACAGAAATGAAATTTTCCAAAAGCAGGAACATGGCAACATGTAGGTGCATAGGTAAGTATTCAGATATGCCGATAATTATAGACGGGTCATGAAAATGGGATATAAATTGGAAGGAGTAAAAGGTAGGCAAGTTCTTCATAAAAATAATCGAAAAATATGAAATATGAAAGAGGAATCCACTATGCAATTGTGAATCTGAAAAGAATTACAAACATAGGTAATCACAGATTACGAAGCTCACCTCGTGGCAGCAAAATTCAATTCAAACATATTTCTAAGTACATGTATATTGGCTTTTAAAGACAAAATCATTCAAGTGGAAAAAGTAGGTCAAGGTCATTTTATGAAAGTTTGATCAAAGATACATCCAATATGCAAGTTTGGAACATGTAGCACTTATACTTTGCTCAATATTGGCTTTTAAAGGCAAAATCACTCAAGTGGAAAAAGTAGGTCAAGGTCATTTTATGAAAGTTTGATCAAAGACAGTATTCCAGCTAGAAAACAAAAAGGGCAGGGCGCCAGGTAGGGCACTTCTGCGTTCTATTGGCCAAAGAGGGCACATCATGCACGCGCTGAGGGCAGAGGTGGGCACATTAATAGGCGCGCAGTAAGCAAGGTAGGGCAAATATTTTCATAATGTAGTCAAAGGAGAGTAGTTTTTGCAAGGCATATCCTTTTTTTCTTGCAAATAAGGCACTTTATTTCTTTTGCAGTGCATCTTCAATAACCAAAGTAAAGTACAAAATCAAATTTCACATGTTTTATTGTTTCAGTCTGTAATACATGTACTTGCTTTCATCCCATGTCCACTGTACAACGAGACCAGCGACCTTGGTTTTCCGTTTTAAAAAATTCCAAAGTTTTTGGAGACTGCGGTAGTCATCTTCGTAACAATGTATATATGCGTCTATGTTAGTGTATATTCTTTCTTTTGCGTACTTATCTGTTAATGGTCATGATTATTTTGTGTATTGAATATCTTGAAAGTATTGACGCCGATAGACCGTGAATTACGTCGGTGCGTGTTTTGTGAGAGCAATTTCCGCAGTCAAAAAGACATTGGTTCTACACGCATTTAGTGCATTAGAAATAGGTAAATAAAAATAGACCAAGAAGACGATAGATAAAGTTATCGCCGATTTCTCAACGGACCCACGATAATACTCAAATATAATAGTTGTCTGTTTTATCTCGGGATTAAAGGTTTGAGACAGAAATGCGTAGATACATTGTACGTGTAAAATGTCATCATATTCATCAGAAATGAAATAGTATAAATTCATCAAGGCGGTTTCATGTGTATTTATGTCGCGAGCTGTTGTTAACGACTCGAGGCTATATTGGCGCAAAAAAGTTATAGATTGCCTTGCAATTTTTGACTTTTCATTCTCAGTCTTTGCTAACGTTTTCTGGAAGTCATGCTGTTACTTGTTGTGCACTGTGCGGTCAACTTAAAACGTCAAAATATGAAGTGAAAATTTGTTTTAGAAAAAAAATCTCTCGCGCGATCGATAAAACCTATCTTCCGGTTGTACAAGTTGTACAAGTATACCAGCGTATTTAATCAAAACGTCTGAATTAGGCAGTCGTTTGTACTACTCGTAAAGGTGCTAAATGGTTGTACAAACAATTCAATTAAGCAAGGTACATATTTAAGACGGTAATGCATTAATTACCGCACACGTACACATAAATGAAACTTGAAGGGCAGATCAAGAAGGGCAACAAGAGAAAAACCGGAGGGCATCAAGGGCGTACCAAAAGGGCATCAAGGGCGCAACAAAAGGGCATCAAGGGCGCAACAAAAGGGCATCAAGGGCGCAAGGGAGGGCACCAAGGGCGCAAGGAAGGGCATCAAGGGCGCGGCGCCCTTCTATTTTGGCCTAGCAGGAACACTGAAAGATACATCCAATATGCAAGTTTGGTATATGTAGCACTTATACTTTGCACAATATTGGCTTATAAAGGCAAAATCACTCAAGAGGAAAAAGTAGGTCAAGGTCATTTTATGAAAGTTTGAACAAAGATACATCCAATATGCAAGTTTGGTACATGTAGCACTAATACTTTGCTCAATATTGGCTTATAAAGGCAAAATCACTCAAGAGGAAAAAGTAGGTCAAGGTCATTTTATGAAAGTTTGAACAAAGATACATCCAATATGCAAGTTTGGTACATGTAGCACTTATACTTTGCTCAATATTGGCTTTAAAAGGCAAAAATCACTCAAGCGGAAAAAGTAGGTCAAGGTCATTTTATGAAAGTTTGATCAAAGATACATCCAATATGAAAGTTTGGTGTATGTAGCACTTATACTTTGCTCAATATTGGCTTTTAAAGCAAAATCACTCAAGTGGAAAAACTAGGTCAGATGCTGCATCCGATGCATGGGTTCCTCTCAGTATCCCAAGATGAATCACTTGTGCAAGTTTGGTTACTGTAGCATTATTACTTTGTCAGATACTGAGCTACCCCAAACTTCTTAACCAAGTCACTCAAGCGTAAAATGTAGGTCAGATGCTGCATCTGATGCATGGGTTCACCTCAGCATCCAAAGATGAATCACTTGTGCAAGTTTGGTTACTGAAGCATTAGTACTTTGTCAGATACTGAGCTACCCCAAACTTCTTAACCAAGTCACTCAAGCATATAATGTAGGTCAGATGCTGCATCCGATGCATGGGTTCACCTCAGCATCCAAAGATGAATCACTTGTGCAAGTTTGGTTACTGTAGCATTAGTACTTTGTCAGATACTGAGCTACCCCAAACTTCTTAACCAAGTCACTCAAGCGTAAAATGTAGGTCAGATGCTGCATCCGATGCATGGGCTCACCTCGGCATCCAAAATTGAATCACTTGTGTAAGTTTGGTTAATGTAGCATCAGTACTTTGCTTAATACTGAGCTACCCCAAACTTTTTAACCGGACGCGGACGCGCGGGGTTATAGCATAAGCTCACTCAACTTCGTAGAGGTGATCTAAAAACCAACTTCAAATTCTATGAAACACCGACTCAAAAAAAGGAAGTGTTTTATTTGTCATGATAAAGACGGTGTTTTCCCTACCATTGTTTTCATCCTTATTAAACGACAGTGGTAGGTACCATATTTATTAGGTATATGATGGACTGAAGTTCATAAAATTGTTTCTAATATACTGTTGCTTCTACCTGTATAACAAAAGAACAACAAACACGTCAATATTCTCGTTTATTATAGGCGATAAATAAAGGTGCCGATAATTGTACCCTGCTGATAATAGTCAACAGCGCTCTACTTCCCAAAATATTCCTAAACATCGTAAATTTTCCCAATCACATAGGCCAGACCCCATTACAAAATTACTAGAAAAACCCTTTCTCTCAAAAATTTTATGAAAGGACCCAAATGTGAACTTGACCTAAATTTTCATGTGATGTATATGTAGCCGTGTATCTGTATACCCCATTTGAAAAGGTGCATTATGTTGCAGATAATTGAGAGATACAGTAGCGGCCAAACGCTTTTGGAGGACGTTTAATAAATGAATAAGAACAGTTGCTGTGGACCAACCAACAACACAAAGAAATAATCCCCCTATTCTTCAAAAGGGGGGGGGGGGGGCAAAGTCTTGACTAAGTTCTTCTAAATTAACAGAGGAAACTCGCAAAATAACAGTTTTCAATATAATTATTTTTGTTCTGACAGCTCAAAGCAGAGTTGCATATTACCTTTCTCGTTTCATTACACATAAACTAATGTTTTTAATGTATAAAATGCGCTCTGTTGGCTCTAATTCATGATTTTCTAACGCTAAAAACAAGAAAAATCTTGCAGCTTGTTTACGTACGAAAATCTGTGTCGCTTTAACGTTTGAATTGAAAGGATCTCAGAAGAGAAAAGCGCTCAATCGAGTATGATTTAGAACAGGTGGCGCTCTAAAAGCTTCCCTAGCATTCCATCCAGTGATACAGTTCAAAAATGTTCAAAGTAAAATTGTTGATAGTAGGACCATGTCAGGTACATTTTACTCCTTTGTTTTGATTCAAACAACAGCCAAAGGAATTCATTTTCACGCGAAACACTCATTTTCTTATCAAAATTTTAAAAACATTTATATGATATTTTTGGTTGAGATAAACGTATTCAGTGGGATTTCATGTTTGCATTTTAGATAAAAAATGAAATATTAAATTCATTTTGATCAGTAAAAAAAACTTACCGAAACCCAGCCTTTGACATTTATTTGGACAGTGGGGGAGGGGTTGAGGTAAAAAAAAATTACCAACACATGAAAATCGCGTACATGATCTCCAAACCTTCGAAGAGTAGCAATTTCGCCCCTACTATCTTAACCTAAATACAATTGTACATATAATTAACACATCACAATCACCAGATGAATGATATAATATTATCTGTTGTATTTTTGACCGGATAAGGCCTGAATTGACGTATTGCTGCTGAAAGTCTTAGAGATTTTAATTCTGTTGGAATCCGCTGCCAATGCGGCCATGCTTATGTTTCCTTACTGATCCCACACATAAAGAAGTGAAGTCATGCGAGTAGAGATGCAACGTTTTACAGAAATACTGTACACCGCGATATTTACCTTACGGTTCGATACATGATATGCACATTTTCATCTCAGTATTCAAAATCCGTAAATTTCTGTATTTTAAAAATTTCTTGCATTTAATCTGTTACAGAAGTCATCTAAGTTGCGCTTTTATGGATTGCCTGTTAAATGTTATTTCAAAACAACCTTGATGGTAAACAACATGGCAGCGCCTGCAGTCTCAGGGTTGTCAAGTTTTAGTGGAAGATTTGACTGTTAAATAGGTAACGATCAATCAGACCAAGATGATGCAAAACAACAATATAGTATTTTTATACAACATGCAAGCATTGTATTTTCAATTAATACTTTTCGTGGATATAACTTCTTAGTCATGTATGTTCCGTTCACAACTTATGAGAAATCTTCACGTCAAACGTGGATATTTCCAGTGTCCAATTCATTAAAGGGGAAAAGATACATGTATCACTTATACTGATATATATAAATTAAACCTTGGCAATGGATTGATTCTGTATCAACATTCTTAATATTGTCACTCCTCACAAATTCTACCTTGACCCTTATGATGTGGAAAACATAATCCATCACATTCACAGTAACATGAAATTTAAGGCTTTAAAAACATATTGTGAAATTGCTCTTTTATTTCAATTGAAATTTACAAGTAGCTTTTCTTTGAGTTATTTTGATATATCAATCTAATATTAGGTGATATGTATCATATCGTCAGATTGTGTATCGTTGCATCTCTACATGCAAGAATAGCGCAAATCACATGATACATTATCATGTGATCACAGCGTCTGTTTCCTAGGACCCTGTATGTCACGATCACTTGTGTAGACAAGACTTGTGTACATTATGTCACTAAAATTAATAAGGACATGCAGTTATGTTCAGGAGTTAATAACTTAATAAATTAATCTATCAATAAAAATATTTCTTTTAGAATTACACTAATAATTTTATCAAATTATAATATTGTTTTTGATTTAATCGCTCTTTATATTCAAAGGACTGTGATTTATTGTTACAATTCACTTTCAGAAGATGCATCAGACTAGAACGTGAATCACTATATGTTTGATCTAAGATTCTTGTAATGTGAATAATGTGTATACAGTGTATATGTTGATCAACATAAAATTTCTGTTTGCCATTTTCAAAGAGAAAATTAATTTTAATCTGAATTCAACAGTTCAATTAAGTTTTAATTCTCTTATTACAAAAATTTATTTAAGATCACTTAAGGGTTGCAAAATTATCTTGTCTCTAGACTAAGATCATTCATATTTCCAGTCATAAGAATTAAGTGATCATGAGATAAAGTCCCTTTGATACATGTGCATTTTAATAATTTAAAACTTTTTACTGATCACATGCTGCAAGTTAAATCTCTGTTTCCAAAAATCTTGAGAAGCAATTATAAATATACAGGTACTTGATCTGCAGTTTTTAAACATGTATTTCATATTGTACTATGAGTACGTATATTTCTTATTATATTTAATTCATGCAGAGTGGAAAGACGGTATTGTCCAACTTTATGGCAGATGCTACAGAGACATCTAGTGGCGAGTACCATCCTACTCAGGGATGTAGGTAAGTTCATTATAGTGTGCATGTATCATCCTACTCAAGGATGTAGGTAAGTTCATTATAGTGTGCATATATCATCCCACTCAGGGATGTAAGTAAGTTCATTATAGTGTGTGTGCATCATCATACTCAGGAATGTAGGTAAATTCATTATAGTGTGCATGTATCGTCCTTCTCAGGGATGTAGATAAGTTCATTATAGTGTGCATGTATCATCCTACTCAGGGATGTAGGTAAGTTCATTATAGTGTGCATGTATCATCCTACTCAGGGATGTAGGTAAGTTCATTATAGTGTGCATGTATCGTCCTACTCCGGGATGTAGATAAGTTCATTATAGTGTGCATGTATCATCCTACTCAGGGATGTAGGTAAGTTCATTATAGTGTGCATGTATCGTCCTACTCCGGGATGTAGATAAGTTCATTATAGTGTGCATATATCATCCTACTCAGGGATGTAGATAAGTTAATTATAGTGTGCATGTATCATCCTACTCAGGGATGTAGGTAAGTTCATTATAGTGTGCATGTATCGTCCTACTCCAGGATGTAGATAAGTTCATTATAGTGTGCATGTATCGTCCTTCTCAGGGATGTAGGTAAGTTCATTATAGTGTGCATGTATCATCCTACTCAGGGATGTAGGTAAGTTCATTATAGTGTGCATGTATCGTTCTACTCAGGGATGTAGATAAATTCATTATAAATTGCATGTATCATCCTACTCATGGATGTAGATAAGTTCATTATAGTGTGCATGTATCATCCTACTCAGGGATGTAAGTAAGTTCATTATAGTGTGCATGTATCGTCCTACTCAGGGATGTAAGTAAGTTCATTATAGTGTGCTTGCATCATCATATTCAGGGATGTACATGTAGGTAAGTTCATTATAGTGTGCATGTATCGTCCTACTCAGGAATGTAGATATGTTCATTATAGTGTGCATGTATCGTCCTACTCAGGGATGTAGGTAAGTTCATTATAGTGTGCATGTATCATCCTACTCAGGGATGTAGGTAAGTTCATTATAGTGTGCATGTATCATCCCACTCAGGGATGTAAGTAAGTTCATTATAGTGTGTGTGCATCATCATACTCAGGAATGTAGGTAGATTCATTATAGTGTGCATGTATCGTCCTTCTCAGGGATGTAGATAAGTTCATTATAGTGTGCATGTATCATCCTACTCAGGGATGTAGGTAAGTTCATTATAGTGTGCATGTATCATCCTACTCAGGGATGTAGGTAAGTTCATTATAGTGTGCATGTATTGTCCTTCTCAGGGATGTAGATAAGTTCATTATAGTGTACATGTATCGTCCTACTCAGGGATGTATGTAAGTTCATTATAGTGTGCATGTATCGTCCTTCTCAGGGATGTAGATAAGTTCATTATAGTGTGCATGTATCGTCCTACTCAGGGATGTAGGTAAGTTCATTATAGTGTGCATGTATCGTCCTACTCCGGGATGTAGATAAGTTCATTATAGTGTGCATGTATCGTCCTTCTCAGGGATGTAGATAAGTTCATTATAGTGTGCATGTATCATCCTACTCAGGGATGTAGGTAAGTTCATTATAGTGTGCATGTATCGTTCTACTCAGGGATGTAGATAAGTTCATTATAGTGTGCATGTATCATCCTACTCATGGATGTAGATAATTTCATTATAGTGTGCATGTATCATCCTACTCAGGGATGCAAGTAAGTTTATTATAGTGTGCATGTATCATCCTACTCAGGGATGTAAGTAAGTTCATTATAGTGTGCTTGCATCATCATACTCAGGGATGTAGGTAAGTTCATTATAGTGTGCATGTATCATCCTTCTCAGGGATGTAGGTAAGTTCATTATAGTGTGCATGTATCGTCCTTCTCAGGGATGTAGATTAGTTCATTATAGTGTGCATATATCATCCTACTCAGGGATGTAGGTAAGTTCATTATAGTGTGCATGTATCGTTCTACTCAGGGATGTAGATAAGTTCATTATAATTTGCATGTATCGTCTTACTCAGGGATGTAGATAAGTTCATTATAGTGTGCATGTATCGTCCTACTCAGTGATGTAAGTAAGTTCATTATAGTGTGCTTGCATCATCATACTCAGGGATGTAGGTAAGTTCATTATAGTGTGCATGTATCGTCCTGCTCAGGGATGTAGGTAAGTTCATTGTAGTGTGCATGTATCGTCCTTCTCAGGGATGTAGAAATGTTCATTATAGTGTGCATGTATCATCCTACTCAGGGATGTAGGTAAGTTCATTATAGTGTGCATGTATCGTCCTACTCAGGGATGTAGGTAAGTTCATTATAGTGTGCATGTATTGCCTTCGCAGGGATGTAGATAAGTTCATTATAGTGTGCATGTATCGTCCTACTCAGGGATGTAGGTAAGTTCATTATAGTGTGCATGTATCGTTCTACTCAAGGATGTAGATAAGTTCATTATAGTGTGCATATATCGTCCTACTCAGGGATGTAGATAAGTTCATTATAGTGTGCATGTATCGTCCTACTCAGGGATGTAAGTAAGTTCATTATAGTGTGCATGTATCGTCCTACTCAGGGATGTAAGTAAGTTCATTATAGTGTGCTTGCATCATCATACTCAGGGATGTAAGTAAGTTCATTATAGTGTGCATGTATCGTCCTACTCAGGGATGTAGGTAAGTTCATTATAGTGTGCACTCAGGGATGTAGGTAAGTTCATCATAGACAATTATGTATAGCAGATGCTACAGAGACATCTAGTGGCAAGTATCATCCTACTCAGGGATGTAGGTAAGTTCATTACAGGCAAATTTTCATGTACTTTTGTTCAAAGATGTTAGAAGGTACTCAATGATGTAGGTATAAGTCCATGATTTAGGTAAGTGTCATCCTTCTTTGGGATGAAGGCAAGTCCATGATAGGCCAGCATCAACCGACTTAAGGTAAGTCCTGTGTATCTATGTCAAATTTTTATTTGCGTCTAAATGAAGTATATATTAGTATATCATGTCCATGATCATCATCTTTAAATACGTAATTTTTAGCTCACCTCGACGAAGTTGAGTGAGCTTATGCTATAACCCCACGCGTCCGCGTCCGCGTCCTCGTCCGCGTCCGCGTCCGGTTAAGAAGTTTGGGGTAGCTCAGTATCTGACAAAGTACTAATGCTACAGTAACCAAACTGGCACAAGTGATTCATCTTTGGATGCTGAGGTGAACCCATGCATCGTATGCAGCATCTGACCTACATTTTCCGCTTGATTGACTTGGTTAAGAAGTTTGGGGTAGCTCAGTATCTGACAAAGTACTTATGCTACAGTAACCAAACTGGCACAAGTGATTCATCTTTGGATGCTGAGGTGAACCCATGCATCGTATGCAGCATCTGACCTACATTTTCCGCTTGAGTGACTTGGTTAAGAAGTTTGGGGTAGCTCAGTATCTGACAAAGTACTAATGCTACAGTAACCAAACTGGCACAAGTGATTCATCTTTGGATGCTGAGGTGAACCCATGCATCGTATGCAGCATCTGACCTACATTTTCCGCTTGAGTGACTTGGTTAAGAAGTTTGGGGTAGCTCAGTATCTGACAAAGTACTGATGCTACAGTAACCAAACTTGCACAAGTGATTCATCTTTGGATGCTGAGGTGAACCCATGCATCGGATGCAGCATCTGACCTACATTTTCCGCTTGAGTGACTTGGTTAAGAAGTTTGGGGTAGCTCAGTATCTGACAAAGTACTGATGCTACAGTAAGCAAACTTGCATAAGTGATTCATCTTTGGATGCTGAGGTGAACCCATGCACCGGATGCAGCATCTGACCTACATTTTACGCTTGAGTGATTTGGATAAGAAGTTTGGGGTAGCTCAGTATCTAACAAAGTACTAATGCTACAGTAACCAAACTTGCACAAGTGATTCATCTTTGGATGCCGAGATGGACCCATGCATCGGATGCAGCATCTGACCTACTTTTTCCACTTGAATGATTTCGCTTTTAAAAGCCAATATTGAGCAAAGTATAAGTGCTACATGTACCAAACTTGCATATTGGATGTATCTTTGATCAAACTTTCATAAAATGACCTTGACCTACTTTTTCTGCTTGAGTGATTTTGCCTTTTAAAGCCAATATTGAGCAAAGTATAAGTGTTAGATGTTCCAAACTTGCATATTAGATGTATCTTTGATCAAACTTTCATAAAATGACCTCGACCTACTTTTTCCGCTTGAGTGATTTTGCCTTTAAAAACCAATATTGAGCAAAGTATAAGTGATACATGTACCAAACTTGCATATTGGATGTATCTTTGATCAAACTTTCATAAAATGACCTTGACCTACTTTTTCCGCTTGAGTGATTTTGTCTTTAAAAGCCAATATTGAGCAAAGTATAAGTGATACATGTACCAAACTTGCATATTGGATGTATCTTTGATCAATCTTTCATAAAATGATCTTGACCTACTTTTTCCGCTTGAGTGATTTTGCTCTATAAAGCCAATATTGAGCAAAGTATAACTGCTACATGTACCAAACTTGCATATTGGATGTATCTTTGATCAAACTTTCATAAAATGACCTTGACCTACTTTTTCTGCTTGAGTGGTTTTGCCTTTAAAAGCCAATATACATGTACTAAGAAATATGTTTGAATTGAATTTTGCTGTCACGAGGTGAGCTTTGTAATCTGTGATTACCTATGTTTTTTACAGTCTGATGTTATTGAATAAAAGAAAACAATCTTATTGTAGTGAATTGGATACTTTGATTTTCAATAAGCTTGAAATAATGGATATTAAACTTATTTTTTCAGGATATTAGAATTTGAGTCCACAACAAATAGTCGACAGGGAATAGAGGTGGAAATGTGGGATGTATCTGGAGATCGCAAGTATGTTGTAGTATTAATATATGTTTGCTTATCATTATGAAGACATTAAGTAAAAGTGAATCTAATTTTGTCAGCATTCAAGGCCACTGACCAGAAAAACAAAAGAAAAAGATCATAAGATTGTGTGCAGAAAGGATTTCAGGAAAAGCACACAAATACCTGAAAGTATTTGAAATATATTAAGTGAAGATTGAAACATACTGCTATACATAAAAACTCAGTGGCATGAAATGCCTAAGAAAGTTTTTTTGAGAAGAGTTATCCAGATTCTACTCATATATCTCAAAAGACCCCCTACATTTAGATGTGCATCTTTATTATGATTAATAAAAATATCATTTTTAGCTCACCTCGACGAAGTTGAGTGAGCTTATGCTATAACCCCACGCGTCCGCGTCCGCGTCCGCGTCCGTGTCCGCGTCCGTGTCCGCGTCCGCGTCCGCGTCCGGTTAAGAAGTTTGGGGTAGCTCAGTATCTGACAAAGTACTAATGCTACAGTAACCAAACTTGCACAAGTGATTCATCTTTGGATGCTGAGGTGAACCCATGCATCGGATGTAGCATCTGACCTACATTTTCCGCTTGAGTGACTTGGGTAAGAAGTTTGGGGTAGCTCAGTATCTGACAAAGTACTAATGCTACAGTAACCAAACTGGCACAAGTGATTCATCTTTGGATGCTGAAGTGAACCCATGCATCGTATGCAGCATCTGACCTACATTTTCCGCTTGAGTGACTTGGTTAAGAAGTTTGGGGTAGCTCAGTATCTGACAAAGTACTGATGCTACAGTAACCAAACTTGCACAAGTGATTCATCTTTGGATGCTGAGGTGAACCCATGCATCGGATGCAGCATCTGACCTACATTTTCCGCTTGAGTGACTTGGTTAAGAAGTTTGGGGTAGCTCAGTATCTGACAAAGTACTGATGCTACAGTAACCAAACTTGCACAAGTGATTCATCTTTGGATGCTGAGGTGAACCCATGCATTGGATGCAGCATCTGACCTACATTTTCCGCTTGAGTGACTTGGTTAAGAAGTTTGGGGTAGCTCAGTATCTGACAAAGAGCTGATGCTACAGTTACCAAACTTGCACAAGTGATTCATCTTTGGATGCTGAGGTGAACCCATGCATTGGATGCAGCATCTGACTTACATTTTCCGCTTGAGTGATTTGGATAAGAAGTTTGGGGTAGCTCAGTATCTGACAAAGTACTAATGCTACAGTAACCAAACTTGCATAAGTGATTCATCTTTGGATGCCGAGATGGACCCATGCATCGGATGCAGCATCTGACCTTCTTTTTCCACTTGAGTGATTTCGCTTTTAAAAGCCAATATTGAGCAAAGTATAAGTGCTACATGTACCAAACTTGCATATTGGATGTATCTTTGATCAAACTTTCATAAAATGACCTTGACCTACTTTTTCCGCTTGAGTGATTTTGCCTTTAAAAGCCAATATTGAGCAAAGTATAAGTGTGAGGTGTTCCAAACTTGCATATTAGATGTATCTTTGATCAAACTTTCATAAAATGACCTTGACCTACTTTTTCCGCTTGAGTGATTTTGCCTTTAAAAGCCAATATTGAGCAAAGTATAAGTGATACATGTACCAAACTTGCATATTGGATGTATCTTTGATCAATCTTTCATCAAATGACCTTGACCTACTTTTTCCACTTGAGTGATTTTGCCTTTAAAAGCCAATATTGAGCAAAGTATAAGTGCTAGATGTTCCAAACTTGCATATTAGATGTATCTTTGATCAAACTTTTATAAAATGACCTTGACCTACTTTTTCCGCTTGAGTGATTTTGCCTTTAAAAGCCAATATTGAGCAAAGTATAAGTGATACATGTACCAAACTTGCATATTGGATGTATCTTTGATCAATCTTTCAAAAAATGACCTTGACCTACTTTTTCTGCTTGAGTGATTTTGCTCTATAAAGCCAATATTGAGCAAAGTATAACTGCTACATGTACCAAACTTGCATATTGGATGTATCTTTGATCAAACTTTCATAAAATGACCTTGACCTACTTTTTCTGCTTGAGTGGTTTTGCCTTTAAAAGCCAATATACATGTACTAAGAAATATGTTTGAATTGAATTTTGCTGTCACGAGGTGAGCTTCGTAATCTGTGATTACCTATGTTTATTGTCAGGTTTGAGCAGTGCTGGCCAGCAATAGCTAAGGATACTAATGGAGTCATCTTTGTGTTCAACCCAGACCAGTCAAATCACGATAAAGACTTGGAAAACTGGTAAGTACATATGTTCAGTTTTTGAAAAAAATGCCTCCTTCTTCCTCTACAAACAAAATGCCTTAAAGTTTGCAAAGAAACCTTTATGGATTTAGTTTAAGGTGATGTAAAACCTTTGAACCAAGAATAAGACATACACTTAAGTAACTTTATTCATAACATACATCTACCAATATGTCTTAGTAACCTTTGAATATTTAATTTTAGTTATGGAATATTTTTCAGGTATAATTACTTTGTGGAGAATCAGGGACTTAAGGACAGTCAATGTGTCGTGTTTGCACATCATAAACCTGGGGTAGGGGATAAAGAACGGTCTGCATTATGTATGTATAAAATCAGTCTGTTTTAAAAATTATGCATGAAAAAAATAAGAAACTAAAACTTTTAAATAAAGTTTTTTCTGCTTTTACCAGTATTGGATTTACCTAGTTCTCGTACAAAACTATATCAAATATCTACGATAAATGAGATATATCTAGCAATTAGGGGTTACCATGCGTGTGTTTTACAAAAACTTACAGGGTATCGGTGAATCCCCCGTCAGAAATTGAGTTTTACTGCAAGGTGTCAGCCGAGCTTTAAAACGGATATTTCTGACAGGGAATTCGCCGATACCCTGTCAGTTTTTGTAAAACACCAGTATGCTAACCCTATTCTAATGCTTTGGTCAGTAAGAAGCTAGAAAATGTCCGTTTTTAACGACGTCGCCACAGCAACTCATGACGTCATAGCAAAAACTGCAGTGAAATATGAATCCCCTTGCAGTTTTCAATCAAAATACGCGTTACAAATGGAGTGCATTAGAATTTAAGTTTGTTACATATAACCAGTCTTTATCTATGTAATTGGGCCAGTGTTATTGATCTAAAACAAAGGAGCTAAATGTAGAGTCAGCTGAGCAACTTGAAATCACTATTTCCTCTTTTTGCATGAATTTGAAAGAAAATGATGGCTGTAGTGTACATTTTGATTCAAGTTAACGTCTGCATCCTTTTTTCAGCTGATACATTCCGTAAAATGAGTGTGATACAGACAAATATAGAAGATGACCCAGATAGTGTGCGAGCAGAATTCATGAATTATTTGACACAATTAATGGGAACCATGTCAGATAAGAGAGAGCAAGAGGAGCTAAGCATCATGAATCAGCGGTGATATTAGATGGTCTCATATTTAAAGTGTTTCTGTGATGTTATGGATTATGTTACTTATTTATTATGAAATATACAACTCTTTATGGAGATTGCTATTTGATATACTGTCCAGTACATGCATGCAATTATAAAGTCATCTAGAATTTGATGCTAAAAAAATCCACCAACTGTAAGCTTGGCATGTAATTTGGACAATTAACCAGTATTTGACCTTCTTATTTTATTAATGGTTTATTCTTTCTACAAGAAGTTATTAATTGTGTTCATGAACTGGACAAATGCTGAAGTAAGTGTTACTTCTCAGACTGGGTTAATATTAAGCTCTATTCATTCATTTTACAAAGCAATTACTGATATTCATGTGCATATATTTTTCCTTGCAAGCAAACATAGTACTGCATGTTTATGACAGTAAAAAATGAATAAAGATAAACACAGTCAAGGAAAACTCTTCATTATAATTATGAATTTATATAAAAAATGGAGTTGAAGGAAGGTATATTTTTGGCCTCATCTGTATGTTTGTCAGAAATTTATAACCGTGGAAGGTTGATGGGAGGGCATTCATATTTTACACTGCCTTGTGAACTTTATATTGATACCAAGGGTTGAGACACTGACATTGTTTTAAGTATGACAAATTATACTGAAATGATAATTGCTATTGGAGACATAATGTTCAACAAGCACATCTTGTTTAATATTATAACGGTAAGAGGTCAACATGACGTGATCAAAGTCAGCTTTGGCAAGGTCAATTCTGTCGTCATCAAAGTAACTTGATTAGTATACAGCTGACACTCGTTATCTCAAACTCGGTTATCTCGAAATTCCGCTTAAGTCGAAGTCCAGCGTCGGTCCCGATTTTTTCCCTCCATATTCATACCATTTTTACTTCGGATAACTCGAAATCGGTTATCTTGAAATTCCGCTTATCTCGAAGTGAATTCGAAGTCCAAATCCTAATTTTCAATTAAATTTCGCACTCGTTATGTGGAAGTCGAAATGTTTACATAAACAAATCAATTAGCGTAGCGCAGAGCGGTAAAGTTTGCAAACAAACAATTAGGCAGCGTAGGTGAGGCCGCAGGTTAATTGGCAGGGATAACGGTTAATTAGATAAGTGACTTCTTCGTCAGAATTATGAACGTGTGTTTATCTCATTAAATAATTTGATAGCATAATTGCAGAGATCACTCTTAATTTTATTGATGCACAGTTTGTAGAAATAAATTAAAAATCAATTTAAAAAGCACGATGAACTGGTTAATTATTTTATACGTAAAAAGTTACTAATCTGATAATCATGTAAGATTAATAAAATGCCATATTCGTTCATTTATTGTAAATAAAACGTGAAAAGAGTTTATATTGGCGTTTTTAATAGCAATGAAACTGTATTATATGAGACGTTTAAATCACAATAGGGGACCAGATGTTTAAAGTCCGTTTGAAGTATACAAAACAAGCATTTACAAAAGAAATTTACACGAAAATTCGCCTGACGTTTATCTCGAACTCCGCTTATCTCGAAGTATTTTCTATGGACCCTTGGACTTCGAGATAACGAGTGTCAGCTGTAATTCAATTCAGGATTCAATTTCTGGTTTTGTAAATGAGCAATATACATCGATGTAAATGGCACCAAACATTCACACCTATCTTTAACATAGAACGAATTCACAGTACAGTGGTACACTAAAATGCATACAGTGGTCCCTCCTTTATAAGACCATCCCAAATGCAGCAGATTTATGGTCTTATAATGGAGGTGGTCTTTCTTGCGGAGATTTTGAGTTTGAGCAGTCTAACTGACCAGTACAATTTGTTTACATCTATCAATTCTTTTTATTATGTACAAGAATAAATATCTACTGCTATCTAGCATTTGCTGATAGTTGAGTCTTTTGATTGATTACATGCCAATTCAAAATGAAGAAATTTAAAAGATGAAAGTAAAATATTTAATCTATGACATTCAATTAATTACATGATTAAAAAACTTGATTTCTTACTAATAAAAAATCTAAAGAACTGCTTACTGAAGAGAGAACAAATATTACAGCTTGGAATCAAATAACTTAAACACTAATTAAGTGCCTGTTATTGACTTGTTTGCCTGCTAGTAACTGCTAATTAGTAAATCTACCTGGAGTTATTAAAGTTGGAGGATTATTAAAAAAGATATTAATCAAATTATGCAAACATACATGTACATGTATATGCATGGTTGCTCCTGAGAGTGAAATTTTTTATATTTTGATAGATTTGGGGTTGAAAAAAGCGGCTTTTGGTCGGGTAAGGGAGGTGGTCTCTTATAGGAGGTATTTTAACATTGAAAAATGCTAATGCTAAAGAATTATGGTCACATAAGGGGAGTGGTCTTTGGTGGGAGTGGTCACATATAGAGGGACCACTGTATTAAGGAAACTTCTTTGTTTCTGATTCCATGAAATAAGTTAGATGGTTAGTTACTTTCAGTTCTTCCATTTTAATCGAATATTTTATCATAATCTTTCTTGAAGTGAGGCAAACAGTCAAAGAAAGATTCAAGTTCCATCATTTTCATGTAAAACAAACTTCAATTTATAATTCAAGAATCTTCAAAAATTGAGATATTCGAATACTTATCATTAGAGGAAGTCAAATTGATTTTCGAGTCAATAGGTCAAAGTCAGTTTTAGTAAAAAAAAAAAAAAAGAGTTAGAATATATTGGTTTCCAGATGAGAACTCTAGAACTCTTCATTTACACAGACCAGATTCAGATATACATGTATTGATTATATGTAGATGAGAGGTCATGATTGCTGCTGGGAAAAAATACTGGAAGTACTAATTATATGTACATGAAGTGTCATAATAGTGAATTAGCATAGTGTCACTTGATTCATTTTCCATTATTATATGTACATCAAGTGTAATCATGAATTAGCACAGTGTCACTTGATTCATTTTTGGCTGGATTGCAAAGCAATTCCGGTCTATAGATGACGATGTCCGTCTGCCATCAACATTTTGGTTAAAGTTTCTGGTTGAGGCAAAATCTAAGGAACTATATGCAGTAGAAACTTTATATTATACATGAAGCTTGCCCATCACAAGACCTTTCAATTTATGCCGTAACATTTGACCACGTGACCTTGACCTTGGACTTTGACCTAGTTGAAGATTTTGGTTAAAGTTCCTGGTGGAGGCAAAATCTAAGGAACTATATGCAGTAGAAACTTTATATTATACATGAAGCTTGCCCATCACACGACCTTTTAATTTATGCCGTAACATTTAACCTAGTGACCTTGACATTGGACTTTGACCTAGTTAAAGATTTTTGCCAAAGTTTCTGGTTTAAGCAAAATCTAACTGTATACAGTAGAAACCTTATATGACAAATATGGATAATGACCATATCCCTATATACAGCACAAAATCGATAATTCAGAAAATCAGAAACCGAACGCATACAAAATCAGGATAAAACAGAAACCAAAGCAAACAAATAAAACCTCCACCACATGAAAAGAAGCGGACTCCCGATATGAGAGTGAGACCAGGTGCCAAGGAAGAGTAAGCATCTCCTGCTTGCATGCAACACCCACCGCTTCAATTCGGTAGAACTGTCACATCCGGTAACTTCCATTTCGGATGATATAGATTACAATCTTTGGTTGGATGGTTCAAATGGTCTTTGACAGAATATCATCCACCATTCTGGAGAGTGGGACATCATAGTGTATGACAAGTTCCCCATATCGACCGTAGAACTTCCTCAGTGACGATGTTAGTCGGTCACAAACATATCCCTGACTGAGAAGCTTATCTGAAAGATGCCTAGCTCTCAGAACAAAATCCGTATATTTGGTACTTGCTCTGGCATAGCGCATCAATGACAAATATGGATAATGACCATATCCCTGTATATAGCACAAAATCGATAATTCAGAAAATCAGAAACCGAAGGCATACTAAAACAGGAACCAAAGCAAACAAACAAAAACTTCCACCATATGAAAAGAAGCGAACTCCCGATATGGGAGTGAGACCAGGTGCCCAGGAAGAGTAAGCATCTCCTGCTTGCATGCAACACCCGCCGCTTCAATTCGGTAGAAATGTCACATCCGGTGACTTCCATTTCGGAAGACATAGAGTACAATCTTTGGTTGGATGGTTCAAATGGTCTATGACAAAATATCATCCATCATTCTGGAGAGTGGGACATCATAGTGTATGACGAGTTCCCCATATCGACCGTAGAACTTCCTCAGTGACGATGTTAGTCGGCCACAAACATATCCCTGACTGAGAAGCTTATCTGAAAGACGCCTAGCTCTCAGAACAAAATCCGTATATTTGGTACTTGCTCTGGCATAGCGTATCAACTGAGATATGAACACACCATAAGCTGGCGATGCAGGGATGTTGCTACTCAGAAAGGGAAAGTTTGTAATGCTGAAATTGAAGTCGTCGCGTTTGTCATAGAGTGAGGTGTTCATGTGACCATCAGTGTCGTAGGACAACATTATGTCCAAATAGGATGCTGAATTATTTGTCTCTGTAGTTTCTTTGACATTAAGCTCTGAAGGATAGATACTGCTCAGATAATCCGCGAATTTTGAATTATTGATGGACAACACATCGTCTTTGTATCTGTAAGTGAAGTTGAAGTCAGAAGCTAAGTATCTTTTCCCTTCAGAGACCAAAGATTGAATGAATTCAGCTTCGTGCGAGTAAAGGAAAATGTCGGCAAGGAGTGGGGCACAATTGGTCCCCATTGGAATTCCGACAATTTGCTGGAAGACCTTTCCTCCAAACACCACAAAAATGTTGCCGATCAAAAAGTTTAACATCTGATTAATATCTGTTTCATTGTACTTATTTTCAGAATCGGATTTTTCTTTTACAAAGTAGGTTTTGTCATAGTTCACTACAATAAATTTGTATTTGCGATTACCGTTCTTACTTGTAAACGCATTACTTATAATTTTTGCGAGTCTTTCTTTCAATTTAGAATGTGGAATTGTAGTGTAAAGTGTCGAAAAATCAAAGGCTTTGATCGAATGGACTTTACTAAAATGGGTGGATTTCAGATGCTCTAAAAGTTCCTTCGAATTCTTTAAAATCCACATCTGGTTGATACCACTGCGCGAATATACTGTCGAACAATATTTTTGAAGCCCAGATTTGATTTCAGATAAAAGTTTGGTGAGTAAGATCGATACAGATTTGGTAGAACATCTTGAGGAACCAGCGATGAAACGGATGTACGGATGTACGGATTCTTATGCATTTTAGGTATGCAGTATAAGTATGGTAAATCTAAATCAAAATTGTTGGTGTGGAAGTCAAAGGAAGCAAGATCTGATTTGTGGTTATCTATTATTTCAGAGGCCGAAAGGTTTGTTGGGGTGTAAGTGGGATTTCCAGGTGTCGAATTTAGACCCAACTCTTTAACTAGACTGTCGAAATAGTACTTTTTGCAAGGAAATGTGTAATTATTTGAGGCTTTGTCCGCTGGTGTGATGACATAATGTTCTTGGAGGTAGTTAAGCTCTGTGATAACATCAGGGTCTTTAGATATAGACTCGAATCTGGTGTTCACAGTTGATTTTAATCGGTTAATTATAGATAAAAGTAACCCTCTGATCGATTTTATCCATTCGGAAAGGGTGTCGATGTAAACGTCTTCAAATTGAATAGCATCATTTAAGAACAAATAAATTGGCAACGTGGACCAGACATGCACGTTTCGGGTACTTAACCCTCATCAGTGATCCTTAATCCTAAATCTAAACAATGTAATATGCCAAAAAGTATGAAAGTTACTATGTCGAAAAAGGGTACCGAAAGACGTAGCAGGATGGGTGGGATATGATGCTACAGGACCCACTTTTTAGAAATATCATGAAATTTTGATAACAGAAATTTAGATTGCGTTGAAGAAACGATCAACCGAAATTGATCGAACTTGGCTACATGTGCCCTCGGGGACTCCTGGTCCACCAGCAGTGACACTCACCAAGTGGTATAAATGTAAACGTCTTCAAATTGAATAGCATCATTTAAGAACAAATAAATTGGCAACGTGGACCAGACATGCACGTTTCGGGTACTTAACCCTCATCAGTGATCCTTAATCCTAAATCTAAACAATGTAATATGCCAAAAAGTATGAAAGTTACTATGTCGAAAAAGGGTACCGAAAGACGTAGCAGGATGGGTGGGATATGATGCTACAGGACCCACTTTTTAGAAATATCAAGAAATTTTGATAACAGAAATTTAGATTGCGTTGAAGAAACGATCAACCGAAATTGATCGAACTTGGCTACATGTGCCCTCGGGGACTCCTGGTCCACCAGCAGTGACACTCACCAAGTGGTATAAATGTAAACGTCTTCAAATTGAATAGCATCATTTAAGAACAAATAAGCTGTACATCCTCTTTCTTTGCTCAACGTCTTGTATATTCCTCACAAGAGTCCATGATAATTTTGAAATTTTGGTTCCATGTAAAGGACATACTTTCTCTGTATTTGGGACCCTTTTTAACATTTCTCTCAACTTGTCGTTCTTGGCTATACTAAGGTCACCAGTAATAACGTGTCCACAAGGAGAGTAGTTGAAATCCGATAAAGAACATTCACAAGAAAGTGGTTGTAGTGAGGGATTACTTAAATCAATACACTGCAGGAATCGTTTGTAATTGTAAATTTTAGATGCAACTGTTGGTGTGTAGCTATAGGAGATACAAGGAGTTTCTTTTCTTTTGAAATATGGTGGGATTTTTTCTTTGACAGCTTTGTGATTCAAAATTTGACCAAGATTCAATTTATCAACACCTTTGTTTGCAAATCTAACTTTAAAGAAAGGACGGTTTGTTTTCTCCTCTGATTTATCTGATCTAACTGCTTGAAATAAACGAAAAGTAGAAATGTCCAAAATGACTCCTTGTAGTCTGTTTCTGGGGAACGTGTATCGGTATATGTGAGGTCCTTCGTATATTCGTAGATTTCGTGTAACTTCCGTTAAGGAACAGAATATAATTTGGTACGAATATAATGCAGGCCTAGAGGCTCATTCAAAAATGGAACCAATACATCGAAGGAGAAGGTATGTATCTCGGGCCTATTATATTTACGAATGCCATGACTTCGATGTCTTCTTTGTGGTCTGTTGAATAAGCTAGTCACATTTACCGATTGACAACCGGGAATTGTTAAGTTTCCTAAGGTGCTGATATTATCGTTGCACCCATAGGGCGCTGCAGTGTTAACATTTTTTATCCAGAATTCTTCTCTATTGCGACGGAAAGGTGTGCTCAAATTGGGATTGTTTGTGGGGTGATATATTTTCTCCAGGAATCTATCTCTCATAGATAAAACGTAATGATCGGCCTGATCAAAATGTCGATACAGAAGTGACTTCCTTTATTATTTATTTTTGACCGATGTCCTGACATTCTTTTCGGAGCTGACCTTTGGTTTCACCCACATAAACCAATCCACAAAGTGAGCACTCTATTCCGTACACAACATTAGATGTCATACAGTTTAGGTGTTCAAAACTATGCGTGTTAAATGTTTGTTTTGTGAGATTACTTGAGAATGAAGTGTCTGATATTAGGATGTTACAAGTTTTGCAGTTCTTCGAGCCACACTGAGATATGAACTCGCCATAAGCAGGCGATGAAGGAATTATACATAGTTAAATATTTTTGTAAAAGTTTCTGGTTTAATCAAAATCAAAGGAACTGTATGCAGTAGAAACTTTATATTATACATGTAGGTTGCCCATGAGGAGACCATATGATAATTCAAGAAGCTTAAAGTAATTTCCATTCACTCGAAAATGGAGACTTCTGTTATGGAAAAAAAACCTATTAATGTTTGTAGGATTGATCAAGGCCACCTTTCAGTGTACTAACAACTTTTCCAACATTGCACCTGACTTATTGTGATGATGGGACTCCATTGTACTGTCCATATCTTATATGAAAAGACAGGGTCTTGATCTTTTGTCTAATATTAAACTTGATCAGACTTCTATGGTGAATTATCATGCATTCCCTCCACTAAGTAGAGCATGTACTGTTTCTATATATATATACATACTTATTGATATCCATTTACGTAGTTTTTGTATTGCTTTGGGCCCCTGCGTTGTACTGCCTTGTTTGAGATGACCCTTTAAAGTGAGATGACGTTCATAAAACAATTGTGCGTCCAAGACAATATCTGTGTATTCAGATAAATGCTCACATATTCTGCATAACTACACCATCTGATGTAAGGATAGTGGATGACCTACCCACATTGTGCGGTGCCGCATACTTCATTTTAATGGCGCCATATAAAGAAAAGGAAAGGATGTCCAGCGTGACCACCTTGCGCTGATCCATCGGAACAAATGAAACAAAATAATTGAAAATCCTTATTTTTTGTAAAATTTGAGTCTTAAGTTAGAAATTACCTTGGGCTTTGGTCAGATGATATTGAAATGATTTGAAAGTCAAGTGGTAATGATAAATGTAATTTCAATACAGGCATTCCATTTCATAATCATAGGACTCAAAAATTTGGAACAACAATGTTTCTAAATATGCGGTATATGGAAAAATTGATTCCAAGTTGCTATAGAAACGGTTATTGATTAGTATTCAGGACAAAATGGTGAGTTTCACCATAAATTTTATTTTTTTATTTTTTTTCCAGCAATTGACATTAATTTTGTCAAGGTGACATCAAATGCCCATAACATGTGCCAAATTATGATTTTCAACTCTCAAAATAGTCAAAAACAGGGAAAAATTACCCTAAAATATACCTAATTTTTGTTTAATTTTCACACATTTTGACTAAAAATCAACAACTACCTTATCGCCCCAAAAAGGTATTCTTTTTAGAGATGAACTTACAAAGAAAAGTTTTTGTGTTCATAAAGTTAGTTTTGACCATGGTTTCTATGGCAACAGAATGCCACAATATTTTTCTAATATATATAAGGGTGTCAAATAGATGGACCCCGTTACCATGGCAACCGTGGTTCTAATATAACCATATGGTTTGTTTTCATTGTTTTTACATAAGTTTGATAATTACAGAAAATTTCATCAAAATCCATGACATGCCGTGGCCAGCTGTTTTAGGTTTTTACAAAGCATCCATATTAAGATATCATCAAGATACCTAGAGGTGCCGTTGAAACTTGTCGTTTTGCAGATTTTGCATGATTTCTTTTTTGTATATGTATAAAACAAATCTGCAATAGAGACGCTCAGTTTGTGCCCATAGGCATTGTGTACAACAACTTGCCTATACAAAGTGTCAACAAATCTTACAAAAATGTTGTCTAAAAAGGAAGGACAAGTCCTAGCACAACTCAGATCTAATCCATGATTTGTACGATTTGTAAATTGAATTTTGCCTTTAACACACTGACTCCATAGTTGCTTTTGATGTATATATGTATATTAAGTGTTGTCAATCATCTGTCCATGGTGTTATATTATTGTTAACTATATTTGTCTCCGTCTGTTTGTTACCTTTCCTCGTATGTATGTGTCTCGATATAATGACTACAGCGTGATCATGGCGGGAATTTTTCTCTTATGATGACCAGAACTTGAGCGAAGAACATTATAGCATGGCTAAGAATAATTTAGATGTCATTACCAGCAAGCGCAAACTACAACGACCTTGCTATGATGACATATGGAAACGCTGAACCGAAAGGGTTTCCATAATGACAAGAATATTAATCGTAAAACTACTAAACCAAGGGTACATTTGTGAGAGACTGACTATGTCACTGCAATTATTTTGGACGATTCAATGAAACTATTTAATCTGACATCTCGTTGTCATTCATGTTGGAAGATATTATTTGGTGAGAACCACCCAAAACACAAAAATTACCGGATATGACTTTCTTTTCTGCATGGCCTAAGTGACGGTTGTTGCTAGCAAACAGGAGCTGCTTACTCTCCCCTGGCACCTGATCTTATCTCCATAGGGAATTCACTTTTGCTTCTTTGCAGAAAGTTTAAGTTGTTTGTATCATTATTTGTTGTAACGATATTTTCTATGATTTTACCCATTGTTACTCTTTGTCGGTGTTGTGATCTTCAGTGTTTGCTGTGATTCTATACTGAATAAAAAAGTTAGTATCCACCTTTTCGTAAATTTTGCATGACACATTCAATCAAATATTGTGTAGGCTAGATATCCCCGAAAAACTTCATTTTGAAATCATATAATAAAATGTATGTTCTTCCGGTTTTCGATTTTGTCAAGTCCCAAAATAACTGACGTACAAATCAAAGGGATTATGTCTATTCTACCTCTTCTAATTCCAATATTTCTTATTTCAATCGAAAAAAAATAAACTTTTGGATTCGTCCCTTCATCGTCTTATGTATCCTAACAACGTGTTATGAATTGTCAGTATTTTGCATGACCCCAGGACTTTCGGTGTATTCTAAGCTTTTTTTTCTTGATTTATGCGTCCGTTACTAATTTTTACGATATCTGTTTCTGATTTTTTTAGCTCACCTCGACGAAGTTGAGTGAGCTTATGCTATACCCCCGTGTCCGCGTCCGGTTAAGAAGTTTGGGGTAGCTCAGTATTTGGCAAAGTACTGATGCTACAGTAACCAAACTTGCACAAGTGATTCATCTTTGGATGCTGTGGTGAACCTATGCATCAGATGCTGCATCTGACCTACATTATCCGCTTGAGGGACTAGGTTAAGAAGTTTGGGGAAGCACAGAGTAGCTTGGTTAAGAAGTTTGGGGTAGCTCAGTATCTCACAAAGTACTGATGCTACAGTAACCAAACTTGCACAAGTGATTCATCTTGGGATGCCAAGATGGACCCATGCAGCATCTGACCTACTTTTTCCATTTGAGTGATTTTGCTTTTAAAAGCCAATATTGAGCAAAGTATAAGTGCTACATGTACCAAACTTGCATATTGGATGTATCTTTGATCAAACTTTCATAAAATGACCTTGACCTACTTTGTCCATTTGAGTGATTTTGCTATTAAAAGCCAATATTGAGCAAAGTATAAGTGCTACATGTACCAAACTTGCATATTGAATGTATCTTTGATCAAATTTTCATAAAATGACCTTGACCTAGTTTTTCCGCTTCAGTGATTTTGCCTTTAAAAGCCAATATTGAGCAAAGTATAAGTGCTGCATGTACCAAACTTGCATATTGGATGTATCTTTGATCAAATTTTCATAAAATGTCCTTGACTTAGTTTTTCCGCTTCAGTGATTTTGCCTTTAAAAACCAATATAGAGCAAAGTATAAGTGCTGCATGTACCAAACTTGCATATTGGATGTATCTTTGATCAAACTTTCATAAAATGACCTTGACCTACTTTGTCCATTTGAGTGATTTTGCTTTTAAAAGCCAATATTGAGCAAAGTATAAGTGCTGCATGTACCAAACTTGCATATTGGATGTATCTTTGATCAAAACTTTCATAAAATGACCTTGACCTAGTTTTTCCGCTTCAGTGATTTTGCCTTTAAAAGCCAATATTGAGCAAAGTATAAGTGCTGCATGTACCAAACTTGCATATTGAATGTATCTTTGATCAAATTTTCATAAAATGTCCTTGACCTTGGTTTTCCGCTCGAGTTATTTTGCCTTTAAAAGCCAATATTGAGCAAAGTATAAGTGCTGCATGTACCAAACTTGCATGTTGAATGTATCTTTGATCAAATTTTCATAAAATGACCTTGACCTAGTTTTTCCGCTTCAGTGATTTTGCCTTTAAAAGCCAATATTGAGCAAAGTATAAGTGCTGCATGTACCAAACTTGCATATTGGATGTATCTTTGATCAAATTTTCATAAAATGTCCTTGACCTAGTTTTTCCGCTTCAGTGATTTTGCCTTTAAAAACAAATATTGAGCAAAGTATAAGTGCTGCATGTACCAAACTTGCATATTGGATGTATCTTTGATCAAATTTTCATAAAATGTCCTTGACCTAGTTTTTCCGCTTCAGTGATTTTGCCTTTAAAAACCAATATTGAGCAAAGTATAAGTGCTACATGTACCAAACTTGCATATTGGATGTATCTTTGATCAAAACTTTCATAAAATGACCTTGACCTAGTTTTTCCGCTTCATTGGTTTTGCCTTTAAAAGCTAATATTGAGCAAAGTATAAGTGCTGCATGTACCAAACTTGCATATTGGATGTATCTTTGATCAAACTTTCATAAAATGACCTTGACCTACTTTTTCCGCTCGAGTAATTTTGCCTTTAAAAGCCAATATTGAGCAAAGTAGAAGTGCTACATGTACTAAACTTGCATATTGGATGTATCTTTGATCAAATTTTCATAAAATGACCTTGACCTAGTTTTTCCGCTTCAGTGATTTTGACTTTAAAAGCCAATATTGAGCAAAGTATAAGTGCTGCATGTACCAAACTTGCATATTGGATGTATCTTTGATCAAATTTTCATAAAATGTCCTTGACCTAGTTTTTCCGCTTCAGTGATTTCGCCTTTAAAAACCAATATTGAGCAAAGTATAAGTGCTGCATGTACCAAACTTGCATATTGGATGTATCTTTGATCAAGTTTTCATAAAATGTCCTTGACCTTGTTTTTCCGCTCGAGTTATTTTGCCTTTAAAAGCCAATATTGCGCAAAGTATAAGTGCTACATGTACCAAACTTGCATATTGGATGTATCTTTGATCAAAACTTTCATAAAATGACCTTGACCTAGTTTTTCCGCTTCAGTGGTTTTGCCTTTAAAAGCCAATATTGAGCAAAGTATAAGTGCTGCATGTAACAAACTTGCATATTGGATGTATCTTCGATCAAACTATCATAAAATGACCTTGACCTTGTTTTTCCGCTTCAGTGATTTTGCCTTTAATAGCCAATATTGAGCAAAGTATAAGTGCTGCATGTACCAAACTTGCATATTGGATGTATCTTTGATCAAACTATCATAAAATGACCTTGACCTAGTTTTTCCGCTTCAGTGATTTTGCCTTTAAAAGCCAATATTGAGCAAAGTATAACTGCTGCATGTACCAAACTTGCATATTGGATGTATCTTTGATCAAATTTTCATAAAATGACCTTGACCTAGTTTTTCCGCTTCAGTGATTTTGCCTTTAAAAGCCAATATTGAGCAAAGTATAAGTGCTGCATGTACCAAACTTGCATATTGGATGTATCTTTGATCAAATTTTCATAAAATATCCTTGACCTTGTTTTTCCGCTTCAGTGATTTTGCCTTTAAAAGCCAATATTGCGCAAAGTATAAGTGCTACAGGTACCAAACTTGCATATTGGATGTATCTTTGATCAAAACTTTCATAAAATGACCTTGACCTAGTTTTTCCGCTTCAGTGGTTTTGCCTTTAAAAGCCAACATTGAGCAAAGTATAAGTGCTGCATGTACCAAACTTGCATATTGGATGTATCTTTGATCAAACTTTCATAAAATGACCTTGACCTAGTTTTTCCGCTTGAATGATTTTGCCTTTAAAAGCCAATATTGAGCAAAGTATAAGTGCTACATGTACCAAACTTGCATATTGGATGTATCTTTGATCAAACTTTCATAAAATGACCTTGACCTAGTTTTTCCGCTTCAGTGATTTTGCCTTTAAAAGCCAATATTGAGCAAAGTATAAGTGCTACATGTACCAAACTTGCATATTGGATGTATCTTTGATCAAATTTTCATAAAATGACCTTGACCTAGTTTTTCCGCTTCAGTGATTTTTCCTTTAAAAGCCAATATTTAGCAAAGTATAAGTGCTGCATGTACCAAACTTGCATATTGGATGTATCTTTGATCAAATTTTCATAAAATGTCCTTGACCTAGTTTTTCCGCTTCAGTGATTTTGCCTTTAAAAACCAATATTGAGCAAAGTATAAGTGCTGCATGTACCAAACTTGCATATTGGATGTATCTTTGATCAAAACTTTCATAAAATGACCTTGACCTAGTTTTTCCGCTTCAGTGATTTTGACTTTGAAAGCCAATATTGCGCAAAGTATAAGTGCTACAGGTACCAAACTTGCATATTGGATGTATCTTTGATCAAAACTTTCATAAAATGACCTTGACCTAGTTTTTCCGCTTCAGTGGTTTTGCCTTTAAAAGCCAATATTGAGCAAAGTATTAGTGCTGCATGTACCAAACTTGCATATTGGATGTATCTTTGATCAAATTTTCATAAAATGTCCTTGACCTAGTTTTTCCGCTTCAGTGATTTTGCCTTTAAAAACCAATATTGAGCAAAGTATAAGTGCTGCATGTACCAAACTTGCATATTGGATGTATCTTTGATCAAGTTTTCATAAAATGTCCTTGACCTAGTTTTTCCGCTTCAGTGATTTTGCCTTTAAAAGCCAATATTGAGCAAAGTATAAGTGCTGCATGTACCAAACTTGCATATTGGATGTATCTTTGATCAAATTTTCATAAAATGTCCTTGACTTAGTTTTTCCGCTTCAGTGATTTTGCCTTTAAAAACCAATATTGAGCAAAGTATAAGTGCTGCATGTACCAAACTTGCATATTGGATGTATCTTTGATCAAGTTTTCATAAAATGTCCTTGACCTAGTTTTTCCGCTTCAGTGATTTTGCCTTTAAAAGCCAATATTGAGCAAAGTATAAGAGCTGCATGTACCAAACTTGCATATTGGATGTATCTTTGATCAAACTTTCATAAAATGACCTTGACCTACTTTGTCCATTTGAGTGATTTTGCTTTTAAAAGCCAATATTGAGCAAAGTATAAGTGCTGCATGTACCAAACTTGCATATTGGATGTATCTTTGATCAAAACTTTCATAAAATGACCTTGACCTAGTTTTTCCGCTTCAGTGGTTTTGCCTTTAAAAGCCAATATTGAGCAAAGTATAAGTGCTGCATGTACCAAACTTGCATATTGGATGTATCTTTGATCAAACTTTCATAAAATGACCTTGACCTACTTTTTCCGCTCGAGTAATTTTGCCTTTAAAAGCCAATATTGAGCAAAGTATAAGTGCTACATGTACCAAACTTGCATATTGGATGTATCTTTGATCAAATTTTCATAAAATGACCTTGACCTAGTTTTTCCGCTTCAGTGATTTTGACTTTGAAAGCCAATATTGAGCAAAGTATAAGTGCTGCATGTACCAAACTTGCATATTGGATGTATCTTTGATCAAACTTTCATAAAATGTCCTTGACCTAGTTTTTCCGCTTCATTGATTTCGCCTTTAAAAACCAATATTGAGCAAAGTATAAGTGCTGCATGTACCAAACTTGCATATTGGATGTATCTTTGATCAAGTTTTCATAAAATGTCCTTGACCTTGTTTTTCCGCTCGAGTTATTTTGCCTTTAAAAGCCAATATTGCGCAAAGTATAAGTGCTACATGTACCAAACTTGCATATTGGATGTATCTTTGATCAAAACTTTCATAAAATGACCTTGACCTAGTTTTTCCGCTTCAGTGGTTTTGCCTTTAAAAGCCAATATTGAGCAAAGTATAAGTGCTGCATGTACCAAACTTGCATATTGGATGTATCTTTGATCAAACTTTCATAAAATGACCTTGACCTACTTTTTCCGCTCGAGTGATTTTGCATTTAAAAGCCAATATTGAGCAAAGTATAAGTGCTACATGTACCAAACTTGCATATTGGATGTATCTTTGATCAAACTATCATAAAATGACCTTGACCTAGTTTTTCCGCTTCAGTGATTTTGCCTTTAAAAGCCAATATTGAGCAAAGTATAAGTGCTGCATGTACCAAACTTGCATATTGGATGTATCTTTGATCAAACTATCATAAAATGACCTTGACCTAGTTTTTCCGCTTCAGTGATTTTGCCTTTAAAAGCCAATATTGAGCAAAGTATAAGTGCTGCATGTACCAAACTTGCATATTGGATGTATCTTTGATCAAATTTTCATAAAATGTCCTTGACCTAGTTTTTCCGCTTCAGTGATTTTGCCTTTAAAAACCAATATTGAGCAAAGTATAAGTGCTGCATGTACCAAACTTGCATATTGGATGTATCTTTGATCAAAACTTTCATAAAATGACCTTGACCTAGTTTTTCCGCTTCAGTGATTTTGACTTTGAAAGCCAATATTGCGCAAAGTATAAGTGCTGCATGTACCAAACTTGCATATTGGATGTATCTTTGATCAAATTTTCATAAAATGTCCTTGACTTAGTTTTTCCGCTTCAGTGATTTTGCCTTTAAAAACCAATATAGAGCAAAGTATAAGTGCTGCATGTACCAAACTTGCACATTGGATGTATCTTTGATCACATTTTCATAAAATGTCCTTGACCTTGTTTTTCCGCTTCAGTGATTTTGCCTTTAAAAGCCAATATTGCGCAAAGTATAAGTGCTACAGGTACCAAACTTGCATATTGGATGTATCTTTGATCAAAACTTTCATAAAATGACCTTGACCTAGTTTTTCCGCTTCAGTGGTTTTGCCTTTAAAAGCCAATATTGAGCAAAGTATAAGTGCTGCATGTACCAAACTTGCATATTGAATGTATCTTTGATCAAATTTTCATAAAATGACCTTGACCTAGTTTTTCCGCTTCAGTGATTTTGCCTTTAAAAGCCAATATTGAGCAAAGTATAAGTGCTGCATGTACCAAACTTGCATATTGGATGTATCTTTGATCAAATTTTCATAAAATGTCCTTGACCTAGTTTTTCCGCTTCAGTGATTTTGCCTTTAAAAACCAATATTGAGCAAAGTATAAGTGCTGCATGTACCAAACTTGCATATTGGATGTATCTTTGATCAAATTTTCATAAAATGTCCTTGACCTAGTTTTTCCGCTTCAGTGATTTTGCCTCTAAAAACCAATATTGAGCAAAGTATAAGTGCTACATGTACCAAACTTGCATATTGGATGTATCTTTGATCAAAACTTTCATAAAATGACCTTGACCTAGTTTTTCCGCTTCAGTGGTTTTGCCTTTAAAAGCCAATATTGAGCAAAGTATAAGTGCTGCATGTACCAAACTTGCATATTGGATGTATCTTTGATCAAACTTTCATAAAATGACCTTGACCTACTTTTTCCGCTCGAGTAATTTTGCCTTTAAAAGCCAATATTGAGCAAAGTATAAGTGCTACATGTACCAAACTTGCATATTGGATGTATCTTTGATCAAATTTTCATAAAATGACCTTGACCTAGTTTTTCCGCTTCAGTGATTTTGACTTTAAAAGCCAATATTGAGCAAAGTATAAGTGCTGCATGTACCAAACTTGCATATTGGATGTATCTTTGATCAAATTTTCATAAAATGTCCTTGACCTAGTTTTTCCGCTTCAGTGATTTCGCCTTTAAAAACCAATATTGAGCAAAGTATAAGTGCTGCATGTACCAAACTTGCATATTGGATGTATCTTTGATCAAGTTTTCATAAAATGTCCTTGACCTTGTTTTTCCGCTCGAGTTATTTTGCCTTTAAAAGCCAATATTGCGCAAAGTATAAGTGCTACATGTACCAAACTTGCATATTGGATGTATCTTTGATCAAAACTTTCATAAAATGACCTTGACCTAGTTTTTCCGCTTCAGTGGTTTTGCCTTTAAAAGCCAATATTGAGCAAAGTATAAGTGCTGCATGTACCAAACTTGCATATTGGATGTATCTTTGATCAAACTTTCATAAAATGACCTTGACCTACTTTTTCCGCTCGAGTGATTTTGCCTTTAAAAGCCAATATTGAGCAAAGTATAAGTGCTACATGTACCAAACTTGCATATTGGATGTATCTTTGATCAAACTATCATAAAATGACCTTGACCTAGTTTTTCCGCTTCAGTGATTTTGCCTTTAAAAGCCAATATTGAGCAAAGTATAAGTGTTGCATGTACCAAACTTGCATATTGGATGTATCTTTGATCAAACTATCATAAAATGACCTTGACCTAGTTTTTCCGCTTCAGTGATTTTGCCTTTAAAAGCCAATATTGAGCAAAGTATAAGTGCTGCATGTACCAAACTTGCATATTGGATGTATCTTTGATCAAATTTTCATAAAATGACCTTGACCTAGTTTTTCCGCTTCAGTGATTTTGCCTTTAAAAGCCAATATTGAGCAAAGTATAAGTGCTGCATGTACCAAACTTGCATATTGAATGTATCTTTGATCAAATTTTCATAAAATGACCTTGACCTAGTTTTTCCGCTTCAGTGATTTTGCCTTTAAAAGCCAATATTGAGCAAAGTATAAGTGCTGCATGTACCAAACTTGCATATTGGATGTATCTTTGATCAAATTTTCATAAAATGTCCTTGACTTAGTTTTTCCGCTTCAGTGATTTTGCCTTTAAAAACCAATATAGAGCAAAGTATAAGTGCTGCATGTACCAAACTTGCATATTTGATGTATCTTTGATCAAATTTTCATAAAATATCCTTGACCTTGTTTTTCCGCTTCAGTGATTTTGCCTTTAAAAGCCAATATTGCGCAAAGTATAAGTGCTACAGGTACCAAACTTGCATATTGGATGTATCTTTGATCAAAACTTTCATAAAATGACCTTGACCTAGTTTTTCCGCTTCAGTGGTTTTGCCTTTAAAAGCCAATATTGAGCAAAGTATAAGTGCTGCATGTACCAAACTTGCATATTGGATGTATCTTTGATCAAACTTTCATAAAATGACCTTGACCTAGTTTTTCCGCTCGAATGATTTTGCCTTTAAAAGCCAATATTGAGCAAAGTATAAGTGCTACATGTACCAAACTTGCATATTGGATGTATCTTTGATCAAACTTTCATAAAATGACCTTGACCTAGTTTTTCCGCTTCAGTGATTTTGCCTTTAAAAGCCAATATTGAGCAAAGTATAAGTGCTACATGTACCAAACTTGCATATTGGATGTATCTTTGATCAAATTTTGATAAAATGACCTTGACCTAGTTTTTCCGCTTCAGTGATTTTTCCTTTAAAAGCCAATATTTAGCAAAGTATAAGTGCTGCATGTACCAAACTTGCATATTGGATGTATCTTTGATCAAATTTTCATAAAATGTCCTTGACCTAGTTTTTCCGCTTCAGTGATTTTGCCTTTAAAAACCAATATTGAGCAAAGTATAAGTGCTGCATGTACCAAACTTGCATATTGGATGTATCTTTGATCAAGTTTTCATAAAATGTCCTTGACCTTGTTTTTCCGCTCGAGTTATTTTGCCTTTAAAAGCCAATATTGAGCAAAGTATAAGTGCTACAGGTACCAAACTTGCATATTGGATGTATCTTTGATCAAAACTTTCATAAAATGACCTTGACCTAGTTTTTCCGCTTCAGTGATTTTGCCTTTAAAAGCCAATATTGAGCAAAGTATAAGTGCTGCATGTACCAAACTTGCATATTGGATGTATCTTTGATCAAATTTTCATAAAATGTCCTTGACCTAGTTTTTCCGCTTCAGTGATTTTGCCTTTAAAAACCAATATTGAGCAAAGTATAAGTGCTGCATGTACCAAACTTGCATATTGGATGTATCTTTGATCAAGTTTTCATAAAATGTCCTTGACCTAGTTTTTCCGCTTCAGTGATTTTGCCTTTAAAAGTCAATATTGAGCAAAGTATAAGTGCTGCATGTACCAAACTTGCATATTGGATGTATCTTTGATCAAATTTTCATAAAATGTCCTTGACTTAGTTTTTCCGCTTCAGTGATTTTGCCTTTAAAAACCAATATAGAGCAAAGTATAAGTGCTGCATGTACCAAACTTGCATATTGGATGTATCTTTGATCAAACTTTCATAAAATGACCTTGACCTACTTTGTCCATTTGAGTGATTTTGCATTTTAAAGCCAATATTGAGCAAAGTATAAGTGCTGCATGTACCAAACTTGCATATTGGATGTATCTTTGATCAAAACTTTCAAAAATGACCTTGACCTAGTTTTTCCGCTTCAGTGGTTTTGCCTTTAAAAGCCAATATTGAGCAAAGTATAAGTGCTGCATGTACCAAACTTGCATATTGGATGTATCTTTGATCAAACTTTCATAAAATGACCTTGACCTACTTTTTCCGCTCGAGTAATTTTGCCTTTAAAAGCCAATATTGAGCAAAGTATAAGTGCTACATGTACCAAACTTGCATATTGGATGTATCTTTGATCAAATTTTCATAAAATGACCTTGACCTAGTTTTTCCGCTTCAGTGATTTTGACTTTGAAAGCCAATATTGAGCAAAGTAAAAGTGCTGCATGTACCAAACTTGCATATTGGATGTATCTTTGATCAAATTTTCATAAAATGTCCTTGACCTAGTTTTTCCGCTTCAGTGATTTTGCCTTTAAAAACCAATATTGAGCAAAGTATAAGTGCTGCATGTACCAAACTTGCATATTGGATGTATCTTTGATCAAGTTTTCATAAAATGTCCTTGACCTTGTTTTTCCGCTCGAGTTATTTTGCCTTTAAAAGCCAATATTGCGCAAAGTATAAGTGCTACATGTACCAAACTTGCATATTGGATGTGTCTTTGATCAAAACTTTCATAAAATGACCTTGACCTAGTTTTTCCGCTTCAGTGGTTTTGCCTTTAAAAGCCAATATTGAGCAAAGTATAAGTGCTGCATGTACCAAACTTGCATATTGGATGTATCTTTGATCAAACTTTCATAAAATGACCTTGACCTACTTTTTCCGCTCTAGTGATTTTGCATTAAAAAGCCAATATTGAGCAAAGTATAAGTGCTACATGTACCAAACTTGCATATTGGATGTATCTTTGATCAAACTATCATAAAATGACCTTGACCTAGTTTTTCCGCTTCAGTGATTTTGCCTTTAAAAGCCAATATTGAGCAAAGTATAAGTGCTGCATGTACCAAACTTGCATATTGAATGTATCTTTGATCAAATTTTCATAAAATGACCTTGACCTAGTTTTTCCGCTTCAGTGATTTTGCCTTTAAAAGCCAATATTGAGCAAAGTATAAGTGCTGCATGTACCTAACTTGCATATTGGATGTATCTTTGATCAAATTTTCATAAAATGTCCTTGACTTAGTTTTTCCGCTTCAGTGATTTTGCCTTTAAAAACCAATATAGAGCAAAGTATAAGTGCTGCATGTACCAAACTTGCATATTGGATGTATCTTTGATCAAATTTTCATAAAATATCCTTGACCTTGTTTTTCCGCTTCAGTGATTTTGCCTTTAAAAGCCAATATTGCGCAAAGTATAAGTGCTACATGTACCAAACTTGCATATTGGATGTATCTTTGATCAAAACTTTCATAAAATGACCTTGACCTAGTTTTTCCGCTTCAGTGATTTTGCCTTTAAAAGCTAATATTGAGCAAAGTATAAGTGCTGCATGTACAAAACTTGCATATTGGATGTATCTTTGATCAAACTATCATAAAATGTCCTTGACCTTGTTTTTCCGCTCGAGTTATTTTGCATTTAAAAGCCAATATTGCGCAAAGTATAAGTGCTACATGTACCAAACTTGCATATTGGATGTATCTTTGATCAAACTTTCATAAAATGACCTTGACCTAGTTTTTCCGCTCGAGTGATTTTGCCTTTAAAAGCCAATATTGAGCAAAGTATAAGTGCTGCATGTACCAAACTTGCATATTGAATGTATCTTTGATCAAATTTTCATAAAATGACCTTGACCTAGTTTTTCCGCTTCAGTGATTTTGCCTTTAAAAGCCAATATTGAGCAAAGTATAAGTGCTGCATGTACCTAACTTGCATATTGGATGTATCTTTGATCAAATTTTCATAAAATGTCCTTGACTTAGTTTTTCCGCTTCAGTGATTTTGCCTTTAAAAACCAATATAGAGCAAAGTATAAGTGCTGCATGTACCAAACTTGCATATTGGATGTATCTTTGATCAAATTTTCATAAAATATCCTTGACCTTGTTTTTCCGCTTCAGTGATTTTGCCTTTAAAAGCCAATATTGCGCAAAGTATAAGTGCTACATGTACCAAACTTGCATATTGGATGTATCTTTGATCAAAACTTTCATAAAATGACCTTGACCTAGTTTTTCCGCTTCAGTGATTTTGCCTTTAAAAGCTAATATTGAGCAAAGTATAAGTGCTGCATGTACAAAACTTGCATATTGGATGTATCTTTGATCAAACTATCATAAAATGACCTTGACCTAGTTTTTCCGCTTCAGTGATTTTGCCTTTAAAAGCCAATATTGAGCAAAGTATAAGTGCTGCATGTACCAAACTTGCATATTGGATGTATCTTTGATCAAGTTTTCATAAAATGTCCTTGACCTTGTTTTTCCGCTCGAGTTATTTTGCATTTAAAAGCCAATATTGCGCAAAGTATAAGTGCTACATGTACCAAACTTGCATATTGGATGTATCTTTGATCAAACTTTCATAAAATGACCTTGACCTAGTTTTTCCGCTCGAGTGATTTTGCCTTTAAAAGCCAATATTGAGCAAAGTATAAGTGCTACATGTACCAAACTTGCATATTGGATGTATCTTTGATCAAACTTTCATAAAATGACCTTGACCTAGTTTTTCCGCTTCAGTGATTTTGCCTTTAAAAGCCAATATTGAGCAAAGTATAAGTGCTACATGTACCAAACTTGCATATTATATGTATCTTTGATCAAATTTTCATAAAATGTCCTTGACCTAGTTTTTCCGCTTCAGTGATTTTGCCTTTCAAAACTAATATTGAGCAAAGTATAAGTGCTGCATGTACCAAACTTGCATATTGGATGTATCTTTGATCAAGTTTTCATAAAATGTCCTTGACCTTGTTTTTCCGCTCGAGTTATTTTGCCTTTAAAAGCCAATATTGCGCAAAGTATAAGTGCTACATGTACCAAACTTGCATATTGGATGTATCTTTGATCAAAACTTTCATAAAATGACCTTGACCTAGTTTTTCCGCTTCAGTGGTTTTGCCTTTAAAAGCCAATATTGAGCAAAGTATAAGTGCTGCATGTACCAAACTTGCATATTGGATGTATCTTTGATCAAACTTTCATAAAATGACCTTGACCTACTTTTTCCGCTCGAGTGATTTTGCCTTTAAAAGCCAATATTGAGCAAAGTATAAGTGCTACATGTACCAAACTTGCATATTGGATGTATCTTTGATCAAATTTTGATAAAATGACCTTGACCTAGTTTTTCCGCTTCAGTGATTTTGACTTTAAAAGCCAATATTGAGCAAAGTATAAGTGCTGTATGTACCAAACTTGCATATTGGATGTACCTTTGATCAAATTTTCATAAAATGTCCTTGACCTAGTTTTTCCGCTTCAGTGATTTCGCCTTTAAAAACCAATATTGAGCAAAGTATAAGTGCTGCATGTACCAAACTTGCATATTGGATGTATCTTTGATCAAAACTTTCGTAAAATGACCTTGACCTAGTTTTTCCGCTTCAGTGGTTTTGCCTTTAAAAGCCAATATTGAGCAAAGTAAAAGTGCTGCATGTACCAAACTTGCATATTGGATGTATCTTTGATCAAACTTTCATAAAATGACCTTGACCTAGTTTTTCCGCTCGAGTGATTTTGCCTTTAAAAGCCAATATTGAGCAAAGTATAAGTGCTACATGCACCAAACTTGCATATTGGATGTATCTTTGATCAAACTTTCATAAAATGACCTTGACCTAGTTTTTCCGCTTCAGTGATTTTGCCTTTAAAAGCCAATATTGAGCAAAGTATAAGTGCTACATGTACCAAACTTGCATATTGGATGTATCTTTGATCAAACTTTCATAAAATGACCTTGACCTACTTTTTCCGCTCGAGTGATTTTGCCTTTAAAAGCCAATATTGAGCAAAGTATAAGTGCTACATGTACCAAACTTGCATATTGGATGTATCTTTGATCAAATTTTGATAAAATGACCTTGACCTAGTTTTTCCGCTTCAGTGATTTTGACTTTAAAAGCCAATATTGAGCAAAGTATAAGTGCTGTATGTACAAAACTTGCATATTGGATGTACCTTTGATCAAATTTTCATAAAATGTCCTTGACCTAGTTTTTCCGCTTCAGTGATTTCGCCTTTAAAAACTAATATTGAGCAAAGTATAAGTGCTGCATGTACCAAACTTGCATATTGGATGTATCTTTGATCAAGTTTTCATAAAATGTCCTTGACCTTGTTTTTCCGCTCGAGTTATTTTGCCTTTAAAAGCCAATATTGCGCAAAGTATAAGTGCTACATGTACCAAACTTGCATATTGGATGTATCTTTGATCAAAACTTTCATAAAATGACCTTGACCTAGTTTTTCCGCTTCAGTGGTTTTGCCTTTAAAAGCCAATATTGAGCAAAGTAAAAGTGCTGCATGTACCAAAGTTGGATATTGGATGTATCTTTGATCAAACTTTCATAAAATGACCTTGACCTAGTTTTTCCGCTCGAGTGATTTTGCCTTTAAAAGCCAATATTGAGCAAAGTATAAGTGCTACATGCACCAACCTTGCATATTGGATGTATCTTTGATCAAACTTTCATAAAATGACCTTGACCTAGTTTTTCCGCGTCAGTGATTTTACCTTTAAAAGCCAATATTGAGCAAAGTATAAGTGCTACCTGTACCAAACTTGCATATTGGATGTATCTTTGATCAAATTTTCATAAAATGACCTTGACCTAGTTTTTCCGCTTCAGTGATTTTGCCTTTAAAAGCCAATATTGAGCAAAGTATAAGTGCTGCATGTACCAAACTTGCATATTGGATGTATCTTTGATCAAGTTTTCATAAAATGTCCTTGACCTAGTTTTTCCGCCTCAGTGATTTTGCCTTTAAAAACCAATATTGAGCAAAGTATAAGTGCTGCATGTACCAAACTTGCATATTGGATGTATCTTTGATCAAGTTTTCATAAAATGTCCTTGACCTTGTTTTTCCGCTCGAGTTATTTTGCCTTTAAAAGCCAATATTGCGCAAAGTATAAGTGCTACATGTACCAAACTTGCATATTGGATGTATCTTTGATCAAAACTTTCATAAAATGACCTTGACCTAGTTTTTCCGCTTCAGTGGTTTTGCCTTTAAAAGCCAATATTGAGCAAAGTATAAGTGCTGCATGTACCAAACTTGCATATTGGATGTATCTTTGATCAAACTTTCATAAAATGACCTTGACCTACTTTTTCCGCTCGAGTGATTTTGCCTTTAAAAGCCAATATTGAGCAAAGTATAAGTGCTACATGTACCAAACTTGCATATTGGATGTATCCTTGATCAAATTTTCATAAAATGACCTTGACCTAGTTTTTCCGCTTCAGTGATTTTGCCTTTAAAAGCCAATATTGAGCAAAGTATAAGTGCTGCATGTACCAAACTTGCATATTGGATGTATCTTTGATCAAATTTTCATAAAATGTCCTTGACCTAGTTTTTCCGCTTCAGTGATTTCGCCTTTAAAAACCAATATTGAGCAAAGTATAAGTGCTGCATGTACCAAACTTGCATATTGGATGTATCTTTGATCAAGTTTTCATAAAATATCCTTCACCTTGTTTTTCCGCTCGAGTTATTTTGCCTTTAAAAGCCAATATTGCGCAAAGTATAAGTGCTACATGTACCAAACTTGCATATTGGATGTATCTTTGATCAAAACTTTCATAAAATGACCTTGACCTAGTTTTTCCGCTTCAGTGGTTTTGCCTTTAAAAGCCAATATTGAGCAAAGTATAAGTGCTGCATGTACCAAACTTGCATATTGGATGTATCTTTGATCAAACTTTCATAAAATGACCTTGACCTAGTTTTTCCGCTCGAGTGATTTTGCCTTTAAAAGCCAATATTGAGCAAAGTATAAGTGCTACATGTACCAAACTTGCATATTGGATGTATCTTTGATCAAACTTTCATAAAATGACCTTGACCTAGTTTTTCCGCTTCAGTGATTTTGCCTTTAAAAGCCAATATTGAGCAAAGTATAAGTGCTACATGTACCAAACTTGCATATTGGATGTATCTTTGATCAAATTTTCATAAAATGACCTTGACCTAGTTTTTCCGCTCGAGTGATTTTGCCTTTAAAAGCCAATATTGCGCAAAGTATAAGTGCTACATGTACCAAACTTGCATATTGGATGTATCTTTGATCAAAACTTTCATAAAATGACCTTGACCTACTTTTTCCGCTACAGTGGTTTTGCCTTTAAAAGCCAATATTGAGCAAAGTAAAAGTGCTGCATGTACCAAACTTGCATATTGGATGTATCTTTGATCAAACTTTCATAAAATGACCTTGACCTAGTTTTTCCGCTCGAGTGATTTTGCCTTTAAAAGCCAATATTGAGCAAAGTATAAGTGCTACATGCACCAAACTTGCATATTGGATGTATCTTTGATCAAACTTTCATAAAATGACCTTGACCTAGTTTTTCCGCTTCAGTGATTTTGCCTTTAAAAGCCAATATTGAGCAAAGTATAAGTGCTACATGTACCAAGCTTGCATATTGGATGTATCTTTGATCAAACTTTCATAAAATGACCTTGACCTACTTTTTCCGCTCGAGTGATTTTGCCTTTAAAAGCCAATATTGAGCAAAGTATAAGTGCTACATGTACCAAACTTGCATATTGGATGTATCTTTGATCAAATTTTGATAAAATGACCTTGACCTAGTTTTTCCGCTTCAGTGATTTTGACTTTAAAAGCCAATATTGAGCAAAGTATAAGTGCTGTATGTACCAAACTTGCATATTGGATGTACCTTTGATCAAATTTTCATAAAATGTCCTTGACCTAGTTTTTCCGCTTCAGTGATTTCGCCTTTAAAAACCAATATTGAGCAAAGTATAAGTGCTGCATGTACCAAACTTGCATATTGGATGTATCTTTGATCAAGTTTTCATAAAATGACCTTGACCTAGTTTTTCCGCTCGAGTGATTTTGCCTTTAAAAGCCAATATTGAGCAAAGTATAAGTGCTACATGCACCAAACTTTCATATTGGATGTATCTTTGATCAAACTTTCATAAAATGACCTTGACCTAGTTTTTCCGCCTCAGTGATTTTGCCTTTAAAAGCCAATATTGAGCAAAGTATAAGTGCTACATGTACCAAACTTGCATATTGGATGTATCTTTGATCAAATTTTCATAAAATGACCTTGACCTAGTTTTTCCGCTTCAGTGATTTTGCCTTTAAAAGCCAATATTGAGCAAAGTATAAGTGCTGCATGTACCAAACTTGCATATTGGATGTATCTTTGATCAAGTTTTCATAAAATGTCCTTGACCTAGTTTTTCCGCCTCAGTGATTTTGCCTTTAAAAACCAATATTGAGCAAAGTATAAGTGCTGCATGTACCAAACTTGCATATTGGATGTTTCTTTGATCAAGTTTTCATAAAATGTCCTTGACCTTGTTTTTCCGCTCGAGTTATTTTGCCTTTAAAAGCCAATATTGCGCAAAGTATAAGTGCTACATGTACCAAACTTGCATATTGGATGTATCTTTGATCAAAACTTTCATAAAATGACCTTGACCTAGTTTTTCCGCTTCAGTGGTTTTGCCTTTAAAAGCCAATATTGAGCAAAGTATAAGTGCTGCATGTACCAAACTTGCATATTGGATGTATCTTTGATCAAACTTTCATAAAATGACCTTGACCTACTTTTTCCGCTCGAGTGATTTTGCCTTTAAAAGCCAATATTGAGCAAAGTATAAGTGCTACATGTACCAAACTTGCATATTGGATGTATCTTTGATCAAATTTTCATAAAATGACCTTGACCTAGTTTTTCCGCTTCAGTGATTTTGCCTTTAAAAGCCAATATTGAGCAAAGTATAAGTGCTGCATGTACCAAACTTGCATATTGGATGTATCTTTGATCAAATTTTCATAAAATGTCCTTGACCTAGTTTTTCCGCTTCAGTGATTTCGCCTTTAAAAACCAATATTGAGCAAAGTATAAGTGCTGCATGTACCAAACTTGCATATTGGATGTATCTTTGATCAAGTTTTCATAAAATATCCTTCACCTTGTTTTTCCGCTCGAGTTATTTTGCCTTTAAAAGCCAATATTGCGCAAAGTATAAGTGCTACATGTACCAAACTTGCATATTGGATGTATCTTTGATCAAAACTTTCATAAAATGACCTTGACCTAGTTTTTCCGCTTCAGTGGTTTTGCCTTTAAAAGCCAATATTGAGCAAAGTATAAGTGCTGCATGTACCAAACTTGCATATTGGATGTATCTTTGATCAAACTTTCATAAAATGACCTTGACCTACTTTTTCCGCTCGAGTGATTTTGCCTTTAAAAGCCAATATTGAGCAAAGTATAAGTGCTACATGTACCAAACTTGCATATTGGATGTGTCTTTGATCAAATTTTCATAAAATGACCTTGACCTAGTTTTTCCGCTTCAGTGATTTTGCCTTTAAAAGCCAATATTGAGCAAAGTATAAGTGCTGCATGTACCAAACTTGCATATTGGATGTATCTTTGATCAAATTTTCATAAAATGTCCTTGACCTAGTTTTTCCGCTTCAGTGATTTCGCCTTTAAAAACCAATATTGAGCAAAGTATAAGTGCTGCATGTACCAAACTTGCATATTGGATGTATCTTTGATCAAGTTTTCATAAAATATCCTTCACCTTGTTTTTCCGCTCGAGTTATTTTGCCTTTAAAAGCCAATATTGCGCAAAGTATAAGTGCTACATGTACCAAACTTGCATATTGGATGTATCTTTGATCAAAACTTTCATAAAATGACCTTGACCTAGTTTTTCCGCTTCAGTGGTTTTGCCTTTAAAAGCCAATATTGAGCAAAGTATAAGTGCTGCATGTACCAAACTTGCATATTGGATGTATCTTTGATCAAACTTTCATAAAATGACCTTGACCTAGTTTTTCCGCTCGAGTGATTTTGCCTTTAAAAGCCAATATTGAGCAAAGTATAAGTGCTACATGTACCAAACTTGCATATTGGATGTATCTTTGATCAAACTTTCATAAAATGACCTTGACCTAGTTTTTCCGCTTCAGTGATTTTGCCTTTAAAAGCCAATATTGAGCAAAGTATAAGTGCTACATGTACCAAACTTGCATATTGGATGTATCTTTGATCAAATTTTCATAAAATGACCTTGACCTAGTTTTTCCGCTCGAGTGATTTTGCCTTTAAAAGCCAATATTGCGCAAAGTATAAGTGCTACATGTACCAAACTTGCATATTGGATGTATCTTTGATCAAAACTTTCATAAAATGACCTTGACCTACTTTTTCCGCTACAGTGGTTTTGCCTTTAAAAGCCAATATTGAGCAAAGTAAAAGTGCTGCATGTACCAAACTTGCATATTGGATGTATCTTTGATCAAACTTTCATAAAATGACCTTGACCTAGTTTTTCCGCTCGAGTGATTTTGCCTTTAAAAGCCAATATTGAGCAAAGTATAAGTGCTACATGCACCAAACTTGCATATTGGATGTATCTTTGATCAAACTTTCATAAAATGACCTTGACCTAGTTTTTCCGCTTCAGTGATTTTGCCTTTAAAAGCCAATATTGAGCAAAGTATAAGTGCTACATGTACCAAACTTGCATATTGGATGTATCTTTGATCAAACTTTCATAAAATGACCTTGACCTACTTTTTCCGCTCGAGTGATTTTGCCTTTAAAAGCCAATATTGAGCAAAGTATAAGTGCTACATGTACCAAACTTGCATATTGGATGTATCTTTGATCAAATTTTGATAAAATGACCTTGACCTAGTTTTTCCGCTTCAGTGATTTTGACTTTAAAAGCCAATATTGAGCAAAGTATAAGTGCTGTATGTACCAAACTTGCATATTGGATGTATCTTTGATCAAATTTTCATAAAATGTCCTTGACCTAGTTTTTCCGCTTCAGTGATTTCGCCTTTAAAAACCAATATTGAGCAAAGTATAAGTGCTGCATGTACCAAACTTGCATATTGGATGTATCCTTGATCAAGTTTTCATAAAATGTCCTTGACCTTGTTTTTCCGCTCGAGTTATTTTGCCTTTAAAAGCCAATATTGCGCAAAGTATAAGTGCTACATGTACCAAACTTGCATATTGGATGTATCTTTGATCAAAACTTTCATAAAATGACCTTGACCTAGTTTTTCCGCTTCAGTGGTTTTGCCTTTAAAAGCCAATATTGAGCAAAGTAAAAGTGCTGCATGTACCAAAGTTGCATATTGGATGTATCTTTGATCAAACTTTCATAAAATGACCTTGACCTAGTTTTTCCGCTCGAGTGATTTTGCCTTTAAAAGCCAATATTGAGCAAAGTATAAGTGCTACATGCACCAAACTTGCATATTGGATGTATCTTTGATCAAACTTTCATAAAATGACCTTGACCTAGTTTTTCCGCCTCAGTGATTTTGCCTTTAAAAGCCAATATTGAGCAAAGTATAAGTGCTACATGTACCAAACTTGCATATTGGATGTATCTTTGATCAAATTTTCATAAAATGACCTTGACCTAGTTTTTCCGCTTCAGTGATTTTGCCTTTAAAAGCCAATATTGAGCAAAGTATAAGTGCTGCATATACCAAACTTGCATATTGGATGTATCTTTGATCAAGTTTTCATAAAATGTCCTTGACCTAGTTTTTCCGCCTCAGTGATTTTGCCTTTAAAAACCAATATTGAGCAAAGTATAAGTGCTGCATGTACCAAACTTGCATATTGGATGTATCTTTGATCAAGTTTTCATAAAATGTCCTTGACCTTGTTTTTCCGCTCGAGTTATTTTGCCTTTAAAAGCCAATATTGCGCAAAGTATAAGTGCTACATGTACCAAACTTGCATATTGGATGTATCTTTGATCAAAACTTTCATAAAATGACCTTGACCTAGTTTTTCCGCTTCAGTGGTTTTGCCTTTAAAAGCCAATATTGAGCAAAGTATAAGTGCTGCATGTACCAAACTTGCATATTGGATGTATCTTTGATCAAACTTTCATAAAATGACCTTGACCTACTTTTTCCGCTCGAGTGATTTTGCCTTTAAAAGCCAATATTGAGCAAAGTATAAGTGCTACATGTACCAAACTTGCATATTGGATGTATCTTTGATCAAATTTTCATAAAATGACCTTGACCTAGTTTTTCCGCTTCAGTGATTTTGCCTTTAAAAGCCAATATTGAGCAAAGTATAAGTGCTGCATGTACCAAACTTGCATATTGGATGTATCTTTGATCAAATTTTCATAAAATGTCCTTGACCTAGTTTTTCCGCTTCAGTGATTTCGCCTTTAAAAACCAATATTGAGCAAAGTATAAGTGCTACCTGTACCAAACTTGCATATTGGATGTATCTTTGATCAAAACTTTCATAAAATGACCTTGACCTACTTTTTCCGCTTCAGTGATTTTGCCTTTAAAAGCTAATATTGAGCAAAGTATAAGTGCTGCATGTACCAAACTTGCATATTGAATGTATCTTTGATCAAATTTTCATAAAATGCCCTTGACCTTGTTTTTCCGCTTCAGTGATTTTGCCTTCAAAAGCCAATATTGAGCAAAGTATAAGTACTGCATGTACCAAACTTGCATATTGAATGTATCTTTGATCAAATTTTCATAAAATGACCTTGACCTAGTTTTTCCGCTTCAGTGATTTTGCCTTTAAAAACCAATATTGAGCAAAGTATAAGTGCTGCATGTACCAAACTTGCATATTGGATGTATCTTTGATCAAATTTTCATGAAATGTCCTTGACTTAGTTTTTCCGCTTCAGTGATTTTGCCTTTAAAAACCAATATTGAGCACAGTATAAGTGCTGCATGTACCAAACTTGCATATTGGATGTATCTTTGATCAAGTTTTCATAAAATGTCCTTGACCTTGTTTTTCCGCTCGAGTTATTTTGCCTTTAAAAGCCAATATTGCGCAAAGTATAAGTGCTACATGTACCAAAGTTGCATATTGGATGTATCTTTGATCAAAACTTTCATAAAATGACCTTGACCTAGTTTTTCCGCTTCAGTGGTTTTGCCTTTAAAAGCCAATATTGAGCAAAGTATAAGTGCTGCATGTACAAAACTTGCATATTGGATGTACAGTGATGATTCGTTAGTCCGGACGATTTGGTTCCCGAGGAATTCGTCCGGATTAACGAATTTTCCGGATTACTGAATCATGTTAAAAATGTCAAAACTTGGGCGCGAAATTCCGAAGGAAAGGGGGAGGGTCGGCCGTTTTTTTGTGCGTGTGTGTATGGTTAGATTGTCTTGTAAACAAATATTTTCTCATCATAGATTTTTTGATTAAATTTTATTTCTTGAAAATAATGGATTACTAAATCTTTAGATATGTCTTTAAAGCATGAGCGCTAAAAAGTAGACAAGGGGAACGTGGTTCGGGCGCCGGGATTTGTCTTCGCTTTTTAAGATCGTCTTGAAGTCAATACTTTTCTCATCATTGAAAATAAAAATACAAGTAGTTTTATTTCTTTATAATTCTAATCAAATTAATAGAAATGAAAGAACAAAATGCACAAGAATAAAGAGAAAACGAAAGTGGAAGGAGGCCTCCGTTTTATTACGCTGAGATCAATATAGAGCGTTACTTTAACCTTTAAAATAAGAATAAAAATTTTTCTAAACATCGAGGTTCCGCGGGCGCCGATAGTTACCAATACCTACCGAAAGGTACCACTTCTCTTCTTGAAAAATACGGAAATCATCGTCTGTCAAGAGCGGTTGACGGTCGTTTTCAATTCTATTTTAACAAAGAACAAGCCCTCAATATCTCAGCTAACGCTAACATTCAGTTCACTCTCATCTTCATCGTGATACAAACATTAAAATCAAAAATATAATCTTTAATTTGAAATGATTTTAGGGCGCGCATCTGTTCAAAATAATGATCGAACGCTACAAGCTGAAAAATGTCACAATAAGAATTAAGAAAGTGACTAAACGAAGCGAACAATTAAGTCTTTTAATGCATAGATTTGATAACCAGGTAAGTACGCGTACCCCAAGACGTGACTAATGCTGCGTATCCCATCGCCTAATTAATTAATCTGCCGGTTTTCCGGTAAATTTCTCCAGGTAAAAATTAATTGTTATGAAAACATGTTCATGTAGATTTCTCCAGGTAAAAATTAATTGTTATGAAAACACGTCCGTGTAGATTTCTCCAAGTAAAAATTCACTGTTATGAAAACACGTCCGTGTAGATTTCTCCAGGTGAAAATTAATTGTTATGAAAACACGTCCATCGTTGCTTGTATCGTCCGGACTAGCGGAACAAAATAACATATGATCCGCACGTCCGTTCCCGAAACTACCGTCCGGATCCGGAACGCGGATTTCCGGATTATCGGATCAGTTTTGCACTATGCACGTTTGTTCCCTGAGAAATCGTCCGGAGTAACGAATTTTCCGGAGTAACGAATTCCGGACTAACGAATCATCACTGTATCTTTGATCAAATTTTCATAAAATGACCTTGACCTAGTTTTTCCGCTCGAGTGATTTTGCCTTTAAAAGCCAATATTGAGCAAAGTATAAGTGCTGCATGTACCAAACTTGCATATTGGATGTATCTTTGATCAAATTTTCATAAAATGACCTTGACCTAGTTTTTCCGCTTCAGTGATTTTGCCTTTAAAAGCCAATATTGAGCAAAGTATAAGTGCTACATGTACCAAACTTGCATATTGGATGTATCTTTGATCAAAACTTTCATAAAATGACCTTGACCTACTTTTTCCGCTTGTGTGATTTTGCCTTTAAAAGCCAATATTGAGCAAAGTATAAGCGCTACATGTACCAAACTTGCAAATAACAATATTGGATGTATCTTTGATCAAGTTTTCATAAAATGACCTTGACTTAGTTTTTCCGCTTAAGTGATTTTGCCTTTAAAATCAAATATTAAGCAAAGTACATGTACCAAACTTGCATATTGGATGTATCTATATCAAACTTTCTTAAAATGACTGACCTACTTTTTCCACTCGAATAATTTTGCCTTTAAAAGCCAATATACATGTACTTAGAAATATGTTTGAATTGAATTTTGCTGCAACGAGGTGAGCTTCGTAATCTGTGATTACCTATGTTTCTTTCTGGTTTTATTTCAAGGAATTCTATCTAGAGTTTTTATAGATACTATCCCATCGGGAGCAGCCAACCAGAACAAAGAAGCATGGCAAAAACTCTCTACTTCGACACGCATAAATGCATTCAATGCCCAAGTTGTGAAAATGAAGTGCCTTTAGTTAGTCTTTATTGAATAAAATTCACCAATGGAGGAATTTGACGTTTCATCTGTATGCTATGTAGCCTGTCAAAACACGAGAACTTACTTTTTTGCTAAGTATAATTTGTAATAGCAGATGTCACTAGTAATTATTATGTTTGGCAGGCTTTTGGATCAATGGAATTGCATTTTTTAATTATAGAGTGCATCTGATGTCTTCATTGAATTTTTTCAGCATGGCGCCACTTGCAAAGATTGTTGTTCATTTTTTTATTCTTATTTCTGACAACGCAGCCAATAAGCGAAACTGCCCCTTTTTTAAATACTACTTAATACAGTGAGGTTAAATAAGCTCTAATTGCTTCCTTTTCGTCCTACTAATTAACTTACTATAGATTGCATCATATATGTAACATTTAAGTATGTTTAAACGTTACTAATTAGCACGGAGCCCCCTTTAAAGCGCCTGCGCCTGTAATACACTCCGTACGTCAACTGGACTCTGTCCTGGAGATTGTTAATTGGAGAAAGTTGTTCTTCGTGTTATAAAGCTGCGTTTGCTTGTCCCATTTTCTTTTCTCGTGAAAAAGTTCTGCTTTATACTAGTATTTTTTTTCAGGAATTCGTAAGCCCTTTGAGTCTGATTATGGAATCTGATTTCGGGCTTTTTGTGTGGTTTTCATTCACTGACTTTTAATACAATATATTCTGCAAGAAGTATACTTATACATAAAAAAAGAATGAAACCAGAGGGTGCTACTGAGATTAATTTTGGCTCTGCCTGAAAATCACTTTTGCTGGAAGCATCACTGATGAGGATTTTACCATCCGAAATACGTGTATGTTGCATTGAAATTGATTTGAAATTTTCTTCAAGAAAGTTAAGAGTTTGAATACTTCCGTATTATTACATTGAATAGTGGGGGGGGGGTTGGGGATACAGATGCAAGATCCCCTCCTTTGTTTTACATTTTTCCTTTAGAAATTGCATGGGATAAATATTCTTTAATATATGGAGAGAGAATGTCCAACCTCTTCTGGTCAGGGGTCAGCTCCCGGTAAAATTTAAGCGTTTTGTGATGTCTTTATTACACTTAACCAAATATTGTCTTAAAACTTGCACAAAATGTAGATGTACTCAAGTAAAAACACAATTTTTACGGCGAATACAAAATAAGAGATTTTTAAAATTATAGATTTAGAATGACATTAAACATAGAATCCCTCGTGTAAAATTTCTACTCAGAATTTGATTGACAAGGCGCTAAGATTAGGGTGAGCCGGTAACTTGTGTTAGCCGGGAACTGGCCCCCGATCAGTACTTCCAAAGAACATCATACTTGCCCAAGCTTTTCAAGTAGTGTGTTCAAAACGTTCATTTTTAGGAAATAAATAATTTGGCACGGTCCATTTGATATTTATTGGGGGGGGGGCTTGGCTTTTTTGACGAGGTAAGATTTTTTAAGCCCCGGACCAGGGCAAAAAATATGTTTCACCTCCAACCGGAGCAAATTATTTCATTTATTTAGCAATTGTTAAACGTCAATGAAATTTTGATAACAGAAATTTTCGAATGCACTGAAGAAACGATCAACCGAAGTGAAGTTGATCGAACTGGGCTACATGTGCCCTCGGGGACTCCTGGTCCACCAGCAGTGACACTCACCAAGTAGTACCAATGCTAAACGTCTTCAAATTCAATAGCATAATCTAAGAACAGATAAATTTGCAGCATGGACCAGACATGCACGTTTCGGGTACTTAACCCTCGTCAGTGATCCTCAATATAGACGATGTAATATAGATAAAAAGTGTTAAAGTAATAATGTCAAAAATGTACCAAAAAAACGTAGCATGATGGGTGGGATATGATGCTTCAGGACCCACGTTTTAGAAAAATCAAGAAATTTTGATTACAGAAATTTTCGAATGCGTTGAAGAAACGATAAACCGAAGTTGATCGAACTTGGCAATATGTGCCCTCGGCGACACTCACCAAGTGGTACAAATGTTAAACGTCTTCAACAGCATCATTTAAGAACAAATAAATTTGCAGTCTTTATTTTTTTCTTCCATATACAGTCTTTGTATCTTGTTTCCGTTAAAGCGTTCCTTGATAACTTTATTGATAAAACCTCATGACAAAGATCTGCTTCTTTTAAAATTTTATTGCTACTGGTATGTATATGAAGCCATTGGTCTAAAGGGTATCATTCTTGATACAGTATTTTTATTGCTAAATCTCTTGGCCGCTTTTTTATGTATCAACCTTGAAATGCAAAAATATTTTGCTAGCCCTCCTAGCCGGCACTGGATACATATTGTTCCTTTCTATTGTGCTGTCTTCTGGATGGCCCTCCAAGTCGGCACTGGAAACGTATTATTCCTTTTTATTGTGCTGTCTTTCTTGTTCTTAAAAACAAAACAAAATTAACTGTAAAGATTTTGTATTATCTCTTAGTCTATCATGTTATCAATAATACAATATGATCTTCTTTTTCATATAGTTTAACATGTTTGAAACAGACCATTTTGAGTTTCAAGATGTCTTGAAGAAAGTTTATGTTTATATGTTTCAAAAATGTTCATGTCCCATGCCCATTTGCGCCGGTCCCATCCCTATGATAAACATTCACCAAACCATGAGGCATTTGGCTGTATTTGATTGTAAATTATTCAGAATGCTACATCATGGATGAAATTAAGTCAAAACGAACAAAAAGATAAATGTAAAGAACATCAAAAGATTAAGACACGAACTGTATTACGCATGCCCTCTTTTTATATCCATTTACATATTCATCTGTGTCTCTGGGGCCTCTGCGTTTCGCGGTCTTGTTTGTGTGATGTCATCTTACAGTGAGGAGGTTGTTTTACACCACTATGTACGTTCTTCGAGACTTCTGGGTAATTGGAGAAGTGGGAGGGTTGTGCGCACGTAATCCAGGATAACCACACCATTTGCTACTTGCGTGACAGATGGCCGTCCAAAGTCGGCACCGGTTGCCCATTGGTCTCGTCGGTTTATGTGTAGTCTTTTGTGTTTGATGTTTACATGTCGTGTGTATCTTTTCCGTCTCGTGCTGTACTCGTCTTTTGTGTTTTTGCATCGGGTGTTTTGGTGTTTTACTGTTGATGCTGCAACGGGGTCTTGTTGGAGATTTCCTCCCTTCTTTTTATATCTACACTTATTTCGTGTTGCAGTGTGGAGTTGGTAAAGCAATTCCCCGCGACCCGATGTTTGAAGTGTTTTAATTACATTGTGTTCTCTAACTTGGCTTTGTTGTAGTGTCTTCTACGTAAGACTCTAATTTACTTTTCTTCCATTATCGCATTATGGCATTTTTAAGGTCGCCTCGTATCAAACTAACCCCCTTGAGATTACCCTCTGTCACTACAATCACTTTACCATCATCGACATTCAACAGTAAAAAACTTTTCCCTCACCAAGAGTACTCTTATCACCTCTCAAATTTAGACCCCACAGTCGTATTTTACGCACTACTCCATCTGCAGGCTCTACATTCAACAACAGACACAGAGGGTTCTCAATTATTTCTAAGTGCAAAAGTAAAAGATGCTCGTTGTGTCACCTCATCAACTGCGACTCCATAATAACATCAAGTGTAAATGGGCAGAAATTCAAAATCGAGGTAGACCAAGACATCGGTTGATCGTCTCAAGATCTTATTTACGTAATGACTTGAAATGCCAGGGGATGTGGCGCACAATATGTAGGTGAGACAGGCCAACCTTTAAAATCTCGTTTTAGGAACCATTCTTATAAGATCAGAACCTCACGTCAACAAAAACACAGAAACTTTCTTTATAATCACTTTGTTAAATATAATCATTCTATTTCGGATATCAACATTACCCCAGTTCAGACTTTTCCAAAACGTAAAAATGAAAGTAATGACAAATATGGATAATGACCATATCCCTGTCTACAGTACAAAATCGATAATTCAGAAAATCAGAAACCGAAGGCATACAAAATTAGGATAAAACAGGAACCAAAGCAAACAAAAACAAAAACCTCCACCATATGAAAAGAAGCGAACTCCCGATATGAGAGTGAGACCAGGTGCCCAGGAAGAGTAAGCATCTCCTGCTTGCATGCAACACCCGTCGCTTCAATTCGGTAGAACTGTCACATCCGGTTACTTCCATTTTGGAAGATATAGAGTACAATCTTTGGTTGGATGGTTCAAATGGTCTATGACAGAATATCATCCACCATTCTGGATAGTGGGACATCATAGTGTATGACGAGTTCCCCATATCGACCGTAGAACTTCCTCAGTGACGATGTTAGTCGGTCACAAACATATCCCTGACTGAGAAGCTTATCTGAAAGACGCCTAGCTCTCAGAACAAAATCCGTATATTTGGTACTTGCTCTGGCATAGCGTATCAACTGAGATATGAACACGCCATAAGCAGGCGATGAAGGGATGTTGCTACTCAGGAAAGGAAAGTTCGTAATGCTGAAATTGAAGTCGTCACGTTTGTCATAGAGTGAGGTGTTCATGTGACCATCAGTGTCGTAGGACAACATTATGTCCAAATAGGATGCTGAATTATTTGTCTCTGAAGTTTCTTTGAATTCAAGCTCCGAAGGATAGATACTGCTCAGGTAATCCGCGAATTTTGGATTATTGATGGACAACACATCGTCTATGTATCTGTAAGTGAAGTTGAAGTCAGAAACTAAGTATCTTTTCCCTTCAGAGACCAAAGATTGAATGAATTCAGCTTCGTACGAGTAAAGGAAAATGTCGGCAAGGAGTGGGGCACAATTGGTCCCCATTGGAATTCCGACAATTTGCTGGAAGACCTTTCCTCCAAACACCACAAAAATGTTGTCGATCAGAAAGTTTAACATCTGAATAATGTCTGTTTCAGTGTACTTATTTTCAGAATCTGACTTTTCTTTTACAAAGTAGGTTTTGTCATAGTTAACAACAATAAATTTGTATTTGCGATTACCGTTCTTACTTGTAAACGCATTACTTATAATTTTTGCGAGTCTTTCTTTCAATTTAGAATGTGGAATTGTAGTGTAAAGTGTCGAAAAATCAAAGGCTTTGATCGAATGGACTCTACTAAAATGAGTGGATTTCAGATGTTCTAAAAGTTCCTTCGAATTCTTTAAAATCCACATCTGGTTGATACCACTGCGAGAATATACTGTCGAACAATATTTTTGTAGCCCAGATTTTATTTCAGATAAAACTTTGGTGAGTAAGATCGATACAGATTTGGTAGAACATTTTGAGGAACCAGCGATGAAACGTTGTTTGTACGGATTCTTATGCATTTTAGGTATTCAGTATAAGTATGGTAAATCTAAATCTAAATTGGTAGTGTCGAAGCCAAAGGAAGCAAGAGCTGATTTGTGGTTATCTATTATTTCAGAGGCAGAAAGGTTTGTTGGGGTGTAAGTGGGATTTCCAGGTGTCGCATTTAAACCCAACTCTTTAACTAGACTGTCGAAATAGTACTTTTTGCAAGTAAATGTGTAATATTTGAGGCTTTGTCCGCTGGTGTGATGACATAATGTTCTTGGAGGTAGGTAAGTTCTGTGATAACATCAGGGTCTTTAAATATAGACACGAATCTGGTGTTCACAGTTGATTTTAATCGGTTAATTCTAGATAAAAGTAACCCTCTGATTGATTTTATCCATTCGGAAAGGGTGTCGAGCTGTACATCCTCTTTCTTTGCCCAACGTCTTGCATATTCCTCTCAAGAGTTCATAATAATTTTGACATTTTGGTTCCACGTAAAGGACATACTTTCTCTGTATTTGGGACCCTTTTTTAACAATTCTCTCAACTTGTCGTTCTTGACTATACTAAGGTCACCAGTAATAACGTGTCCACAAGGAGAGTAGTTGAAATCCGATGAAGAACATTCGCAGGGAAGTGGATGTAGTGAGGGATTACTTAAATCTATACACTGCAGGAATCGTTTGTAATTGTAAATTCTAGATGCAACTGTTGGTGTGTAGCTATAGGAAATACAAGGAGTTTCTTTTCTTTTGAAATATGGTGGGATTTTTTCTGTGACAGTTTTGTGATTCAAAATTTGACCAAGATTCAAGTTATCAATACCTTTGTTTGCAAATCTTACTTTAATGAAAGGGCGGTTTGTTTCCTCCTCTGATTTATCTGATCTAACTGCTTGAAATAAACGAAACGTAGAAATGTCCAAGATGACTCCTTGTAGTCTGTATTCTGGGGAACGTGTATCGGTATATGCGAGATCCTTCGTATAATCGTAGATTTCATGTAACTTCCGTAAAGGAACAGAGTATAATTTGGTACGAATATAATGCAGGCCTAGAGGCTCATTCAAAAATGGAACCAAGTCATCGAAGGAGAAACTATGTATCTCAGGCCCATTATATTTTCGAATGCCATGACTTCGAGGTCTTCTTTGTGATCTGTTGAATAAGCTAGTCACATTTACCGATTGACAACCGGGACTTGTTAAGTTTCCTATAGTGCTGATGTTATCGTTGCACCCATAGGGCGCTGCAGTGTTAAGATTTTTTATCCAGAACTCTTCTCTGTTGCGACGGAGAAGTGTGCTCAAATTGGGATTGTTTGTGGGGTGATTTATTTTCTCCAGGATTCTGACTCTCATCGATAAAACAGAATGATCCGCCTGGTCAAAATGTCGGTAAAGGAGTTGACTTCCTTTATTATTTATTTTTGACCGGTGTCCTGACATTCTTTTTCGGAGCTGGCCTTTGGTTTCGCCCACATAAATCAATCCACAAAGTGAGCACTCTATTCCGTACACAACATTAGATGTCATGCAGTTAAGGTTTTCAAAACTATGCGTGTTAAATGTTTGTTTTGTGAGATTACTTGAGAATGAAGTGTCTGTTATTAGGATGTTACCGTAAGACCGAAATTAAAAAACGCCGACTACAAGCTCAACTTGCCTGGATCACCAAACTTCAGACTGCGTACCCTCTTGGTTTAAACGATCAAATTTATGGACAAGGAAACATTTCCTCAATTTCTACCAATATCAACATCTTTTCAATTCGCCCAAACACTAAAAGGAAATACAGGTGGCACGGGAAAAGACGAAACAGACAAAAAAGAAAACGATCCAGAACATACCGCTTTCTCAACGATTTTCTTACTTTAGTACGCAATGGCGGAAGACATGAGCTGTTACATGCTCTGTCGTCAATACCAGTTATGCACTTGAAATCTATCTTGGATGAAGCAGAGGTTGCATTCTTAAGAAACACTGACTGATTCAGACTTAATATCATTGTCTCATTCGCACAGTATAAACTTTATCCTATTGTGAAAAACACCTCACCTAAAAGACGATTCATAAAAGTCCCGTTTATTAACAAAGGTTTTGATCTTCTAAACATCTCTAATATTTTTCGGGATCATCGTGTACAAAAAGAAGGTACCATTCCTCAATATTTTGAAAATTTAGAGCCACCTCTTATTTGTTATAAGTACAAGAAACCTATTCGAAACTTTGTTTTTAACTATAATAAAGTTACAACAGATCCTGACATACTTGAATCGTGTCCTGCTTCTTGAGAATGTGCAACTTCTAAATATCTCTACAAACCAGCTGGCCATGTTCTTACAGGTGACTTTTCAATTATCCAAGACAGACAGCTCCGTGGTCTTCTTAAAAAAGGCCCTAAGTATAGAATCCCTTCCAAGCTAGATTTTGTCAAATGCCGTGAAGTGCTTACGGAAACCTTAGATAATTATACGAAAAGATGGTGTAAATCTGAAGGAGTCGAACCGCATTCTCTGAATGACTGGAAAAACCTCATTTTAGATATAACGGATATTCGAATAGATAACTTCCATAAAAACCCTCATCTTTTTCAAAATCCACGTTCCAAATCAGAAAGATATTTCAAATCCAAACTAAGTAAATTACATGAAAAATATGTCTTTGCACCAGCTGATAAAGCAGCCAACAACACCATTATCATTTGAAAACGTTACTACATATCAACTTTGATTTCGGAACTTTCGTCTACTAATACATATATCAAAAGCAATGAAAGTGCATCTAACATTTTAAGCAAACATAACAGTGAACTGTCTTCATTCAATATCTCTATTTCTAAATTAGATCTCCAAACACTATATTGCATACCGAAACTGCACAAGTCTCCTTACAAATTTCGATTTATTGCTAATTCTAGTAACTGCTCCACTACAATTTTGTCTCGAAATCTGACGTCAGCACTTACTGCTATTAAAGAACACATAACTAGATATTGTGAAACGGTTCTAAAAAGGAACGATGTAAATCTATTTTGGTCTATAAAGAATTCAGGGGATGTGATTGAAAAAATGAAATCTGGAAATTTCCAAGCCAATACGATTTCTTCATACGACTTCTCTAATATGTACACCACACTTCCTCATGACAAAATTAATGATCGATTATCTAATCTAATTAAATGGTGTTTTGATCGAGAGCGAAAAACTTACATTTGTACATCTGAATCGAAGGGTTTCTTTTCCTCGACAGACTACAAATCATACAAATCATGGACATGTAGTGACCTGTGTAATGCCTTGTCCTTCCTCTTGGACAATATTTATGTTAGATTTGGTGAGGATCTATACAAGCAGATTGTAGAAATTCCTATGGGTACTAACTTTGCGCCTCTTGTTGCAGATTTATTTTTATACACTTATGAAAAAGAATTTATCCAAAATCTTCAAAAGCAAAGAAAATTTGATGAGCTGAAATGTTTCAATAATACTTCTAGGTATCTGGATGATATTCTAACCATTGACAATCCTGCTTTTGAATTATATAAGAATGAAATTTATCCACAAGAATTAACCCTTAACAAGGCAAACCTTTTAAATACAGAAACACCCTTTTTGGACCTAAATATCAAAATTGTAAACGGAAAGATTCATACAAGTGTATATGACAAAGGGATGATTTTGCATTCAACATAGTAAATTTCCCCTGGCTTGACGGTGATGTTCCAAGATTACCGTCATACGGCATTTACATATCACAGCTCATCCGGTACGCTAGAGCATGTACTGATATTTTGGATTTTCACAGTAGAAATTTACAAATTACCAAAAAACTTTTAGGTCAAGGTTTCCGCTTTCATAAACTAGTTAAAACTTTCTGGAAATTTTACAAAAATTACAGTCAACTTCTTTTAAAATTCGGATCTATACCTGCAACAGAGTACATTACTATGGGTATTACACAACCTGTCTTTTATGGTGATATGATAAACAAAATAAAAAGGATCAAAGGTAGGCAGCATAACCATCGAAAATGCGTCAGAATCATCAAACGCCTTTTATACCGTGGATATGATCCTAATGTCACCAGACGGACACTAGGCTTGGTACTTGACCAATCTACAGTCTTATACAAGCGCATCATTGAGACTTGCACTCTAACTAACTGTGACGACGGGACCCCATGACGGGCCCTGTCCAAACTTCTTTAGAGAAGACAGGGCCCAGACCACCTGTCCTCTCTGAATGTCAGTCAGACTCCTCGGGTGATTACATACATGAGCTCGCTACAGCCGGCAGAGCACGGACTGTATTACGCATGCCCTCTTTTTATATCCATTTACAAATTCATCTGTGTCTCTGGGGCCTCTGCGTTTCGCGGTCTTGTTTGTGTGATGTCATCTTACAGTGAGGAGGTTGTTTTACACCACTATTGTACGTTCTTCGAGACCTCTGGGTAATTGGAGAAGTGAGAGGGTTGTGCGCACGGAATCCAGGAGAGAGGGTTGTGCGCACGTAATCCAGGATAACTACACCATTTGCTACTTGCGTGGCAAATGGCCGTCCAAAGTCGGCACCTGTTGCCCATTGGTCTCGTTTGTTTATGTGTAGTCTTTTGTGTTTGATGTTTACATGTCGTTTGTCTCTTTTCCATCTCATAGTATGCTCTTCTTTTGTGTTATTGCTTCGGATGTTTTGCTGTTTTGCTGTTTGTGCTGCAACAGGGTCTTGCTGGAGATCCCCTCCCTTCTTTGGTATGTGAATATATACATGTATCTCAGTGTGATACAAATCAAGTTCGTGTTTCAATTTGATTGACCCATTCCTACAGGAGTTATGATCCCTGAACTTAGCAAATTTCATGAACTGCTCAGTTTACAGTCTTTCATCTCTGTTGTTGTAGATATTTAGCTGATTTTCGGTATGTAGATATATTATAGTACGATAAAGAATAAGTTGAAGTTGGGTTTGATTTAATTGTTCTTACAAAAGGTATGGCCTCATAAAATTTCATGAAATTTTCCTGTTTTCCGGACATTTTCTAATACACATATTGAATTTATGTTGATGTTGGATTCATCTTTTGGTATAAGGTAAGGTCAAGGCAGAGTTGAAGGACATGGATTAATGCCGGTAGGGACTTATGTGCGCCCTATGTGTGCAACGATAACATCAGCACTACAGGAAACTTAACAAGTCCCGGTTGTAAATCGGTAAATGTGACTAGCTTACTCAACAGACCACAAAGAAGACCTCGAAGTCATGGCATTCGTAAATATAATAGGCCTGAGATACATAGCTTCTCCTTCGATGACTTTGTTCCATTTTTGAATGAGCCTCTAGGCCTGCATTATATTCGTACCAAATTATACTCTGTTACTTTACGAAATCTACGAATATACGAAGGACCTCACATTTACCTATACACGTTCCCCATAATACAGACTACAAGGAGTCATCATTTCTACTTTTCGTTTATTTCAAGCAGTTAGATCAGATAAATCAGAGGAGAAAACAAACCGTCCCTTCATTAAAGTAAGATTTGCAAACAAAGGTATTGATAAATTGAATCTTGGTCAAATTTTGAATCATAAAACTGTCACAGAAAAAATCCCACCATATTTCAAAAGAAACGAAACTCCTTGTATTTCCTTTAGCTACAATAGCTACACACCAATGAGTTAAAGAAGATCCTGACGACAATCTCAACAGCACTCACAATAGAGCACCAAATTGAGCATCGACGGACCCCTAGCAAGCTAGAGGTGGGACCAGATGCCCGGGAGGGGTAAGCATCCCCTGTTGGCTAGCCGCACCCGCCATCGATGCAACCAACCAACCAACCAACAGTTGCATCTAAAACTTACAATTACAAACGATTCCTGCAGTGTATGGATTTAAGTAATTCCTCACTACATCCACTTCCTTGCGAATTTTTTTCATCGGATTTCAACTACTCTCCTTGTGGACACGTTATCACTGGTGACCTTAGTCAAGAACGACAAGTTGAGATAATTGTTAAAAAAGGGTCCCAAATACAAAGAGAGTATGTTCTTTACATGGAACCAAAATTTCAAAATTATCATGGACTCTTGTGAGGAAAATGCAAGACATTGGGCAAAGAAAGAAGATGTACAGCTCGACATCCTTTCCGAATGGATAAAATCCATCAGAGGGTTACTTTTATCTAGAATTTACCGATTAAAATCAACTGTGAACACCAAATTTGAGTCTATATCTAAAGACCCTGATGTTATCACAGAGCTTACCTACCCCCAAGAACATTATGTCATCACACCAGCGGACAAAGCCTCAAATAATTACACATTTACTTGCAAAAAGTACTATTTCGACAGTCTAGTTTAAGAGTTGGGTTTAAATTCGACACCTGGAAATCCCACTTACACCCCAACAAACCTTTCTGCCTCTGAAATAATAGATAACCACAAATAAGCTCTTGCTTCCTTTGGCTTCCACACAAACAATTTACAATTAGATTTATCATGCTTATACTGCAGACCACCTAAAATGCCTAAGAATCCTTACAAACAACGTTTCATCGATGGTTCCTCAATATGTTCTACCAAATCTGTATCGATCTTACTCACCAAACTTTTATCTGAAATCAAATCTGGGCTTCAAAAATATTGTTCGACAGTGTATTCTCGCAATGGTATCAAAAAGATGTGGATTTTATAGAATTCGAAGGAACTTTTAGAACATCTGAAATCGAGTCCTTTTAGTAAAGTCCATTCGATCAAAGCATTTGATTTTTCGACACTTTACACTACAATTCCACATTCTATATTGAAAGAAAGACTCGCAAAAATTATAAGCAATGCGTTTAGAAGTAAGAACGGTAATCGCAAATACAAATTTATTGTTGTGAACTATGACAAAACAACTTTGTGACAGAAGAATCCGATTCTGAAAATAAGTACACTGAAACAGATATTATTCAGATGTTAAACTTTTTGATCGACAACATTTTTGTGGTGTTTGGAGGAAAGGTCTTCCAGCAGATTGTCCGAATTCCAATGGGGACAAATTGTGCCCCACTCCTTGCCGACATTTTCCTTTACTCGCACAAAGCTGAATTCATTCAATCTTTGGTCTCTGAAGGGAAAAGATACTAGCTTCTGACTTCAAATTCACTTACAGATACATAGACGATGTGTTGTCCATCAATAATCCAAAATTCGCAAATTACCTCAGCAGTATCTATCCTTGGGACCTTGAAGTAGAAGAAACTACAGAGACAAATAATTCAGCATCCTATTTGGACATAATACTGTCCCACGACACTGATGGTCACATGAACACCTCACTCTATCACAAACGTAACGACTTCAATTTCAGCATTACAAACTTTCCTTTTGTGAGTAGCAAAATCCCTTCATCTCCTGCTTATGGCTGTTCAAATCTCAGTTGATACGCTATGCCAGAGCAAGTACCAAATATATGGATTTTGTTCTGAGAGCTAGGCGTCTTTCAGATAAGTTTCTCAGTCAGGGATATGTTTGTGACCGACTAACATCGTCACTGAGGAAGTTCTACGGTCGATATGGGGAACTCGTCATACACTATGATGTCCAACTCTCCAGAATGGTGGATGATATTCTGTCATAGACCATTTGAACCATCCAATCAAAGATTGTACTCTATGTCTTCCGAAATGGAAGTAACCGGATGTGACAGTTCTACCGAATTGAAGCGGCGGGTGTTGCATGCAAGCAGGAGATGCTTACTCTTCCTGGGTACCTGGTCTCACTCCCATATCGGGAGTTTGCTTCTTTCAATGTGGTGGAGGTTTTTGTTTGTTTGCTTTGGTTCCTGTTTTATCCTGATTTTTGTATGCCTTCGGTTTCTGATTTTCTGAATTATCGATTTTGTGCTGTATACAGGGATATGTTCATTATCCATATTTGTCATTGCGATTCATAAATTTATTTATGTTATATTATATTAAACGTTTTCAATTCAATAGCATAATTTTAAGAACAGATAAATTTTCAGCATGGACCAGACATGCACATTTCGGGTACCTAACCCTCGTCAGTGATCCTCAATATAAACAATGTAACATAGCCAAAGACTGTGAAAATTATGTCTAAAAATGTACCGAAAGACGTAGCAGGATGGGTGGGATATGATGCTACAGGACCCATGTTTTAGAAATTTCAAGAATTTTGGTAACAGAAATTTTTGAATGTGTTGAAAAGACAGACGATCAACCGAAGCTGATCGAACTTGGCTACATGTGCCCTGGGGAACTCCTGGTCCTCCAGCAGAAGTATGCTAGGGTATCACAGTATAATCACATTCTAAAAGACTGTTATTTTTTATAGAATAAGTGTCTTATATTGTGTGTTTATGCAGAAATAAATTACAATGGCTGATGTATCTATTTTGATATAATGCGCGTCAGCGTAATGCCCAAAATAGACCGAAGGAAGCGCCCGATTTTATCTAAAGAGCGAACCTGTTTACCAATGTGGAAGGGAGTTAATTTTAGAAAGGAACAGCTGGAGTTTCCCATGACAACGTTACGCTTATTCAGTATGACTGAAATAACATAAATTAATGCAATATGTTATATCAAGTATTACAAATCAGAAATTCAACAATGGAATAATGACAAAATATGACCAAATAAGTTATTTATTATTGTAGATGTTGACTGTTTAGAACTAATTTTGTTTGCGAAATGCATTCCTATTTCCGTCAGTTGCAGAGTCAGTTGCAGTGCGGTGAAATCATGGATTGTTGACAAGCGTTTGTTTACGGATTTTTCTTATACTGTGTATTGTTTATTGGTGGTTTATTTCGAAATTATCCCAAACAACGTTGAATAAGACAAGAAATCTTCATTCGAAATAGTCTGTTGAGTGTAGGATATTGAAGCGACAGGTGTTGCATGTAAGAAGGAGATGATTACTCTTCCTGGGCATCTGGTCTCACTCCCATATCGGGAGTTCGCTTCTTTTCATGTGGTTGAGGTTCTTGTTTGTTTGGGTTTATGATATCGGGAGTTCGCTTCTTTTCATGTGGTGGAGGTTTTTGTTTGTTTGCTTTGGTTCCTGTTTTATCCTGATTTTGTATGCCTTCGGGTTCTGATTTTCTGAATTATCGATTTTGTGCTGTATACAGCGATATGGTCATTATCCATATTTGTCATTCTGAATATCGATTTTGTGCTCTATATAGGGATATTGTCATTATCCATATTTGTCATCAATCGACAGAGAACTACTCCTGCCTCTGTCGTTTAATGTTGATATCGTAAAATTCTGTAATCTTCATGATACAGTCGCTGAAAGAGGTAAGGATTAATGGGGAATATTTTAGTTATGAATTCGACTTTCTATATGATGACGTTCCTGCTTCATATAAATGTATATTGTATTGGAAAGGATTTTAAACTTGTTGATATTCAATTCAAATTCAATTCAAATTCAAATTCATCCGCGATGTTGGGCGTCATGACGTCACACTGTTATTTATACGGAAATTAATAACAATCGTCCTGAAAGCTTTGTCTCTAGCGCTTACAGTGATTGTGCATATAGATATTTACATTCTATTTTTCACCCTTAAAATGACGTTTATATACGTTTAAAACTCCGTTGCTAAGGCGTACTGTCATACTTCAAGTTACTATGACGTCATATTTCAAATCGGGCCATCGTAGTTATACTCCTATAATCACAGAGTAAACTATAAACGAATGAATGGGCATATGCAGAAGTACATTTTGAAGTGAATGCAACCAGAACTCACATGCAATCATTTCATAATACGAATGTATATGATATCAGTAAAATTCATATCGTGCCACTCGATGTTCCTCCTTCAAAATTATTGTTAAAGGAATATTTCATTTATTGATACAATAACGTGGTTTGAAGGGTTCTTATAGCACATTTTGTGCAGAATCTCACACGGATCTTTAAGTGTATTCTTACTATTTTTTGTTCGAAAAGCGGTAAAATAATAACAAAGAACTTTAAATATTTTGTTCTATCTCATCATTTGAAGACGCTTACGTAAAATCATATTTCTTTGTTCGAAATTTGTAAACATAATGATTTAATGATACCCTATTATGTGCATACCATACCATGACGTAATTTTAACCACCACTTTATGTTTATAGTACATGTTCTACAGAACGTGAAGTTAAGATAAGTCTGATATTCGATTTAAAGTGTCCGTAATTTTGTTTTCACCATAAAAGCACAAAATGGCACAAAGTATCATTTCAAAAAGGAACATGATTATTGTTTTTGGAGTTTGTGTTTTGATATCCATATTTTTTCGTTTTCGAACACTGATTTGGAGCTATGATATTATCCGTAGAAGTAAAATACCATCAAACAGTGCGATTCGATATATAAGAAAAATTCCGTACAGAAATACATCATACCGGTATTATCAGCGGCAGAACGTAATACTTTTCTATGGAATGAAGTGGTGGGAGAAAAGTATCATAGAGAAGTATGCTCCTTTCAAAAACTGTCCTGTGAGATGTAAAATTATCACTGACGTAAGGAACAGTTCAGCGGCCGATGTCGTCATTATGCAGGCTGATGTAGTTACCAATCGAATCCTTCCAATAAAACGCGCCAATCAGATCTGGATTCTCTCCGAGTTTGAAAGTCCGATCAATTTGAAAGATGCTCGCCGCCCATTGGTCGACAAAAATGTATTAGATCAACATAGAAGGAAGTTTAATTGGACCATTGGATACCGTAGGGATGCAGATTTCGTAGTGACACATGGACGCTTTCTTTTGCGGAATTCATGGGATAAGATAAATTCAAGTTACCTGGGCCACCTTTTGAAAACAAAAATAAAGACATCGACCTGGTTTAATTCTCATTGTCCAACTTTATCATTAAGGGAGAAATATGGGAATATGTTAGGGAAGCATACACAACTCGATATTTTTGGAACTTGTGGGAACATTCTGAGAGAATGTAAACCTGGAACACGTTTCAAAGAAGCTTTTGGATTCACCAAAGGAAGATGTATTGACTTTATAGTCGAGAATTACCGATTTATAATGTCATTTGAAAATACTCTTTGTTTGGACTATGTAACAGAAAAATCATTACAAAGAGTCATGCCCCATTATATTGTACCCGTCGTTAGGACATATGCTAATCATACATTATTTCATCCACGGGATTCTATTGTAGATACAAGCAAATTTAATTCTGTCAAAAGTCTAGCGTATTTTCTCAGTTCAATGAACGGCACTAGTTATAGGGCATTTCATTCATGGAGGAAATATTATATGCATGAAAATATGCATAACATGTGGCTGGAGAATATATGTCGTATTTGTGAACGTTCATATGACAGAGTGAGATATACCAGGGTGTATGAAGATATCTATAAATGGATTTGGGAACCAAATGGAAAACCCGTGTGCAAAAATGCTGATGACTTAAAATAATATGTGGTGAATATTTCCAACTCTTATGAAAGTACTCTTCGAATTATCTATATTCAGATTTGCTTGAACTTCGAATTCATTTGCACAAAGGACCATAAATATACACTTTAAATCGTTTCAAAAAGAAAGAGAATGCAGACTACAACTTCTTTTATGTGTATAGAAGTGAAGTGTCTGTCTTTCTGTCAATTTTGTACTAATTTGGTAGTATGTATCCTTAAAGTTTGTGTTAGATCATCTATTTATCTTTTTTAATTTATTTATTTTTCTATTGTATGACATTATATAACCAGATCACCGGATATATAGGTTTCCCTCCTTTTATTTCTTTGTGTGTGTGTGTGTGTTTCACTGAAAATTATTTACGTAATTACTATGTGTGCTATAGTTTTAACATTTCCTATCATTTCTGAATAAACACTGTAAGGTTTTGGGAAGTATTCTCATTTTCCTTTATAATACGTAGTTGTATGAGCATTGTTTGTTGCTATGTTTAAGAAGTGATAGACACAGGTCTTTTAAGAATGTTCGTTGTGTCATACGTCTTTTTCAATTTTTCGCGAGCCATTTTGTAGTCACATTGCTTTTCACGTAGTGAAAATAAGCCCCCTGCCTATGGTGTATTCATATAACAAATTAGCAATTCAAACTACACATAATCCGTTCTTAGGGCAAGGAGACTATAAGAAAAACTGGTTTACCAAGGATACAATTATAAGAACGAATGAATTTGCTACAGCAAACTCTTTTTGGACAATGCAATGAAATGTTATACATTATAACATCATGTTGGAAGATATTTAAGTTAGGACCATCTAAAACTCGGACTTTAAAAATTTACTGGATATGACTTTTTTCGCACGACTTTAAAGGTGAGTCATTGATCACGATTTCAGACCATTCTTGCGCATCTCCCTATTTTAGCACTCATTGAGCTTGAATCATATAGATATTTCAATTTATTATCATTTCTGACTCAGTTGAAGACTTAAATTCATTACATACCTAAAAGCGTATAAGTTTGAAAATTAGATCTTAACTGTAAGAAAATGCTTCGCTGTAATTCTATAAAAATTGAGCTAGAGGTAGTCTTTTGGGCGAAAGCACCTCGCATCTCAATTCAATTTTATCTTCAGATACAAAGATGACATCTTGTCCATCAATAATCCGCCGAACTTTAAGGATCATATACAATCTATCCTCATGAACCAGAGATCAAGTAAACAATCAACATATCTTTCGACGCAAACGGCCATTTTAACACCTCACTGTATGATAAGCGTGATGATTTCAGATCCCACATACAGACTGTAGCTAACTTCCCTTTTTGAGAAGCAACATTCCGTCTTCTCCTACTTATGGCGTTTTTGTTCCCAAGCTCATTCGGTACGCCAGGGCATATTCCAAATATGAAGATTTCATCGTTAGAGCCAGACGGCTTGCAAGTAAGCTACTTGTTCAGGGTTATATTGCAAAACGGCTAAAATCATAGTTGAGGAAATTTTTCAGTCGCTGAGGGGACATACAGAAATCAAATCAGATCACCCTTTCCAGAATGATCAGTGACATTCTGGATTGGGATTGTATGGCTGTCATCATCACCAAACAAGAAATACTTACCTGATGTGTACATAAATATGTACATCGAGACAATCACCGAATTAGACAAGTTATCATGGAGCTGTTGCGACGGGTGTTGCATGCAATCAGGAGACGCTGACTCTCCCCGGCACCTTGTCTCACTTCGGAATATTATTCATTCCGAGGTTCGCAACGGTTCCTATGGAAACTCTTGTGATTTTGCCTTGCCCTCTAGACTTTAATGTTTATTTGAACAGTTCAGATTTCAATTACGTAAGTAATTACCCGAGAATTCCGTTTCATGTGTGGAATAGTATTGATTTAAACTGTTTTATAAGGTACAGTTGGTGGATACCGAAAAATTGTAAATTGTTTAAATTCCACCCAAATTAACTTATTAAGGCAAAGGACTAGGTGCGCTAACCCCTCATATCAGTCCTATAATTTCGACGAAAAATGTTTTTGATAAACGAATTATTCATCATCACTTTTTGCAATGTTGAATGTCTGAGAAAATACCGCGTCATAATTCTAAGCCCTCGTAATGTCACGCGTTTGATGTATGACGTCATGTTCTGAATTGCCCTGAATGACGCAAAACAAAGGAAAATCATCATATTTTTCACAAAACTCTTCAAAATTCATCTACACTCCAGGCCTCGCCCACGATATTTAGAAATCCATCGATTGGTACAAAAATATTTATCGGCAAGGCCTGAAGTGCTACTTGATTTCATAGTTTTGTATCGAAATTTCGCTCATTTATTTATATTTTCAATGATTTCAACGTTTTTAGACGTTTTGAGTGACGAATTATGCAGTATCAGACTGTGAAATAAAAACAGGCTTTTCTGATTTGGATTCACCATACATTTGATATTTTATAAACTAAAATATTATGGATATATGAAAAGCTTTGAAAATAGGGCCGAAATGGCAGGTTACCGCACCTACTCCTTTAACAGCGCTGGTACGTTTTCAAGAAAACCACAAAATGGCACTATTCTTGAGTGTTTGATCTCTTTTTTTCACCATCGACTTATACTTTTTCTTAAATGTTATGAAGAGTCTTTCACAGGAGCACAGATTACTGAAGCAAATTCATCTCTTCTTAAATAATGCTATTGAATTTAAATTATTTGAATTGTAATATTCGAATTATAATATTTATAATAATGCTATTGAATTTGAAGACGTTAAACATCTGTACCACTTGGCCATGTGACTGTCACTACTAGTGGACCCGGAGTCCCCGATGGGCACATGTAGCCAAGATCGATCAAATTCGGTTGAACGTTTCTTCAACGCGTTCGAAAATTTCTGTTGTCAAATTTTCTTGAAATTTCTGAAACATGGGTCTTGTAGAATCATATCCAACCCATTCTGCTACGTCTTTCGGTACATTTTTGGACATAATCACTTCCACACCCTTTGGCCATATTGCATTGTTTAGGTTGAGGATCACTGACAAGGGTTAAGTACCCGGCAAGTGCATGTCTGGTCTTCCATTATGCAAATTCACCGAAGCGTATCACGTGATATGCAAATAATCTCTTGCATGGGAATCCCCTTCGATTAAACAAGGTAAATACTGTCTAAATCTACATTATATGAATTTATTCAAGGCCTATATCATACGATCATCATTATAAACTATATGATTGTTTTCTATTCTGGTCAAGAATATAGGTATGCCCAGAGAACACTTGAACAGAAAGTTTTGTTTATTTACGTGCACCATATCATAACATAATTTTGGTACAAACATGCAGATGGGTATATCAAAATCAAGCCCTGTAAGATTGAAATAGTCGATATACTAAAAGAGCACCAATTTTCACCAAGCGATTGTTCAGTTTCTAAGTGCGGCACGAAGAACTGCAAAACTTGTAACGTCTTAATAATAGACACTTCATTCTCAAGTAATCTTACAAAACAAACATTTAACACGCATAGTTTTGAAAACCTAAACTGTATGACATCTTATGTTGTGTACGGAATAGAGTGCTCACTTTGTGGATTGATATATGTGGGTGAAAACAAAGGTAAGCTCCGGAACAGAATGTCAGGACATCGGTCAAAAGTAAATAATAAAGGCATTTTGACCAGGCCGATCATTCTGTTTTATCTATGAGAGTCAGAATCCTGGAGAAAATATATCACCCCACAAACAATCCTAATTTGAGCACACCTTTCCGTCGCAACAGAGAAGAGTTCTGGATAAAAAATCTTAACACTGCAGCGCCCTGTGGGTGCAACGATAATATCAGCACCTTAGGAAAATTAACAAGTCCCGGTTGTCAATCGGTAAATGTGACTAGCTTATTCAACAGAACACAAAGAAGACCTCGAAGTCATGGCATTCGTAAATATAATAGGCCTGAGATAATAGTTTCTCCATCGATGACTTGGTTCCATTTTTGAATGAGCCTCTAGGCCTGCATTATATTCGTACCAAATTATACTCAGTTCCTTTACGGAAGTTACACGAAATCTACGAATATACGAAGGACCTCACATATACCGATACATGTTCCCCAAACTACAGACTACAAGGAGTCATCTTGGACATTTCTACTTTTCGTTTATTTCAAGCAGTTAGATCAGATAAATCAGGGGAGAAAACAAATCGTCCTTTCATTAAAGTAAGATTTGCAAACAAAGGTATTGATAACTTGAATTTTGGTCAAATTTTAAATCACAAAACTGTCACAGAAAAAAATCCCACCATATTTCAAAAGAAAAGAAACACCTTGTATTTCCTATAGCTACACACCAACAGTTGCATCTAAAATTTACAATTACAAACGATTCCTACAGTGTATTGATTTAAGTAATCCTTCACTACATCCACTTCCCTGCGAATGTTCTTCATCGGATGACAAATATGGATAATGACCATATTTCAACTACTCTCCTTGTGGACACGTTATTACTGGTGACCTTAGTATAGTCAAGAACGACAAGTTGAGAGAATTGTTAAAAAAAGGGTCCCAAATACAGAGAAAGTATGCCCTTTACATGGAACCAAAATGTCAAAATTATTATGGACTCTTGTGAGGAAAATGCAAGACGTTGGGCTAAGAAAGAGGATGTACAGCTCGACGCCTTTTCCGAATGGATAAAATCTATCAGAGGGTTACTTTTATCTAGAATTTGCCAATTAAAATCAATTGTGAACACCAGATTCGAGTCTATATTTAAAGACCCTGATGTTATCACAGAGCTTACCTACCTCCAAGAACATTATGTCATCGCCCCAGCGGACAAAGCCTCAAATAATTACACATTTACTTGCAAAAAGTACTATTTCGAAAGTCTAGTTAAAGAGTTGGGTTTAAATTCGACACCTGGAAATCCCACTTACACCCCAACAAACCTTCCTGCCTCTGAAATAATAGATAACCACAAATCAGCTCTTGCTTCCTTTGGCTTCCACACTAACATTTTAGATTTAGATTTACCATACTTATACTGCATACCTAAAATGCATAAGAATCCTTACAAACAACGTTTCATCGATGGTTCCTCAAAATGTTCTACCAAATCTGTATCGATCTTACTCACCAAAGTTTTATCTGAAATCAAATCTGGGCTTCAAAATATTGTTCGACAGTATATTCTCGCAGTGGTATCAACCAGATGTGGATTTTATAGAATTCGAAGGAACTTTAAGAACATCTGAAATCCACTCATTTAAGTAGAGTCCATTCGATCAAAGCCTTTGATTTTTCGACACTTTACACTACAATTCCACATTCTAAATTGAAAGAAAGACTCGCTAAAATTATAAGTAATGCGTTTACAAGTAAGAACGGTAATCGCAAATACAAATTTATTGTTGTTAACTACTAGTATGACAAAACCTACTTTGTACAAGAAAAGTCCGATTCTGACAATAAGTACACTGAAACAGATATTATTTAGATGTTAGATTTTCTGATCGACAACATTTTTGTGGTGTTTGGAGGAAAGGTCTTCAAACAAATTGTCGGAATTCCAATGGGGACCAATTGTGCCCCACTCCTTGCCGACATTTTCCTTTACTCGTACGAAGCTGAATTCATTCAATTTCTGGTCTCTGAAGGGAAAAGATACTTAGCCTCTGACTTCAACTTCACTTACAGATGCATAAACGATGTGTTGTCCATCAATAATCCAAAATTCGCGGATTACCTGAGCAGTATCTATCCTTAGGAGCTTAAAGTCAAAGAAACTACAGAGACAAATAATTCAGCATCCTATTTGGACATAATGTTGTCCTACGACACTGATGGTCACATGAACACCTCACTCTATCACAAACGTGACGACTTCAATTTCAGCATTACAAACTTTCCTTTTCTGAGTAGCAACATCCCTTCATCGCCTGCTTATGGCGTGTTCATATCTCATTTGATGAGCTATGCCAGAGCAAGTACCAAATATACCGATTTTGTTCTGAGAGCTAGGCGTCTTTCAGATAAGCTTCTCAGTCAGGGATATGTTTGTAACCGACTAACATCGTCACTGAGGAAGTTCTACGGTCGATATGGGGAACTCGTCATACACTATGCTGTCCCACTCTCAAGAATGGTGGATGACATTCTGTCATAGACCATTTGAACCATCCAACCAAAGATTGTACTCTATGTCTTCCGAAATGGAAGTAACTGGATGTGACAGTTCTACCGAATTGAAGCGGGGGGTGTTGCATGCAAGCAGGAGATGCTTACTCTGCTTGGGCACCTGGTCTCACTCCCACATCGGGGGTTCGCTTCTTTTCATGTTGTGGAAGTTTCTGTTTGTTTGCTTTGGTTCCTGTTTTGTCCTGGTTTTGTATGCCTTCGGTTTCTGATTTTCTGAATTATCGATTTTGTGCTGTATACAGGGATATGGTCATTATCCATATTTGTCATGTAAACAAAATAGAAAATTTTCTGTTTAAGAGTTCTCTAAATATTCCTCTATTCTTGACCAGAAAAGATTACTATCATATTTATAATAATGATGCTCATATGATAGGCATAAACTAGTTTTATATAAAGTAGATTTAGACAGTATTTACCTTGTTTCATCGAAGGGGATTCCCTTGTAAGAGATTATTTACACATCACGTGATACGCTACGGTGAAATTTATCTGTTCTTAAATGACACAACTGAATTTGAAGACGTTTAACACTTAAAATGTGTTCAGATTGTTACGCACATAACAAAGAGACTGACCTCTTGCCTTCGGGAAACTTGGTTTTTAGATGTATCAGAACGACAAGAATTAATTTTGAATTTATTGTTCTTCACAAATTTCTTTTATGGTGGTGTTTCCAACATGGTGGTTATATTCAGGGAAGTAAACGGTAGAGCAAATACATCTGATGCTTCGTTAGCTATGGGTTTTCAATAAAACAATGTTACTTATCTACTTTCGCCATATTTATTGCCGTATTTTTTTTTTCTCCAAAATTAAGTTTAGCATGAATTTTAAAAGTCGGTTTCTTTGTTAAGCAAGTGACGTGAGAGACTTTACTTATATTTATATTTATATCTATACTGTATATGACAAAATATTACAAAATAAATGTCATTATTTTGTACAAAGAAAAGCGAATAAGTATGATAGTATTCACTGTCGCATATCACGTGATACGCAGATGATATGTTCCAGGGGGATGCCCGTTAATTAAACCAGGTAAATACTGTCTAAATCTACTTGAAATGAATTCATTTTAGTCCAATCATATGAACATGATTATCAATGTTATGATGGAAATCTATTCTGATCAATAAAACAGTTATATTCAGAGAACACTTAAGCAGAAAACTTTCATGTTATGATATGGTGCACGGAGAGGTATAAAAGCTTCTGTTTAAGTGTTCTCTGAAAGAAGGGAGGGGATTTCCAACAAGACCCTGTTGCATTATCAACAGGAAAACACCAATGCACCCGATGCAAAAGCACAAAAGCCGAGCATAGTATGAGACGAAACAGAGACATACGACATGTAAACACCAAACACAAAAGACTACACATAAACCGACGAGACCAATGGGCAACCGGTGCCGACTTTGGGCGGCCATTTGCCACGCGAGTAGCAAATGGTGTGATTATCCTGGATTACGTGCGAACATCCCTCTCACTTCTCCAATAGTCCATTTTCCAGAAAATATCCATTACCGTTTTAAACCTTGATTTTATATGTACAGACACCAGACATCACATCATTTGGCAAAATTTTCAATTGTGACGTCACATCTGATCGCACTGTCTTGAAGCACCTTGATGTGTTGTCATGCTTTCTATTTTGACGTCACAATGAAAATATCGCCAAGTTTTGTGATGTCTGGTGTCTGTCCGCCGAATGAATCTATTGGAAAATCAGCTATTACCCAAAGGTCTCGAAGAACGTACAATTGTGGTGTAAAACAAAATCCTCACTGTAAGATGACCTCACACAAACAAGACCGCAAAACGTAGAGGCCCCATCAACACAGATGGATATGTAAATGGATATAAAAAGAGGGCGTGCGTAATACAGTCCGTGCTCTGCCGGCTGTAGCGAGCTCATGCATGTAATCACCCGAGGAGTCCGACTGACATTCAGAGAGGACAGGTGGTCGGGGCCCTGTCTTCTCTAAAGAGGTTTGACAGGTCTCGTAATGGAGTCCCGTCATCACAGTCAGTCAGAGTGCAAGTCTCAAGGATGCACTGGTACAAGACTGTAGATTGGTCAAGTACCAAGTCTAGTGTCCGTCTGGTGACATTAGGATCATATCCACGGTATAAAAGGCGTTTGATGATTCTGACACATTTTCGATTGTTATGCTGCCTACCTTTGATCCTTTTAATTTTGTTTATCATATCGCCAATGTACTCTGTTGCGTGTATAGATCCGAATTTTAAAAGAAGTTGACTGTAATTTTTGTAAATTTCCAGAAAATCTTAACTAGTTTATTAAAGCGGAAACCTTGACCGAAAAGTCTTTTGGTAATTTGTTAATTTCTACTGTGAAAATCCAAAATATCAGTACATGCTCTAGCGTACCGGATGAGCTGTGATATGTAAATGCTGTATGACGGTAATCTTGGAATATCACCGTCAAGCCAGGGGAAATTTACTATGTTGAATGCAAAATCGTCCCTTTTGTCATATACACTTGTATGAATCTTTCCGTTTACAATTTTGATATTTAGGTCCAAAAATGGTGTTTCTGTAATTGTATCGTTTGCCTTGTTAAGGTTTAATTCTTGTGGATAAATTTCATTCTTATATCATTCAAAAGCAGGATTGTCAATAGTTAGAATATCATCCAGATATCTAGAAGTATTATTGAAACATTTCAGATCATCAAATTTTCTTTGCTTTTGAAGATTTTGGATAAATTCTTTTTCATAAGCGTATGAAATTAAATCGTCAACAAGAGGCGCAAAGTTAGTACCCATAGGAATTGCTACAACTTTGTTGTATAGATCCTCACCAAATCTAACATAAATATTGTCCAAGAGAAAGAATAAGACATTACACAGGTCACTACATGTCCATGATTTGTATTATTTGTAGTCTGTAGAGGAAAAGAAACCCTTCGATTCAGATGTACAAATGTACGTTTTCCGCTCTCGATCAAAACACCATTTAATGAGATTAGATAAACGATCATTGATTTCGTCATGAGGAAGTGTGGTGTACATATTAGAGAAGTCGTATGAAGAAATCGTATTGGCTTGGAGATTTCCAGATTTCATTTTGTCAATCATATCCCCTGAATTCTTAATAGACCAAAATAAATTTACATAGTTCCTGTTTAGAACCGTTTCACAATATCTAGTTACGTGTCCTTTAATAGCAGTAAGTGCTGATGTCAGATTTCAGACAAAATTGTAGTGGAACAGTTACTAGAATTAGCAATAAATCGAAATTTGTAAGGAGACTTGTGCAGTTTCGGTATGCAATATAGTGATGGGAGATCCAATTTATAAAAAGAGATATTGAATGAAGACAGCTCACTGTTATGCTTGCTTAAAATGTTAGATGCACTTTCATTGTTTTTTATATATGTATTAGTAGACGAAAGCTCCGAAACCAAAGTTGATAAGTAGTAACGTTTTCAAATGATAATGGTGTTGTTGGCTGCTTTATCAGCTGGTGCAAAGACATATTTTTCATGTAAGTTACTTAGTTTTGATTTGAAATATCTTTCTGATTTGGAAGGTGGATTTTGAAAAAGATGAGGGTTTTTATGGAAGTTATCTATTCGAATATCCGTTATACCTAAAATGATATTTTTCCAGTCATTCAGATCATGCGGTTTGACTCCTTCTGATTTACACCATCTTTTCGTATAATTATCTAAGGCTTCCGTAAGCACCTCACGGCATTTGACAAAATCTATCTTGGATGGGATTCTATACTTAGGTCCCTTTTTAAGAAGACCAAGGAGCTGTCTGTCTTGGATTATTGAAAAGTCACCTGTAACAATATGGCCAGCTGGTTTGTAGAGCTATTTAGAAGTTGCACATTCTCAAGAAGCAAGACACGATTCAAGTATGCCAGGATCCGATGTAACTTTATTATAGTTAAAAACGAAGTTTCGAATAGGTTTCTTGTACTTGTAACAAATAAGAGGTGGCTCTAAATTTTCAAAATATTGAGGGATGGTACTTTGTACGCGATGATCCCGAAAAATATTAGAGATGTTTAGAATATACGTCTATTCTTGACCAGAATAAATTAACATCATATAATTGATGAGGATGGTCATATGATAGGCCTAAAATAAATTCATATAAAGTAAATCTATATAGTATTTAGCTTGTTGAATAAAAGGGGATTCCCGTGGAACACATCATTTGCGTATCACGTAATATGCGACAGTGGTAAAGAAAGTGTCATGTGCTCACTTTAAAATATTTAGAATTGAAAGTTAGCAAATGACATTTGTCACGAAGAAAAAAGTTACTTTTTGTTACATTTTGTTAAGTTATGTTAGTTATTTGAAATCATAGTTTTTACTTTATAAAACTAATTTTTGAGTCTTTAAAATTATTTTTATGACAAATTTTATATTTAAATCTATTTGAATTTTGAACTTATTTTCCTGATTTGCATTTTGAAATTTAAACTTTTTGAATTTTATTTTTGGCAGTTTTCTTTAATCTTTAAATTAGACCCGAGGCATGACAATGAATTAGTTAGTCTACGATTTCTTTAGATTTCACAATTCTTTAAATATGCCCCCCAAGCCACAAATCACCTTTTCCAAAGAAATCTTGGGACACTCTGAGAAATTGTTTGCTCAGGTGTACCCAACATAATGGTTGCGCAACTCATTGATGTCAATCTAAAATTGGTCTTTTGTTAAGAAATTACTCGGACCGACTAATTGTTTATTTAATTATTTAAGTGACCACGGTCCGAGCCATCCATACTCTGCGTGATAATTCAAAATTATATTCCTACGCGTGGATCTCAGAAATTTCATTGGCTAGTTCTTAGAAAGTACCAAAAAAGTAGATCCTCCTGGGAAGAAGTCCGCGTCCAAAGCGTCACTTTTCATGTGCGCTTCGCAATAAATGGACGAAACTTAATTTCGGACTTTCTTCAATTTTTACAGGTAAATATGGCTATATCACTATTCAAAATATTCTGTACATCAATTTATTTATCTATGTTAAAATTACTCTTAAAAAAAGTTATTTTTTTGAATTATATTCATTACTATCATGTTTATGTCATGCATGTGGTTTTGCCAGATTTAAGAATTGTCTTGAATCTTAATTTGTGCAGTGATATTGATATTTGTGTATAAAATGTTACTTTCATTTTTGGTTTGCATTTGATCTTGATATCCATACTTGTCATTGATTTTGTATGTGTCTTTGACCTTGAATTTTCGTATTTGACCTTGAATTTTCGTATTTGACCTTAATTTTGTATTTGACCTTGATTTTGGTATTTGACCTTGAACTTGATTTATTGCTTATTTAAACCATGTTAACTTTGAAAATTGTAATGTATGTGAGAAAAGTTGGGTGTGAAATTTTATGGTGAAATTGTGTTATGTATGTTTTGTACTCTAAATGACGACTTTTCATGTGCGCTTCGCAATAAATGGACGAAACTTAATTTCGGACTTTCTTCAATTTTTACAGACAGCCATCAAGATGTAGCAACCTCCAGCCAATCCGTGGTTTTTAGCTGAGAGGGGTGCAAAACTCCCGACCAAAAGGGATAGAACGATTAATTTTAAAATCCCGTGGGAAGACTAGTTGTCATGTGCTCACTTTAAATTATTCAGAATTGAAAGTTAGCAAATGACAAAAGTCTAGAAAGGATGTAAAACACCATAGAAATACAACATAGAACTTGTATATCGGATATCCGCTCAAACTCACAACGTTGGATACTCAGAAAAGGAAGATGAATTCCACCGAACATACTTAATCAATGTTGTGAAGGCTTGTTTATATACGAAGGTTGTCAAAGAAAAACATACATATAGATGGTAAGAAAGTATTCTAGTGATGTTTTTATATAAATATTTATAAAATGTGAATGAATTTTCTTACAGCTTGACATCGGTCTTCATTAATGGTGCTTATGACTACATTTACCTCATTTGTCAATCCGTCTGCATCTACGATCAAAACAATATTTCATTTCATTTTCTTCATTTGACCTCATATAGATATATTCTATGATATCAAAACGACCGAAAAGATTTTTCAAGTTTGGTTTATGACCATTACTAAATTGAAATTTCCCTTTACAGAAAGCATATTGAATCATACATTACTTTTTGTAGATATGATTTTTTTTTTCATTCTTTATTACAATCATTTTAGAAAAAAAACACTTACAGATATTAACGTTATAAATGTTCCTCATCCTCGGTACCCCAGGCTATTTGCGCTTTGGCTGAATATTCAATCTAAGCGTAAATGGCCTGGGGAACCAACGATAGAGGTACCTGTGCATTTCCAATTTGAGAAAAATCGCGACATTTTGATGAAATGTGAAAAATTTGAATTCAAATTCTCTACAAAGTACAATTCTAAAGTATATTTTATTTACAGTGCTAATCTATTAATTTGCTTGAACAAGTGATGAAGAAAAAATTTGTTTTGGCTGTCTAACAAACTTTTGAGTCATATTTTTTAAGTGATTTTTTCAAAGTTCCCTCTTTGGGAAATTTCAGAATGACTTCTGAGGAAAAATAGAGAAATTTATGTATTGGCAAGGGGCCGAATTTTGAACCAAAAAGAAGGGACAAAATGAATTGGTATGTTTTTACGTTGAATGGGTAGGGTGCCAGCGACTCCAGCCGCAAGTCTCTATGCAAAGTCATTGCAAGTCAACCTCCCTCCATTGACCTATAAGTATGCATTATTCATCTTTTTTATATGATTCATGTGAGCACTTTTTTATCTGCATGGTTCCAAGAATCTGTTTTATGATATGATATAAAATGAAATAAAAGACAAAAACTACAAAAAACGTTTTATTTGCAGATTTTGAAGTTTTTACGTTCAAGAATAATAATAGGGCGTTATACACCTCGCTCGTTCTCAATAATGCGTGCAAATATCTTTATAATGAATACATATTGGAATAAAGCAGAATCTATACAAAAATTGATTCGTTGAAAGTTTTTCAGCAGAAATATTTTTTCGATAACATTTCGCTTCAAAGTATGGAAGTTTGAAAAAATGCAACAAACTTCGTATAATCATAGACAATAACTAAAGAAAACGTGATAGATATGACTCATTATATCACGAAAATCTAGAAGAAATATTCTATTAGCTAGTCAAACAATGTTTTTCTTATATCATTTCGTTTCCATGCAACTCACGATTGAAATTCCCATAATGTTAAAAAACGAAACTTTTTATAACGCTTGTCAAGGGTATTATCTATGGGACAATTTTGAAAAAAAAAATCGAACGAGATGTCTTTCTAAAAGCTCATAAACCTAATTTAGATATATAAGATTATTTGTCAGTTTCATCAATTCCAAATTTGTCTAAATACCGTCAGAAACATGCGAGTTATGAGGTATGATAAACGCCGCGATGTCATTGTTTTGACGTCATCGCTATTGGGTATCCCCGACTGACCTTTGACCTGCATATTTAATGAGGTAAAACAATATGGTGGCGTCGTACGTGCAATAGGACTATTATCTCGGAAGTTGTACGTAGTAGTCCATAGTTGTTCAGGAAAACGAGCGTTGGATATGATAAATTATTGCTTAATATTATGACAAATTATGAATTGTATAATATGAAATTTGTTTTCTACATAAACGATATCACTAAATTTTAAACTACTATAATCATAAATTTAAAGAAATTAATGGAAAATCAGAAAATATGTCTAGCCGATCAAACGGCTTTATCAAAGTGATTGGCCTTACAACTTGGTGCATGCCGGGATAAATTGAAGAGGGGTCATCTAGAATGAACTCAACTGCGTACACCAGAAAGGTGATTTGGAGAAAATTGTTCGACAAGTTACAATCTTCGGAAATATTGTCAGATCACGCAGTTCGTCTGTTTCCGGGGTCAACTATTAAAAGGAGCGGTAACAATAACGGCTGAAATCATTCGATTATTTCTCCTGCGCTTTCCTTCTTTTGAAGGAATAGGTCGTTCGGGAAAAAAATATTATATATTTGAAGATTTCTCATAAGTACATTATTTAAAAGAAATTATGTAAGATTTGGTAATTACTGCATGAAAGGTAGAGGGTAACCATCTGAAAACGTCAAATAGCGAACGAAAATATACAAAAAATGCATTTTTACATAAATTTTACGTGTTTTATATTTTAATCCCCTCTTATTCTAAAAATGGAAAAGAAAAAATAACTTCGAAACCAGTATACCAAAGTATGTAAAATAGGCCATCCGGAGACTGATAACCGTTTAATTTTGTACTAAACAGCCACATTGTAAGCTTTCAGTCGCGAAATACACACTGTGTAGAAATAGACATCTTTATCTCGTTTATTTCATTCGTGTATAATATATATTTCATCGGAATCAACTCAGAAGAGTTTGTTCCATTGATTAACAAGAAGAAATGGGCAATTTTTATCTATCTAACCGTTTTGAAGTCAGATTCTTCCAAAAAATTCCCATTCCCCCTTTTTTCGTTTTTTGTCTGTGGGACATTGTTCCACCCCGAGCTACAAAACCACACTAGCTCAGAAAGTTTGTATTAATAATATACACCTTTGGTAAAAGTGGCATTCTGTAACTTGGGTTGGAACATTTGTAGAAAACTTTTTGTTTTCCTTTGATTTCTATAGAAAAAAACGCACATTTTAACCCAAATATCGGTATTGTTATTAAAAATTTATTCAAACAGACATAAGATTCAGATATGCATTATGTTAGTTAATATTTCTACTAAAAATTTCTTCAAATTTCCCATTTTAAAATTTCCACTTTTCATGGCAGATTATACGTCTTATCGTTAGAGCTCCTTTACAAAATCTCTTCCACAACCCCTTGCACAGAATTTCCCCTAACTTTTCAAAGATCAAGTAACTATTAAAGTTCGTCTACAAAGTTAGTATTCTTTGAGCTGATCGGTCAACAAAGATGGTCACTTAAGGTTTCGGTTGGCTTCAAATTCCACGAAACAATTGTTCCCTACCAAGTTTCTATTTTACTCGCTGATCGGTCTGCTAGAATGACCACCAATTACTCCGATTTGCTGATGCACTCTGCCTAACTGTGACGACAGGACTTCTCGACGAGTCCTGTCCAAACCTCTTTAGAGAAGACAGGGCCTCGACCAACTGTCCTCTCTGGATCTCAGTCGGACTCCTCAAGTGATAACATACCTGAGCTCGCTACGGCAGAGCACGTATTGTATTTTGTACGCCTTCTGTTTTTATATCCATTTAAAATTCATCCGTGTGTTTCTTGGGTCCCTACGTCATGCTGTCTGTTTGTATGTTCATCTTACAGTGAGGAGGTTATTTTACATCACAATTGTACGTTCTGCGAGACCTCTTCGAGACCTTTGGGTAATCGGAAAAGTTGAAGGGCTGTCCGTACGTAATTCAGGATAACCACACCGTCCACATCGGCAGAAGGCCATCTTTAGTCGACACCGATTGCCGGTTGGTCTGGTCATGTTATGCATAGTCATTTGTGTTTGATGTTTCTATGTGATTTGACGTTCCTTTTACCATTTGTGTCATGTGTGCATGTCTGTGATGTGATTTTGCAGTGGGTGTTTTGGGAGTTTTGCTGTTGGTACTGCAACCGGTTGTTGTTAAAGATCCCCTCCTTTCTTTCGAAATCACCTCTGCAACCGTTTTGAAAAAAAAATCGAATAACCTTAAAATAATATTTGAGAGTTTTGACATTTGGAGGTATTGGTTTTAAGTAAAAAAATCTTAAGTTCTGATTGTTCAAAACTTCTTTTTTCGATACGTATTAAAAATCAAAACTTCTCTTCTAAAAGTTTGATACTTTAGGTTTTTGATAAAAATTTCAAATATCTAAAATTCTAAAACCTTTTAAAATTTTGAATGTAAAATGTAAATTTGGTGGCCGTAAAGGGTCGTGTAAGAAATAAAATTATTTCGAGGGATCGAAATAATGTTTCGAGGAACGAAATAATCTTTCACGGGAACTGAATATTACTTCACGGAAACTAAATAATATTTCGAGTGAACGGACTATTATTTAATGGGAACGAAATACTAATTCGATGGAATTAAATATTATCTCGAGGGAACTAAATATTATCTCGAGGGAACTAAATATTATCGTGAGGACGAAATAATACTCCCTTTGATGCATGAGCAGACTTCTAAATATATATGTGCCATTCATGTATATGAAAATTTACAATTACGAATATAGATAATACACATGATGATAAAAGATCCTTGTAAGAGCCCAAAATTAAGGTCACTAGTTCAGAGTTTATTGTTCAAAAACGTAGCACTCTTTATTTGGAATGTGTGAATAAATACGAATAGTATGAAAGTAATCTTTTTCATTTCTTTTACCTAAATACTTTTTACAAGGTCAAGGTCGAAAGGTCACGTAGGTAACAGAATGTAGTACTCCTATTGTATGATAGGCCTGTCTTTCATAGTACGAGAGACATTTTTTTAACTCCTCAACCAGACAGTGTGATTTCGATATGCCCCATAAGCTTCGATTTCGGATCTTTGAAAAACAACCCCTATTTCAAAGAATTCCTTTATGACAGACTTTCTTATTTCGACGTCTTCCATTTTGATATCTTAAAATGCAACAACAGTGAAAGTTATATTTTTTAGATTTCTATGTATAATGATTATTCTAACTAATGTGCAAAAGAGTCAAATTGATAGTCCAACTGGTTCAAGAGTTATTAACAAAGGTACATCTGTGTGTAATTAAGATAGCATCCCAGCTTGCAGCTTCGGCGGTGCTCGGCGCGATACAACTTATGAACAGATGGACATAAAGCATCAAGATATTATAAGAAATTCGAAAGTAGCACATAAATTCTTAAATTGTACATTAAAAACGAAAAAAATAAAAGTCAAAATGCCTGGACGTGATGGAGAACTCTCGAAAAGGGGGGGGGATTTCAACCAACTCTCCCAACTTCGCCGAGGAACTTCCATGAACTAAATATCGTATATAATTTCATGACTTCAACATGAGGTCGACCTAGAACATTTTACGGGGATGGGTTGGGGTAGGGGTTCCGAGGCGATTGGGTTGGCCAAGCCTATCCTTTTATGATTTTGAAATATATATATGTAAAAACGAAAAAAAAAACAGTTTTTTATTAGGCAAATTCTAGTCCAAGCTATGTTTTTATTTAGCCATTGTAAGTTATGTTTTTATTTGGCCATCGTAAGAAATTCTACAGAAAGTAGCACATAAGTTTAATTTTACATTAAAAACGAGAAAAATAAAAGCCAAAATCAATTATGCTTAGGCAAATGAGTTTAAACGCGATATCTTATTATACTAATACCACCTTTTTGTCTTGATGTATAATTCTTTTTTACCTATTATCATTGTTTAATATGATAATTTTATTCATATATAATATTTAGGGGCTTAACGAAAAATATAATCTCAACATCATCACAAGTTACATTTTTGTCGGTGAATCAAAAATGCAATCATGATACTTGTCATATAATTGTTTTCAACCACGCATTGGAAAATAGTGAAGTACAATACTTTAATATTTTGTTTATCTATTCATATATTGGTATTCAGACCATAAAAAATTAATTAAATGATCTTCGGTTTTTCTTGTGAAAAAAAGTGTACCCGGTGCGATCGAACTAAAATATAATTATTTTATCTTGTTTAAAAGTATTGAAACTTAAAGTGCGAGAGAGTGAAAATTTTTTTTTTAATTTAGGGGGTTACTCAGGAATACATTTCCATGTTTTCCGTCCTCAAAAGGGAATCCCCATAGTAATCTGGTGACTAGGAAGCCTGGCACATACCGTGGCAGTACGAAAAAAAACTTTCGAACATCCCCCTCTCCTTGACGTTCATTGACATATATGGAACAACAAATTTGCTCCCAACAAAATTGTTCACTCACAAAAACTCACATGGACATTTGAAAAATCTTAGTCTACTAGAAGCTTTAAAGTTTGCAGAAATCAGAACCGAGCCTTAAACATTTTTTGAGCCAGAAATTTAGTGGTGCGGGCGAGCTAATTGTTTCTAAAATAAATGTGGTTCGGGTTCGGGTTCGGCCTTCTTCATTTTTTGTTGTACACCGAAACACTTTGCCCCATCATATATCTGACTTTCATCTACGATACTTAAATTATTTTTCCCTTTTTCATACTTATATTTCATCTAAACAGTCCCTGTGTCCCAATCTTTATAAGTAAGCAGAATCCAGATCAGTGGACGAACAGTTTTCAGATGATGACAGTTCATATATACAGAATGCTAATGATGAAATTTACATTAGATGCATATGTTCATCGGTATTTTGGTCATCCGAAATTAACTGCTCAAATTTTCCTCGGAAAGGCTGTCGTCGCTTAAATCGGAAACGACATATCCTTCTCCATCGAATTCTGATGATTCTAATGACAAACTAGTCTATTTATCGTCGAAAATATCGTCTAATTCCGACGCCATTCTACGTTCACTTGCCTTACTTTATATGTATACTGAGATTAACCGTTCATAAGTTGTCGTAGAGACTCCCACATGTGGTTATCTGCAAACTGACCAGCGCACGGCTCGGCAGTAGTCGGGAAAAGGTGTAAATTGATACTTTAATTGCCTGTTACGCGTTATCAGAGCTATCAAATATTTTGCAACTTTCTGGGAATTGGTCAGTATAGTATCGGGAATTTATCATCATCTTTTTTTTTTTCTTTTTTTTTTTTTTTAGTCGTTATTATTTTTGTTGGTCCTCCATACGACAAATTCTCAATTTCAAAACTGCGTGATCTTTACCTACTCCCTATTTGCTGCCAGGATAAAATTTATGCCATGAGGTGAGCTTTGTAATCTTTGATTACACTATATTCTTTTTATGTCAGCGATGGAGGAGAAATCCGTTAAAGAAAAGATTCAATATTTTGGTAATTCCATTGCATCACTAACGACGAGGATCCATGGTCTGAAAAAACAAGATGAAGCCATTGATCCAAATAGTAAGAATTCTTTCTAATCTTTGAATATAAGTCAGATACAAAACCCAAAATAATATTCATCAACATGCTACAATTTCACGATCACAAACACTGAAAACAGAATCTTTTAAAAAGAAGGGAGGAGATCTAAGTGCTTTTAAAGATTGTTTCAAAACATAGTAATATAAATTTAAAAATATGTATATCACACACACACATGTTTCTGATAGATTCTAAATAGAATCTAAAAGAAAAATGTATAAGGTGTACGAAAACGGGCTTTAAGAGTTTAAAAGTTTAAAAGATGGGAGGGGATCTCCAACAAGACCCTGTTGCAGCACCAACAACAAAAAGTCACCAAAACACACGGCAAGGCAAAACATTAGATTTTCAACACTAACGGTTGCGAACCTCGGAATGAACAAAATTCCGAAGTGAGACCAGGTGCCCGGGAAGAGTCAGCGTCTCCTGATTGCATGCAACACCCGTCGCAACAGCCCCATGGAAACCTGTCAAATTCGGAAATTGTCTCGATGTACATTTTGATGTACATATCAGGTAAGAATGTCTTGTTTGATGATGGTGACAGCCGTTCAATCACAATGTAGATTGTCACTGATCATTCTGGAAAGGGGGATCTCATATGCTTTTATTACATCCCCGTAGCGACCGAAGAACTTACTCAATGATGATTTCAGCCGTTGTGTAACATAACCCTGAACAGGTAGCTTACTTGCAAGCCATCTGGTTCTGATGATGAAATCTTCATATTTGGAACATGCCCTGGCGTGCCGTATCAGTTGAGAAACAAAAACACCATAAGCAGGAGAAGACGGATTGTTGCTACTTATGAAAGGGAAGTTAGTTATGGGAAGCTGAAATCGTCATGCTTGTCATACAGTGAGGTGTTCAAATGACCGTTTGCGTCGAAAGTTAGGAGTATATCCAAGTACGATGCGAATCTGTCACTCTCTGTTGTTTCCTTGATCCCTAGTTCATGAGGATAGATTTCATGTAGATGATCCGCAAAGTTTGGATTATTGATGGACAACACGTCATCTGTGTATCTGAAGGTAAAATTGAACTGAGATGCGAGGTGCTTGCGCCCTGTCGAGATCAAGGCCCGGAACAAGTCAGCTTCGTATCAATATGAAAATAAGTCCGCAAGCAGTGGGGCGCAATTGGCACCCTTGGGAATACCGACTATCTGTTGGAATACGGTTCCTCCAAACACAACAAAAATGTTGTCAATCAAAAACTCAAGCATCCGGGTGATATCGTCTTCGGTATACTTTTTGTTCGAATCAGAGTGTTCCTTCACGAAATAAGTATCCTCCCGCCCAATTAGGAGGTATTTCTGTCTCCATTTACCATTTTTTGAAAGAAAGGTGTTGCGAATAATATTGACCTGTCTGTTTTTGAGCTTTTGGTGTGGAATGGTAGTGTAGAGCGTAGAGAAGTCGAAAGATTTTATGCTGGTAATATGATTGAAGTTGGTGGCTTTTAAATTTTCCAAAATTTCCTCAGAATTCTTTAGCATCCGCACAAATGATAAGTTTGCTTTTAACACCAATCGGTCAACCAGTAAGGTCGTCAAACGCTCTTATTGTCTGACGAATTGTTGACATCTCCTTTGCAAATGCTACAAAGAATATCACGAAACCTTATATAACGCAAGAACTCGAGCTCCGATACTAAACTTGTGATTTCCTAACACATATGATTCTTATTGGGTGGAAATTTTTTCGTCTAGAAAGGTTTATAAGTTTTTCAAACCAATTGATTAGATAAAAAATTATGATCTCCGGGGGCTCTGATTGCCTTCCGCATAAAAACCTCACCAGAGCTAATTATCTCGGAAACTGTACATAGTAGTACCTTGTTGTTCAGGATAACGAGCGTTGGTCGCCATAGCACTTTCTATATAGACATAACGTCAGACAGTGCATGCATTTTAAATACTGTGTTCTTTATCGTGCATTAACATTGACGGCGGTGCGCTAGCCAAGAGGGGATGCTTACTCCTCCCGGGCACCTGATCCCACCTCTAGCTTGCTAGGGGTCCTCCGATTCTCAACATAGTGCTCTATTGTGAGTGCTGTTGAGATTATCGTCAGGATCTTCTTTAACTCATTGGATATGATAAATTATTGCTTTATATTATGACAAATTATGAATTGCATATATATGAAATATGTTTAAAGTCTTCAAATTGTATAATATGAAATTTGTTTGCTACACAAACGATATACCTAAATTTTCACTTACTATAATCACAGATTTGAAAAAAATTATTGGAAAATCTGAAAATACTTCTAGCCGACCAAACGGCTTTATCAAACTAATTGACCTTATAAGTTGGTGCGTGCCGGGATACATTGAAGAGGGGTCATCTAGAATGAACTCAACTGCGCACAGCAGCAAGATGATTGGAGAAAATTGTTCGAAAAGTCACAATATTCGGAAATATTGTCAGAGCACGCCGTTCGTCTGTTTCCGGCATCAACTTTTAAAAGGAGCGGTAACGATAAGGGCTTGATTTAGCCCTAAAATCATTCGATTATTTCTCGTGAGCCTTCCTTCCTTTGAAGGAAAAGGTTGTTTAGGATAAAAATATTATATATTAGAAGATTTCTCATAAGTATTTTATTTTAAAAAAATTATGTAAGATTTGATAATAACTGCTTGAATAGTTAGAGGGTAACAATCTGAAAACTTCAAATAGCGAACGAAAATATACCAAAAAAATGCATTTTGACATAAATTTTAAATGTTTTATGTTTTAATCCCCTCTTATTCTAAAAATGAAACAGAAAAAAATAACTTGGAAACCAGTATGCCAATCTAATCGGTAAAATACGCCATCCGGAGACTGTTAACCGTTTAATTTTGTACGAAACAGCCACATTGTAAGCTTTCAGGCGCGAAATACACACTGTGTAGAAATAGACGTCTTTATATCGTTTATTTCATTCGTGTATGTTGTATATTTCATCGGAATCAACTCAGAATAGATTGTTCCATTGTATAACAAGAAGATATTGGTAATTTACGAATTTGGTAGGATACGAATCTCCTTTATCCAATCGCAGTTCGGTCGTAGAGACAAGTAAAGAGGAAATTGAACATGGACGGAAACAGATACAAAATGTAGAGCTTGATCAGACGGACAAACAAAGGTTTGTTTCTGCAGATTGCTAACCGTTTAATTTTGTACGAAACAGCCACATTGTAAGCTTTCAGGCGCGAAATATACACTGTGTAGAAACAGACGTCTTTATATCGTTTATTTCATTCGTGTATGTTGTATATTTCATCGGAATCAACTCAGAATAGATTGTTCCATTGTATAACATGAAGATATTGGTCATTTTTATCTATCTAACCGCTTTTAAGTCAGATTCTTAAAAAAATTCTATCCCCCCTTTTTTTTCGTTTTTCGTCTGTGAGACATTGTTCCACACCGAGTTACAAAACCACACTTATTCACAAAATTGGTATTGATAATATACACCTTTGGTAAAACGTCGACATCTTAAAGGTTGCAACAAACCGAAATACAGGGAATCAGGATACGAATCTCCTTTATCCAATCGCAGTTCGGTCGTAGAGACAAGTAAAGAGGAAATTGAACATGGACGGAAACAGATACAAAACATAGAGCTTGATCAGACGGACAAACAAAGGTTTATTTCTGCAGATTGTTAACCGTTTAATTTTGTACGAAACAGCCACATTGTAAGCTTTCAGGCGCGAAATACACACTGTGTAGAAATTGACGTCTTTATATCGTTTATTTCATTCGTGTATGTTGTATATTTCATCGGAATCAACTCAAAGAAGATATTGGTAATTTTTATCTATCTAACCGCTTTTAAGTCAGATTCTTAAAAAAAATTCCATCCTCCTTTTTTCGTTTTTCGTCTGTGAGACATTGTTCCACACCGAGTTACAAAATCACACTTGTTCAGAAAATTGGTATTGATAATATACACCTTTGGTAAAAGTGACATTTTGTAACTCGGGGTGGAACAAACTTTTCCTTTTTCCTTTGATTTCTAAAGAAAAAAACGCACATTTTAACCTAAATATTGGTATTGTTATTGAAAATTTATTCAAACAGACATTTGATTCAGATATGCGTTAAGGTAGTTGATATTTCTACTGAAAAAAATTATTCAAATTTCCCATTTTGAAACTTCCACTTTTCATGGCAGATTTTACGTCTTATCGTTACAGCTCCTTTACAAAATCTCTTCTACAACCCTCGCACATAATTGGCCGTAACTTTACAGAGATCACATAACTGAGGTCGTCTACCAAGTTAGTATTCTTCGAGCTGATCGGTCAACAAAAATGGTCACCAAAGGTTTCGATTGGTTTCAAGTTTGTATTTTACTCGCTGATCGGTCTGCTAGAATGACCACCAATGACTCTGATTTGCTGCTGCACTCTGACTAACTGTGACGACAGAACTTCTCGATGAGTTCTGTCCAAACCTCTTTAGAGAAGACAGGACCTCGACCAACTGTCCTCTCTGAATCTCAGTCGGACTCCTCAAGTGCTAACATGCATGAGCTAACTACAGCCGGCAGAGCATGGACTGTATTTTGTACGCCTTCTGTTTTTATATCCATTTATAAATCTATCCGTGTGTTTCTTGGGTCCCTACGTCATGCTGTTGGTTTGTATGTGCATCTTACAGTGAGGACGTTATTTTACACCAACATTGTACGTTCTTCGAGACCTCTGGGTAATCGGAAAAGTGGTAGGGTTGTGCGTACGTAATTCAGGATAACCACACCGTCGATACCGGCAAATGGCCATCCTTAGTCAGCACCGATTGCCCGTTGGTCTGGTCGGTTTATGTGTAGTCATTTGTGTTTGATGTTCTATGTGATTTGGCGTTCCTTGTACCATATGTGTCTCTTTTCTAAGCGTGTCTGTGCTTTGTTTTTGCAGTGGGTGTTTTGGGGGTTTTGCTGTTGGTGCTGCAACCGGTTGTTGTTGAAGATCCCCTCCTTTCATTCGAAATCACCTCTGCAAACGTTGCACAGAATTTCATAGAACTTTACAAGAAGCATGTTCTGAATGTCATCTACCAAGTATTTGTTTTATAACCTGATTGGTCAAAAGATATGGTCGCAAAGGGATCTGCAGTCAATTTCACGAAAATTCTTACGAACGATTTTCATACGTAAGTATAAAAATTTTCCTAAACTCGATTTCACCAAAGTTCGTAAGTATAGAGATACGATTAAAATTGTTCGTAACTTTGCGACTGCCTCAGGGTTGTCGCAAGTCATTACGAACCCTTTGTTATGGGTCAGAATACCCCAAAACGCCAGCAAAAATCAGACAAAGACAGAATATAATTTACAAGTTTAATTATGTACAAAATATATATATTTAAAACGATTACAACTCACAATACAATGTCCGGATCAAAGTGTCCATTACGGTCCACAAAGTCTATCGAATGGGTTTCCGGTAATCACAAGCGTTCTCGAAAGATCGGTGTCCAAACGTTGTTAAATGGATTAAAGTCTCAACAAATAAAGTGTCCCAGTATATCAGAATAGATGAATGAATCGTGTCTACGAATGTGTACGAATGTCCCCTCAACACAGTTCCTCAGAGGTATTTATACTTAATACCAATGAATTAACCAGAAGCTTCTAGAACAATGACTCATTACAAATGATCAACAATAGAGTAAATTCTAGAAATCACAGTCATGTGATGATAATGATGTAACAAAGAACATACTGGAATATTCTAATGAAATAAACATGACATAGTAAAAACTAGAAAGAATGATTATGAAATCATAATACAACATGACTAAGTACATGTGTACCTACACATAAAGTAAAACTAAAATAACACATGACCCACAACACCTCCCCCCTTAAAAAAAGTTTGAATGTCAATGAAAACTTAAGTGGTAAATTTTGCAAAAATCACTCATGAAACTCTTGATAGTGCATCTGCAATCACATTGTCTTTGCCCTTGATATGGTTAATAATGATATTGTACTCTTGCAACAATAAACTCCACCTTGTAAGTCTTTGATTCTTGTTTGACATTTTGTGCAAAAATGTGAGAGGGTTGTGGTCAGTAAACACAAGAATGGGATGTAAAGTAACATTCAAATAAACATCAAAATGTTGTAAAGCTAACAATAATGCAAGACACTCTTTTTCAATAGTAGAGTAATTCTTTTGACATTTTGTCAATTTCTTTGAAAAATAACAAACAACTCTATCTACACCATCATCATTTTCTTGAAACAAAGCAGCCCCGATTCCTACGTCACTGGCATCAACAGTAAGCTTAAATTGCTTATCAAAATTTGGAGCTGACAGGACAGGACTATTCATAAGAACACATTTGATTTTCTTAAAAGATTCGTCACAGTCATTGGTCCATGCAAAATTCACTCTCTTTTGTAACAGATTGGTAAGTGGACCAACAACTGACGAGAAATTTGGACAAAATTTTCTGTAAAATCCTGCCATTCCCAAGAATCTCATTATCTCTTTCTTATTGGTAGGAATCGGGAACTTTGAAATAGCTTCCACCTTGGCCATGATAGGAGTAACAAAACCTTGACCTACTTTGTGACCCAAATATTCTACAGTCGCATGACAAAATTCACTTTTCGCAAGGTTCACTGTGAGGTTTGCTTTCGCCAGTATGTCGAAGAAGGTACGCATGATTCGGAGATGATCATCCCAGGTGTCGCTGTAGATGATGACGTCATCAATGTACGCCTCGCATCCTTCGATATGATTTAGGAGCGAATGAATCATCCTCTGGAATGTGGCTGGTGCGTTTTTCATACCAAAGGGCATTACTTTATATTGGTATAGCCCATCTGGAGTCGCAAATGCCGATATTTCTCTGGCTCTCTCAGTAAGCGGGACCTGCCAATAGCCTTTAAGCAAGTCAAATTTGCTGACAAATTTTGCACTGCCAATTTTATCGATACAGTCATCGATTCGTGGGATCGGATAAGAGTCGGTTTTGGTGACTGAATTGACTTTTCTAAAGTCCGTACACAATCGGTAAGTTCCGTCTGGCTTCGGAACCAGAATACATGGGGAACTCCAATCACTATTGCTGGGTTCAATAATGTCATTTTCAAGCATGTATTGAATTTCTTTCCGCATGTATTGAAGCTTTATTGGGTTTAACCGATAGGGATGCTGTTTGATAGGTGACGCATCACCCACAATGACGTCATGATGAGATGCATTAGTCTTTTTTGGAACGTCCGGAAAGATGGTCGTATATTCTCGCATTAATTGATGCACTTCCTCTTTTTGATGCACGGTCAAATGTCCGAGTTTCACTTCCGGATTTGTCAGAATTTCAGAATTCTTTAAACGGACACTTTGAGCGAAGTCTTTTTCAACAGTCTCTTCATTACATTCCGGTTCAACACAATTTTCAAATGTATTTACATTGGCCAAAGTGGAAACTGGTTTTACAAAATTTCGGTCACTTCTATCAAAATACTCTTTCAACATGTTAACATGACACACTCTTTTTTCTTTTCGCCGACCTGGTGTCTTAACCACATAGTTAACATCACTAATTTTACTCTCAATCTCATAAGGACCGAAATATCTAGCTTGCAAAGGATGACCAGGGATAGGCAAAAATACAAGAACTTATCGCCTGGTTTAAAAACTCTGTTTCTAGCATCTTTGTCATACCATGTTTTCATTTTCATTTGTGAGGTTTTGAGATTTTCTTGAGCCAATTTGCAAGCATTATATAATTTCTCTTTGAAATTAGACACGTAGTCTAAGAGATTCAAATCGCTAGTCTCAGTCAACCATTTTTCCTTTAATAACTTCAATGGCCCCCTGACCGTATGCCCAAAAACTAGCTCAAAGGGACTGAACCCCAGGGACTCCTGAACCGCTCCTCGTGCCGCAAACAACACGAGGTGAACCCCTTCATCCCAGTCTTTTTCATACTGGTGACAATATGTTTTCATCATAGTTTTAAGGGTTTGATGAAAGCGTTCAAGTGCCCCCTGGGACTCAGGATGGTACGCAGAAGATTTATACTGCCTGATACCTAGCTCATGCATAACCTGCTGAAACAATCCTGACATAAAATTCGAACCCTGATCTGACTGAATAGCCTTGGGAGCACCTACGAAACTGAAAAACTTTGTAAGGGCCTTAACTATGGTCTTTGCCTTAATATTCCTTAGAGGTATGGCTTCAGGAAACCTAGTCGAAGTACACATAATTGTCAGTAAGTACTGATTCCCTGACCTAGTCCTAGGCAAAGGACCTACACAATCAACTAACACCCTACTAAAAGGTTCCTCAAAGGCTGGAATGGGTTGGAGGGGAGCAGGTGGTATAACTTGATTGGGTTTACCTACCATCTGACAACTATGACAAGACTTACAATACTCAGACACATCTTTTCTCAACTTAGGCCAGTAAAAGTGACTTAAAATCCTATTATAAGTCTTATTGACACCTAAATGACCTGCCATGGGTGTGTCGTGAGCTAAACTCATGATGTCCCCGCGATACGCTACTGGAACCACTATCTGGTGAACGACCCGCCACACTTCATTAGGGGGTGCGTCGGGTGGTCTCCATTTCCGCATGAGGATGCCATCTTGTATGTAGAAGCACTCTCCGACTTTGTCCGCTTCTTCTCGGGGAAGGGCCCTCTTGCTTAGTCGGATGATCTCCGGATCTTTAGTTTGCTCGGAGAGGAGCTGCTCACGGCTTAAGGCATCTGCATCTCTGTCTAATGGCGGATGGGAATCATCACCAGGTACTGTTGGAGACTTGTCAACATGAAGTGGTACTGACGTCTCAGGAACGCTGTCATCAATGGTAGACATGAATGTGTCAGAAAGGTCTATATTTTTGGAGGGATGGTCCTCGTTAAGTGCAGAAGTACTCTCAGCCTCTTTTAGTCTGTTCCTGGCCATCGCCCTGGTAACAGCGCAAGCTGGGTACAAGTCGTCGTCTTCATCATCGGACACGACATCGGACGTGATTTTCTCACAAACAATCGGATCGGCTACAACTTTGCCGCCAGCTAAATCGTTGCCAAGCAACAAGGAAACGCCTTGAACGGGAAGAGTAGGTCGAACACCTACGATAACAGGTCCAGTAATTAAGTCTGACTTCAAATAAATTTTATGAAGGGGAACATCAATGACGCCTAGCTCCACACCCTGTAATAAAACTGACCTACCAGTAAAAGTGTGCTCAGACAAAGGCAATGAACCCTCTAACAATAAAGTCTGGGCAGCACCAGTATCTCTCAAAATCTGAACAGGCAACGCTTCGCTAGAATCACTGAGTGAAACAAATCCCTGTGACAAAAAGGGCTTATAATGATCCTCCACAAAATCATCAGAACTGGACTTAGAACCCTGAATCTCAGGAGTGTCAGAACAAATCGAATCTAAGGCTTTCCTATCATTTCTAACAGACGCACAGGCATGTGACTTAAGTTCTTTTTTCTTCTTAAGCTTCAAACACTCACCAATAACATGACCTTTTTTCTTACAATAATTGCATGTAGGAAGCGATCCCACCCCTGGGGATGCCTCAGAACGCTCGGACCTAGGACCGGACGTAGAACCACCTTGAGATGGTGACTGGGAACTAATGGACGACTGAGACTCTTGTAAATTTTTCTTTGGAACATCTGAAGTTTTTGCGCTATCGCTAGATTGAGTTTTTGACACAAAATTTTTCTTATGAGTGAGAGCATACGTATCAGACAAAACAGCGGCTTCTTCAAGAGTTTTAACATTTTTGTCTTCCAAATGAGTTCTTAAATCTTGATGTACACACTCTTTGAACTCTTCTATCAGAATGATCTGACGCAAATTGTCAAATGAATTGGGAATTTTCTTAGATCGAAACCACTGATCAAATAAATCTTCTTTTTCTCGAGCAAATTCAACATATGTTTGATTTTCAAACTTTTTGTACTTTCTAAACTTTTGTCTGTACGCCTCAGGTACTAACTGATATGCTCTCAAAATCGTGTCCTTGACCTTGTCATAGTCTGAACTCTCAGCAATACTGAGCGCCGAGTACACTTCAGCCGCTTTGCCAATAAGTACGCTTTGTAATAAAGTTGGCCAAAAATCGCGTGGCCACTTCAGATTGGCCGCGATTTTCTCAAAATGTGGAAAATATTTGTCCACGGACTTTTCTTGAAATTTTGGTACTAATCTGATGTTTTTGGCGGCGTCGAATTCAGACTTGACAGGCAAAGGAACAGGATTTTCCTTAGCGCTTTTCTCTAATTTTAACTTTTCTAACTCAAACTGGAGTTCTTTCTCGTGCATACGTTCCTGTTTCTCTCTTTCTTCCTTTTCTCTTTCAAATTGTCTTATTTTTTCTTCTTTTTCAATTTGAAATTGTCTTTCTTTTTCTTCTTTTTCAAATTGTAATTGTATTTTCATTTTCTCTAATTCAAACTCAAATTTTGACATTTTGGTTTCGCTTGAAACAGGTTCAACAGGAAAATCGTATGACGAAAAGATTTCCTTAGCTAAAAGCTCTTTAGCCACAATATTTCTAATTTCTTGCTTTCTCATAGAAGATTTTACATCTAACTTCAAGTGAAGACCTAAACCAATCAAATCATCTTTTTTCAATGATTCGAACTCATCTACAGTCGGCGATTTCAAAAATTCAGTGACCGAAAATACCATGATTGATTTCTGCTGGCAAAAGTTTGGAGAATTTTCCTTTTTTCAAAAAACGAACTTTACGTAAAGTGCAAATATGCAGAGATTACTATCCCGGACGAGCCCCCAATTCTGTTATGGGTCAGAATACCCCAAAACGCCAGCAAAAATCAGACAAAGACAGAATATAATTTACAAGTTTAATTATGTACAAAATATATATATTTAAAACGATTACAACTCACAATACAATGTCCGGATCAAAGTGTCCATTACGGTCCACAAAGTCTATCGAATGGGTTTCCGGTAATCACAAGCGTTCTCGAAAGATCGGTGTCCAAACGTTGTTAAATGGATTAAAGTCTCAACAAATAAAGTGTCCCAGTATATCAGAATAGATGAATGAATCGTGTCTACGAATGTGTACGAATGTCCCCTCAACACAGTTCCTCAGAGGTATTTATACTTAATACCAATGAATTAACCAGAAGCTTCTAGAACAATGACTCATTACAAATGATCAACAATAGAGTAAATTCTAGAAATCACAGTCATGTGATGATAATGATGTAACAAAGAACATACTGGAATATTCTCTAATGAAATAAACATGACATAGTAAAAACTAGAAAGAATGATTATGAAATCATAATACAACATGACTAAGTACATGTGTACCTACACATAAAGTAAAACTAAAATAACACATGACCCACAACACCTTCAAATACTTACGAATTTCGTAAGTTATTCTACGAAAATTCTTAAGTACAGCATAAAAAACAAAATGGCGTCGGTTTACATGTTTTCAATAATAGCTACCCAAAATATTTAGAGAGAATGACTTTATATGTCTTGTTTGAAAATGATCTTATGAAACCAGTCAATCACATATGTACACGTAGGTCTCATTTTTTAAATCAATGCTTAATGGTCAACACACATCTATAAATTACAAAAAATAATTTCTAAATGAAATTCAAATGTACTTTTTTGAGAGATTGAAAGGTAAAATTTATTGCGGATGATAATGCATACATACAACATAATACATAGTTGCTACGCTACTGAATTTATTGGAAATAAAACATGTTTAAATTAAAGATTTCCAAGGTCCACAAATCGCGCATGCGCATAAGCACAGGAAGTTCCCGTTGCTATGCATTAGAAATACTTACGAAATATATTACGAAAATAATTTTAAGAATTTTCTAAGAGAGTTGCGAACACGTTCGTGAAATTGTCATAAGTATTTTCGTTAGAAATACGTGAGTACGTTTACGTAAGAAGATACTTACGAATTTCGTGAAATTGGCTGCTGATTGACTGTCGCAGGTTTCGCAAATCCTTATAAAGAAGCAAGTACATCAGGTCCTCTACCAAGTATGTGTTCTTCGAATCGTTGTCTTCCCGGAATACCCACATTTATAATGAAATATATTCCCGGAATGCCCACATGCAAAAGACAATGGGTGTTGTTTTAATCAATTAAGAAGGTCTAATTACCGTATATGATAAGATAAATCAGGTAAAAAGATTTTCAAATTTCAACAGTATTTTTTGTTGTATTGATGAATCTGACGACGACAAAAATGCAGAAACTTACATGTACAATAAAATTTACAATAGTGAAATTAAACATTTCTGTATAATTTCTGTAACATTTTGCGTTCACATTTATGACATTGAAAAGTTTTACGGTAATAGAATTAATCGCCACAAAGTGTTGTTTTAGTAATTTCATGTATTCCCGGAATGCCCACAAAATAATTCAATTCTACCTGTCGGTACATCAAAGAATGTGGGCATTCCGGGAATAAACCTATGTGTCACACAATATGTCTGATAAGAACTCGGATCAACTCGGATCAGCTGAGATATTCTCTACTTCTCCTCTACAATGGCTGCAAAGAATTTGACAAAACCTTACAGGAAGCAAGTACATAGGTCCTCTTCCATGCTTATGTTTTTTTTTTCGAACCGATCTGTACATGAATAGCCCGCCAATTTCTCTGATTGGCGGCCGCATTTTTAACATCTTCGTAACAGACAGAATTTCATTATTCGATCCAAGTATTAAAGTTCTGTACCATGTTTGTGTTTTTCCAGCTGATGCGTCAACAAATATGGCTGCCGAGGTCTCTGATTGGCTGATGCATTTTTGACAAAACCGCTCCAGAGTAAGAGTTCTTTTAAAAGGACCTCTAACAAAATGGTCACTATCAGTCATTTTTCTGCAACTCAGATGAGTGATTCTGCCCCTTGGGCCTCTTGTTTTGCCAATATTTTCTTGATTGACTTATATTGCTAAAATCCAGCCTGTTACTATTCTCCTTCACCAGCCTATTCTTTTTAAGTCAGAAATGGAGATAATATTCGTTAAAGAACGTATTAAGATTTTGATAGTTCAAGTACACCACAAACGACTACAACCAAAGCAGATTCTACACCAGTAACCGATAATGCAATAACACGTCATCATCCCAATACTGGAGCACATGGTATAAGTATCCAAAGTGGCCAGTGATGTTGACTTTTGTGCAATCTATGTACAATTCTGATATTACTCGGAGATCATATGATCCACTGCCACCAACCAATAAACGATACTCTCCCAGCCCTCGTGGAGTGAGTAGAACACTGTCAAGTTAGGGTCACATGTCTTATCTCCGTGAAGATGACCCTAGGTCCGCTAAACGTCCTATGTCGTTTGTGAAAGCGTTAGAAATGAGTGAACTTGTAGAAAAACAGAATCAACAACAGCACGTAAGAATTCCTTTCAATCTCTGAAAGAAAATCAAACACAAATCACAAAATCAGAATTCAAAAAACCATTTTCAATCATCTGAGTCCTACGACCTTGATCTTTCGACCCAAAATCAATAGGGGCCATTCCTGGCAAGTTTCGTGGTTATAGGTGCAATACATGCTCAAATGTGGTCCCGAAACTATTTTTAATCATCAGCGTCCTACGACCTTGACGTATGACCTTTTGAGCTCAAAATTAATAGGGATCATCCTTGATTCATGGGAAACATTTCTGGCAAAGTTCATGATTATATGTGCAATTTATGCTCAAATGTTGTCCCGAAACCATTTTCAATCATAAGAGTCCTACATTGTATGACCTTGACTTATGACCTTTTGACATCAAAATAAATAGGGATCATTTTTGATTCATGGGAAACATTTCTGGCGAGTTCCATGATTATAGGTGCTATTCATGCTCAAATGTGGTCCCGAAAACCATTTTCAATCATCAGAGTCCTTTGACCTTGACGTATGACCTTTTGACCTCAAAATCAATATGGATCATCCTTGATTAATTGGAAACATTTCTGGCAAGTTTCGTGAAAATAGGTGATATACAGATTATAATATGGTCGGGAAACCAGTTCTGTGACCTTGACCTTTGATCTTTTGATCCCAAAATCAATAGGGGTCAGTATTGACTTATGGTGAGTAAGTGTATGAAGTTTCATTACACTATCATGTACATTTATCATACTTCATTAATAGTCCGGAAACCAATTGTTGACGTCCGCTCGCCCGCCTGCCCAGACGCCCGTCTCACATCAAATTAAGAGCTGAGTTTTGCAACTCGGCTAAACATTAATTGATCAATAACATTTGATTTGATAAGCGTTTTGGTAAAGTTTCTAAACATATAGCTAACAGTTTTTTTCTCAATGACAGGAAACATCTGATAAAGAAATCATAATCACTGAATGTCCCGGGCCAGTAAAACGTCGACATCTTAAAGGTTGCAACAAACCGAAATATAGGGAATCAGGATACGAATCTCCTTTATCCAATCGCAGTTCGGTCGTAGAGACAAGTAAAGAGGAAATTGAACATGGACGGAAACAGATACAAAATGTAGAGCTTGATCAGACAGACGAACAAAGGTTTGTTTCTGCAGATTGCGCATCATTGAAAACTCAAGAAATAATGGATAATTTGGTTAGAAATGACGAAAAGAAATCGTTCGAAGAGTTTTTGCAGTCCCTCAAACCAGAAGAGTTGATTCCTACAAGAAGAAGATTAGAAGGTATTTTAGCTGCCTTTTTACGAGAAGATGGATTATCAAAGTCATTCTTTGTGACATTAACGTTCCAATCCAATCGGCAGAGCGTTGTATCAAATCATATGTTCATTATCATCCACGAGGACCGCGATTTTACACCAAATCGTCACCATGATTGGCTTTCCTATCAATACAAACACGACATTAACATGGAGTCAAGAGCAATTTTAGCGCAAGGTTCTGGCAAATGTTCACTCAATGAAATGAAGCAGATAGATGAATTCAACAAAACATATTTTCAATCCAAAGATGTCAAGGATTTACTCCTGAATCACACAAACCTGAATAGCATATCAATCACAAAAGGGAAATCAATCCGTTTTGGAACACGTAACTGGATTCTTACTGATGATATTTGCGTTGTGTTGCATTGTTTTCACAAAGGCTTCATTCCTTATGGTGAGTCGTCTTTTCCAAAGAAGATTGGAAACTTTCTGACAGACGTGCGCGAGGGATATTGCAGTTTTTCAACGAAGGTTGATGTTCAAATGGGAAATGCTGTGTACACGGAGTCAAATCAAATGCAGTCCTCGGTTGGAAATTTTGTTGGCACAAATACAGGAACAACAGCCTTTATCACTTGTGCACATGCCATGCTCCCTTTGAGTAGACTGGTTGAAAATAAAACTGTGAAAGACTTCATAGGAATTGAATTCTTTAAATACATAACAAGAGAACCGATAGGCAAGGTTGTCGATGTAGCTTTCAAATGTAATGCACCAGGAAGTGTTGACGCAGTTGTGGTTGAATTAAATGAAAAAGTGGAAGATATTTCAGGATTTCCTAACATACGGATTGACCCATCACATCTTGCAGGTAAACAGATTACATGTAATATATATATATATATATAATTATATCTTATTCAGCAATATTGGTAACCAAAAACTCAATATTTTTTATCTTCATATATATGCACAACCAAGGTAATTTCCTGAGATGTTACTACTGAAAGGAACGTGCTGCAGTTCATGTATTAACACTCGTGGCGTCACAGTGCATATAAAGATCAGGAGGTCCCGAGGGCACATGTAGCAGAGTTCGATCAACTTCGATTGATCGTCTCTTCAACGCATTCGAAAATTTCTTTTATCAAAATTTCTTCAAATTTCTAAAAAGTGGGTCCTGCAGCATCATATCCCACCCATCCTGCTACGTCTTTCGGTAAATGTTTGGACATAATAATTTTCACATTCTTTGGCAATATTACATTGTTTAGATTGAGGATCACTGACGAGGGTTAAGTACCCGAAACGTGCATGTCTGGTCCATGCTGAAAATTCATCTGTTCTTAAATGATGCCATTGAATTTGAAGACGTTTAACATCTAAAGAAACATGCCGCGACGGCTGTTCTGACCTGCAAACTGAACCCCGGTATGATGAATTTTAACGTCACCCTTTTACCTAGAAAAAGCAATTTCGGAAAACAAGTCTGAAAAAGAAAACTAACGCGCATTACATGTACGATAAACGCACTTGCTGTGTGTTGCATACCAGTAACAAAACACAAATTAAGACACTTATTCTCTATTTTCAAAGCTTATACATCAATAAATTGATAAACATAACGTTGATAAAAATACTAAGCAAAAAGACCACATCATCCAATGGGCCAAATTGGTAACTGGTTACGACTTAGCACGGTCATCAAATGATGGTTTTTTCGGATTCCATGAGCAAAATAATGAAAACTCACTTTCAGTTCCAGTCGCATAATGTCGTTTTCTATTTACATATTTTCAATTTTAGTCAAATGTGAAATATGTTTGCTTCACAGGCTAACCTGTGTCAACCACAGGTATTTAAGTCAGAGAAATTTGTCTATATATCTAATCTTTTCAATCGCACGCTCCTTTCGTTATGTTTGTATGCGTATGGCGTAGGGATTCTCTTTTTGATCTTATCCCAAACTCTTTTTGTGGTCATGTTTGACTTTGTGCTTTGTTTGAGCACAGTCTTATGCATATTTGTGGCATTGTATGATTTTTAGACCGTTTTCTGTTCCCTCTGGTGTATTTGTGGTTTATATTTTCTTTCATGGTGAAAGGATACTAGTTTTCTTCTCAAACGTATACTCTTGATATTTTTGTCCCCCGCTTTCGCGAAAGCGCGGGGACATTAAAACCGGTTCGTCTGTCCGTCAGTCACAAAAACTTTAACCTTGTGCATAACTTTTGAATGGTAAGTGATAGGGCTTTGATATTTCACATGTGTATTCCTTGTGACAAGACCTTTCCATGGATACCAAATTTTTTTACCTTCTGACCTTGACCTTGGACTTTGACCTACTTATTAAAAACTTTAATCTTGTCCATAACTTTTTAATGGAAAGTGATAGGGCTATGATATTTCACATGTGTATTCCTTGTGAAAAGATCTTTTCATGGATACCAAAATTTTTGACCTTGTGATCATGACCTTGGAATTTGACGTACTTTTCAAAAACATTAACCTTGACCATAACATTCTGACATTGAGACCTCGCCCTTGGAGGTTGACCCACATTTAAAAACTTCAACCTAGACCATAAGTTTTGGATGGTTTTTTTAAGGATAGGACTTTCATATTTCACATGTGGATAGTTTTTCACAAGCCCTGTCCCTTGGTAACAAAACAAAAGTTTGAACCCTTTGACCTTTTCTTGGAGTAAAATCTTTCATATTTAGAATTTTGATAATATATGAGATATTTTTTGAAAGCTTAAGAATGGGGGGTCTGTAAGCATTTCTTTAAAGACAAACACCCCAAAGCGGGGGACTACAATTCCTTGAATTTGATTTTTCATCATTACTTTTAAAAGGTTTCTCTCTCCAACCATATCATATCAGTTCTGAGACGTTGGAGATCACCAACTACAACAGAGGTTGGACTGTAGTGAAATATGGGGCCACGACACAGCTCACTTGCGGGCAAATACAACCGGGAGCCATACATCCTAAAATGGATTTCAACGAAGGCGTTAATAATTCTGAAATCCCCACTGGAAGTATTAAAGTAATCAGCATGTACGATCAAATACTTATCAATCCCATTGGTCAGATGAACTTCCTTGAGCAAGGGGACTCTGGATCCTTTGTTTTTATGGTTGATGAGCAAAGTAAGAAACTAAAAATTATTGGTATGTTGATAGGTCAAACAACTTGTGGTCAGGGAATAATGACACCCATTAAAAGAATCCTGGAAGAATTCAACTTAACAGGGTTGAAGCAGTATGTGAAGCCAATATCGATTCAAGCAGGCCATCAGAGCCAGGAAATGATGCAATCATTACTTATGTCTCTTGACATTAAATTGAACAACATTATACACGAATTAGGCAATCTTCGGGCTGATGTCGATGAACTGAAAAAAAAAACAGAGGCCAGAAAACATGGATATATCATGAGTCATGTAGAGTGTCCTTCTACATAATAAATATTTCAAGCTTGATTTTCTAACCTTTTTTGTGTTTGAATTGTGAAAATACAGGAAATGTCATCTTTCATAAGCTCTATATATAGACAAAATAAAGAATTAAATAATGAAATTATAAGACTTTCCTTACCGTTCAAATTGGGTATTACACTGTAATTATGTATACCGAAGAGATGCGAATTGAAGATATTTGTACTGCAATGCTGCACAAGTACTTTGTTTATCAATTATTTCTAAAAAGATGTCGAATTATTGTTTGATTGATCTTTGATATATATATATATATATTTCAAAGTGGTTTGTTATGAAAGAAAGGAGGAGATTCCCAACAACACACGATTGCAGTACTCACAGCAAAACACTCAACACCCCATGCAAATACAAAGAGCTGACATACATATCAGGAGACGCAAAAGGAAAAAGAACACCAAAATACAACAAACTAGAAAGGTTTCTTGTTGCGGTTGCAACAAGAGTGTCTTCCTCCTATACAATTTTGATTTGGAAATATGAAGGACGTCACATTACATGTTTTTATATTATATATTTAAGTTTTCAAATAGCAGTAACATTAAATTTTCAAACCGATAATTGTTGGTGAGCAACCATTTGATTTGGGGGGGGGGGGGGCAGGAATTCTATTGCCAGCCGGTAAAATATTTTCAGCAATTTTCTGAGCAGGCCATTTTTTCAGCCATTACCAGAGTCGGAGAAAAATTTTCGCCGGTTCTTCGGGCCGGATTTAAACAAATTGTCAAATGTTGTGAATGTCTGTGTAAGTTAAACTCCCCGCTGTTACAGAGTATGAGTTAATAATCGTTCCTTCAGATGTCTCTTTGCAATTAGCGAATTTCAGACAGATTGTATGATGTTTAAATAGAACCTTTTCTAGATTTTTGTGCCTATGCGTATTAGGTCTCTGGTAGATACAGCTATGTCAACAGTTTGTATTTATATTAATTAATTTTTTGACTTTAAATTGTCTGGCACAAAGGGCCAGCAAAAATTTCCATATCATGCAATGTATCCTTACTTTTGCATGGTCCGGGAAAAAAAAATTGCCGGCCCTTTGGACCGGAATATTTTTTTTTAGCATTTTTCAGAGCCGGGATTTTTTTTTTTTTTTTTTTTTTGCAAATTCTTCCTGCCCCCTTCCCCCATAAAAAAGGCGAGCTCGTAGCTGTAGAACCAATTTTCTTGAGAAGAGAAATGGTAATAACAAGTTACGTTCAATATATATATATATAAATACCATGAGGTTCTCGCTGTGCAGGTTCAAATTTGGACCCCCCTTCCCTTTTTTCAAAGTTTATTTTGAATTTCCATCATGGCGACATCGTTCAATATAAACAGAACTGTTTTCGAAAAACGAGGGGAGAGAAGAATGTTGGAGAAATTGTTCATCAATTTGAAATAAACCAACCGAAAAGTATGTTCGAACGTTTGCTAGAATTAGAAATTAAACTTGATGTTCAAAATATAGTTATTGAAGTTTAGAAACAGGTTTGTAGGTTAGAAATCGGAATCAAACTACCACTTTTTGTGTGTAAATTCTGGTTTGTAGCTGATCTCTTCTAAATTAATCAACTGTTTTAAAATCAAATTGTGTATATCGAAATGTATTTATGAAATGCATATTCATCATTGCCGTGAAATCGGAATTTGAAAATCTCAACACTGCTTTTCTCGAGTCGGACTCGGACTACCAATTTTAGTGTGCGCCCGATCTGTTGGCGTGAAGGTGTATCGAAATACCCAACTCAAAATTTCGATGCTCATATCTTTTCAACAGTAAGAGATAGGAAAAATCAGAATGACTAAATAAGACAGATATATGGATAAAAAATAATAATATTGAAATTTTTAGGAAACTTCATAAGCTTAATTTTTGTTTACTATTATAAGCAAAAAAGTGTCTTCCTCCTATGAACTTCTGAATTTGGAAATATGAAGGACGGCGAAGTACGTCATCGTAATAAATCGTTACAGTGTGCATCTAGCATTTCATATCTTGCATGGCTGTCGACTTTCAAAAAGAATGGAAATTGTAGATAGCAAAATACGAGATATTTAAGCTTACAAATAGCAAAACATGAAATTTTCGGTCCTTTTGAGTAATTCGACGCTCCCGTCAAATACTTGAATCTACTAAAAAACATGATAAAAAAATAACAGAGACCAAAAATAAAAAAGACCAATCTAGCTTTTACTCCAAACGTAACGTTGGAGAACTTTCAATGTCCTAGCTTACAGGGTTCTTGAGAAATCGCTGATCCAATTTTCCACGGTTACGAAAACAATAGGTCTTCCGACGGAAGTCGGAAGACCTAATAAACATAAAAAATATACCAACAAGACCAATGTGCAATCTGTGACGACTTAGGACGGCCATCTCCCACACCAGCAAATGATGTGGTTATCCGGATTGCGTGCGTGCAACCCTTTAACTTTTCCAATTACCCAGAGGTCTTGAATAATGCACAACAGTTGTGTAAGATAATATCCTCACTGTAAGATGACAACAAAAATCAGAGGCCCAAACAACATAAAGTTGGATATGTAAATAAATATTAAAATTGTGGGTGTACGAATTACAGTCCGTGTTCTGCCAGCTGTGGCGACCTCATGCATGTTATCACTCGAGGAGGCCGACCAACATTTAGAGAGGGAAGATGGTAAGCGCCCTATCTCCTCTAACGAGGTTTGGACGGGATCTGTCAAGGAGTCCTGTCGTCACAGTCAGACATAGTGCAAGTCATTTTTAATTAAGAAATTACTTTCTCCCATTTGCCCCCAAGTTGGAAAGAGTTTGCCCATAGCGACCTGTCATGTAGGGTCATTGTATCCCACATGCCCTCGCGTGACTTTTGACGTCTGTCGTATAGGCCCTATCCATATTGTGACGTCGTTAAAATCCTTTTTGATGTCATGATTTTTGCACCAAAAGCGACGACCTCTCAACAAATTCGGCGTTTTAAAACTCCTTTTTCTACATTCTAATTCTTATTCAACCGATTAAGCCTAAGGACTACGGTTTATTCTTTCAGAATAAACCATTTTTAGGGCTCTGAAGACGAATTTTCCTTTATTTTTCGAATTCGATAAAGTTGACGACTTCATGATTTCATGGAATTTCAAGAAAGGTCCCTAGAAAATGTAGAAATGGGAGAAAAACGATGAACCATATGTTTGTCATATGGGATGAATAAAGCCCACCCTCGGGGTCTGCTTTCTGGTCAGGGAACTTGGCAAGCCTCGTTCCCTGACCAGAAACCAGACCCCTCGGTTGGGCTTTTCTCATTCCACATGACATCATATGGTTGATAGTTAAATTCTTACATTTGGTGTTCAAGGGTGTATAATTCTGGTTGCTCACGTGCAAATTTCATGAATCGCGGAATTTACGATTTGTTTCATGATTCAATAATTCTCGAATAATTTTACCTTCAGATACATAAATGACGTGTCGTCCATCAATAATCCGAACTTTAAGGAATATCTACATGAAATCTGTCCTCATGAACTAGAGATCAAGGAAACAACAGAGAGTGACAGATCCGCTTCGTACTTGGATATACGTTTATCTTTCGACGCAAACGGCCATTTGAACACCTCACTGTATGACAAGCGTGACGATTTCAACTTCTACATAACTAACTTCCCTTTCATGAAAAGCAAGATTCTGCCTTGAAGTTGAAGTTTCCTGCTTATGGCGTTTTTGTTTCTCAGCTGATACGGTACGCCAGGGCATGTTCCAAATATGAAGATTTCATCGTTAGAGTCAGACGGCTTGCAAGTGAGCTGCTTGTTTAGGGTTATATGACACAACGGCTGAAATCATCATTGAGGAAGTTCTTCGGTCGCTACGGGGATATAATATAAGCATATCAGATCCCCCTTTCCAGAATGATCAGTGACATTTTACATTGTGATGGAATGGCTGTAGTCTTCACCAAACAAGACATAATTACCTGATCTGCACATCAAAATGTACATCGAGACAATCACCGAATTCGACAAGTTTCCATGGAGCTGTTGCGACAGGTGTTGCATGCAATCATGGGATGCTGACTCTCCCTGGACACCTGGTCTCACTTCGGAGTGTTGTTCATTCCGGAGTTCGCAGCCGTTCCGATTGGAATTCTCATGATTTGGCCTTGCCTTCACGACTTTGAGACTGAATAACTGTTAGGTACTTCTTTTATGTTTATGACACGTGTGCCAATCATCATTTTACTCCCATGAACACGATATGTAAGACAGTCGTTTTTTATAATTACATTTTGTCTAAGTAAACGTTTTGAACACAGAAACACCATTTTTGGACCTATAAATATCAAACTTGTTAATGGAGAGATTCATACAAGTGTACATGTATGACAAAAGAGATAATTTTGGATTTTCCATAGTAACTTTTCCCTGGCTTGATGGTGATGTTCCTACTCTCCTGTTCACTAAATTCAGAGCACCCTGTTTTGATGATTTACGAGAAATACCGGTTGTGTAACGTCATCTTATAAATTGATATCCAGTCTTTTAGTCGTAACAGAAAATGCCTCCTTCTTGGTTGTGCGTAGCTTAGTTAAAAAATACGAAGGAAAATAAAATATCTACGGGGATTTTCTATAGTACAAATGACTGCATGTAAAATGCCATTCGGATTCCCTCGCCCTTTATTTGTAACGACATAAAATGACTCGGATACCAATGGTGGAAGGTTTTACATCAAATCGATGTAAAAGTAAAAATAGGCACTTTTTCAACATTCAAAAGTTTTCATCTTGAGTGAGTAATGTTGTGAGAAACATATTTGCCTGTTACGATCCAATGTTGGAACTTGTATTTCATGAAAGATTATAACAAAACTAATAGATCAACGGGGAACTATTTTCAAAATGGCACCGTCTGACGTCCGAGTCTTTTTTCGAAGGAAAAGGTCAAGGCTGATCCGATTGGTAAAATGCGTGCGATGCCATGACGTCACTGTTTACCATTGTTGATACATATTTTTCGTATGGCAGGTTAAATACAGTTGATAAGATGAGTTCATGCACATTTCCTGTTACGACTAAAAGGAGGTCAATCTACGGAGACAATTAATATTTGATAAACTCCTGAGACAGCTGACACCAATCTACGGCCTTGTACCTGCGCATTCTTAAGAATTGCACTTTGACTGACTGTGACGACAGGACTCCATGAAGGGCCTTGTCCAAACCTCTTTAGTAATGACAGGGCCCCGACCACCTGTCGTCTCTGAATGTCAGTCGGACTTCTCAGGTGATCACATGCATGAGCTCGCTACTGTCGTCAGAGCACGGACTATATATAGAACTTTACCAATTAGAGAAGGAGTTCGTTGATATGAAACAAAAAGTAAGTCGTTACTACATGGGACCGTATGTGTAAAAACGAGTAAATTGTGGTGTTCGAGTTAGTAACATATCCTTTAAAAGAACTTTCAGCAAAAATGAGGCAACTTAATTAACATTTCTTTATTGGCTAAGCACGCTGAAATATATATTAAACTCTGGACGATTATTCGCTTTTGATACGATCCACCACGTTTTGTTCTTTCGTCGAGTTTTGTTTGTTTGTCGAAGCTCGTGTTTCGTGGGGATGACAACCGTAAGTTCTTCTTGTTGCATAATCTGATGGTAATACACTTACCCTTCTTGAAAATAAATCGTAACTTTCGTGCATTCTCAACAAACCGACACAATCATTAGATATACCAAATGCATATAATGGAATGTCAAATAGATACCGAATAATTTATATACTGGACAAATCATATATTGAGGTACTTACAGTCAATGAGCAGTGAAAGAAATACAGATTGTACATCAAAATGTAAAATGAAGAATGACATAAAAGTTTTTCTACATTTTATTTACATTTCAACGATCATGTCTAATCGGTAATTTTCGATGACGGACAAATGCAAAGTACAAATATGTCAACTCTAAAAACAATTCCTCAAAAAAGACATTTAAAGACCTTTAAAAACAGTCTGAGTGATGTTCCTTGGATTTTGATATTTTAATCATGTTTTGTATTACAGCTACTTCTTAGTTCACTATAAACCGGTATTTCTACCAAGGTTTTGAAGTCCTCCTTCCTCGTCATTTGAGAACTGATCGCGCTTGGGTATTAAGATAAAGTTATGTTGCTAGAGAGCGCCTTTGGAATTGAAAAAAAAGTTTGCGTATGGATTTCTGTTCCTTGACCAAAATATTCTTCGTTTTATATGAACTTTGCTTTATCCTTTTTCCTTGTTTTCAATATTGATCGCCAAGTGTCGACCGATCTTAAATCTGCCCTGGGTATTTCGTCGTCGACCTTTACAGACTAATCCGCTTCAAATAATACATTATATGTTTTTGCTATCTCCATTAGATACCACTCAATGAGAATTTTGGAGGGTGAATATCTTCCCAGGTGGTGCATCACTTTTTCATTAACATTATGTAACTTATTCGTTTTGCAAGCTCTGGCAAAGTCTTTTCCATATTTTGCAGTAAGCTGATCAGATACATACTTCAATTCATGAATAAGTGTTTGTAGATATTGCGATGCCCAGATGAGACTTGCTATTGCTTCCTCCAATCTTGCGTTAACCTTCCTGAAAAGACGTGAAAATGAAAGACGAAAGAGATCACTTATTCTTAGAGATCAATTTCTTTCTTATTCACTTTAATTTGCGGCAATCTATTTATTCTTGTTGAAAATTTATTGTAACCTTCATGACAGAATTTCACATACAGTTGATCAAAATACTATATTTGTACTTTTCTAATGTTTAGATTACCTAATCTATTAATAGTTTGTTGATATATGCACGTATCAAATTTTAAAATTAGTTTAAAATTAATTTACATATTGACATTAAATTGAATATTAGTTTGTCAGTATTAGCATGATATATTATAAAATTTCTAAGTTGTCGTATAAGATTATCTTTCTTATACACATGTACTTTTAGCACTTGAGGGAGTTATTGCCTTTTGGAATATATCGATGCACCGGTGAATATTTAGTAGTTTTCCTCAACAGAATATGCTACATGTATATTCAACTGTGATAGCTTCTTCCCAATGTCGAAAACTGGCATATTGTAGATTAACATGGCTAAGGTAAGATTATATTCAAGATCCATCCCCCTCCCCCCCCCCCCCCCCCCAAAAAAAATGACCTACTGTGCGCATTACACATTACAGCATTCTTTTTTTTTTAATTTTGCGTTGCATGAATATATTCTATGTTTATGATAGAATAAACATCACAGAATTACATGATAATTTCAGCCAATAGGCTGGTATCTCTGCTGGTGGACTATTAGTAACGCCGAGCATATCGTTCGCCTAGTTTTACAATGCTTCTGTACTGACTCGAAATGTATTTGTAAATTTTCTGATACGTTTACTAAGTTCGATTTTTTTTATTAAAGGAATATCTCCCACATGGAATTGCTCTGTCCTTAGTCTTTTTTATGGCATACACTGTAGGTCTTTTAGAATTTCGCTCTTCTAATTATATTCACTTTTTGGATTCCCTATCTTTCGACTTCGAACATTACTGACGATACATCATTTATTGAAATGCACATAGAGTGTATTACTACGTTAAAATATATACTCTTCAAAAGAAGAAACGCATAAAACAATACTATAATGTATCATCTTTGCCGTGTGGAGCTCGTAAAAAAGTTCCCCGCGAAGGGTTTGACAGTAAGTGTTTTGAATATATTTCCCTGACATTGTCGCCATAGCACTTTCTATACAGACACGACATATGACAGTGCATGGATTTTATATATTGTTTTCAGTTTCGTGCTTAAACATCGACGGCGGGTGCGGCTAGCCAACAGGGGATGTTTACTCCTCCCGGGCACCTGGTCCCACCTCTAGCTTGCTGGGTCCGTCGATGTTCAATTTGGTGCTCTGTTGTGAGTGCTGTTGAGATTATCGTCAGGATCTTCTTTAACTCATTATTATTCAGTATACACAGGGTATTGATTATGTGACCTTATTTGTTTGCATTAATGATGGTACAAAGATAGGAAAAACATATTAGGGCTAAAGTAAGATTTTTTGATAATCATAAAAGTCTATTTTGGGTAAAACATGAAATTTTGAATTTTCGACTTTTTATGTTTTTATGCATTTTCCATATTTATGAGGAATTTGAATTTTGCCCGAGTCAAAGTTCATTGATGCCCTTAAATAATTTTGGACTTCAACTTCTTCGGGTCACTTCCGCTTTAATACAATGCATGCTAACAATATCCGATGCCATGCGTTTGAACACTGTGAAGTGATCGAATGACTCCCATTTGTAAGTGAGTAATACTCTGCAAAGTTCAACGATCAAAAAGTCAAATTTAGAGCCTTTTCTCCTTATGAAACAAATTTCTCTCGATAAAACTGATTCGCAAATTCATGGAATGCGGAGAACTTTCGATGACATTTTAGAATAAAACTTCACCATGCGTCGTGATATCGCCCTTATGAGATTATTGCTGTTTATTATGCTGCATCCATTTGTCCATCGAATCAAAAGATTTTCAAATGATATAGAAAACGAGCACATACGGATCTCCGAAAAATACACAATTTGGCCTCTAAAAGAACATCAAGGGCATATTGTTTTTGAGTAATTTTAACTAACATTTAAAAACACAAAAGAGGTTCCCGTTGAAAGCTTAGGGTCTGAAAATACCATTATTTACATCTGGTATAATTTGGCTAATATTTTGATAAATGTGATTATTTCATATATGTACTAAGGATTAAATGAATACATACGTGCATTTCTTTTTGTTTTGATGAGTATATAATTTGAACAATATGATAATTTGAATATGACATGGGTATTGTCCGTATTTATCGTTTGATTGTTCTGTTGTCTATCTTTGGTCCTTTTGTATCTCTCTCTGTCTGAATCTTTGGCTAGCGCGCCGTGTTTCATTGATGTTATATTGAATATTATGATTATTTCTGTTGTTTTGTGTCTGTTTTTGTCTGTCTATCAGTTTGTCTGTTTGTCTAATATGTGTCTGAGTTAGCAGTTGGGGTAGGGGAAATAGTCAGGGTTGATAATTGATATTTTACCTATTAATGACCGTTCGTGTGGGTACTATTCTCATATGATGTTGCTTTTGGGGGGAATAGTATCCGAGCGTCAGCAAATTTCATTAAATTCATACTTTTGCAACAACGAAAGAAAAAGTCTAAATGCCAAAATTCTTCAGAGGAGGAAAAAATGGTTCGATACCAGTTTTTTTTTTGTTTTTTTTTTCGAGGAAAAATTATAGTCTGGGAGAAGGTCTACTTAATGGCAAATTTCATCCCGGAGGGAAACTACTATATGTATGTGGTAGATTTTCCGATGGAGACCGCTATATAGTCATTTTTCCGGGGGTATGGCTAGGAGGAAACTTGGTATGAAGGTAGTAATTATTTATTTGGTCCCTTTAATATAGAGTTATATTTGGAGGGGTTATGCCAGTTGGGCTTCCATAACTCAGTGAAAAAATGTTGATTTGAAAAATATGCTAATCACCATGACAGAGTTTAATACATTATCTTACTTTTGACCAAAAAAAGTTTTGGGTTATCGTTGCTTTTCTCCCCTTAAATTTAAATTGAAAAGGGGGGCTGAAGATAACTTTCAGATTAAAAAAAGCATCCCCCAATGTGCACCCCTAAATATTTCTATCTAAAATAAATTTCATGAAAATGCTGTACATACAATGAAAGTCAACAAGTAGTCCTTTTTTCATATCTGTATTAATGAATATTATCCAATCACAGAAGCGCTATCTTTTACTCCTTGTCAAACTTAGGGTGGCCTCAGAAGGGAAGTGACTCGAATAATTACTACCTGTATACCTACGCAAAATAACACAAGAGGGCGCTAGTGAAATTAATTTGGAATGCTTATGAAAAACACTTTGGCTGGAAGCATCACTGATGAGAATCTAATATTCGAAACACGTGTCTGGGGCATGAAAATTGGTTTGACATTTACTTCAGTAATGTATAGAGTTTGAACCCGTCCAAATTACTATTATATAGCAGGATACCGTTGCACATCTACTAAAGGTATTCCTAGGTTAAAATCGTTTTGTCACATGTGCATGTACTACTTCAGCAATACTTGTCTTTCCATGTAACACATATTTGATTTTCTGTTCAGAAATAGGAGGGAGGTACTGAACCTGAACTGAATTCTGTATTTTGTCTTTCATGTAAATTGAGTATGCTTACTAGATTTGTTTGAAGTTTCGAGTGTCATGTTATTATTTCTTTCCATTTCCTCTTTTTAACATTTCAGTATTCTTGCGTTTCTGTGGGTGCCTCAAGGGGGATTTGAATGAGACAAAATCGTTTATCTACAAAGTTGAAGCAACTTACTGTTCTGTCTCTAATATTATAAAGTTTTGTAAAAGCTGTTTGCAATACTCTTCCAAAAGTTCCAGTGTTTCAGCCAAATTAATCCGATGTATGATTTGCTCTACTTGCAGTATCGCTTTGTGCTTCTTGCCCGCCGTTAATAAATTGGCAGCATCTTTTTTGGAGCCTGCTAAGATTTGTCGTTCCTTTATTTCCTCAAGTTTTAATCGTTTTATTGTCTGTTCCAGATACATTTTCAGCTTACTGTAACTAAGAACGAACTTCTACAATAAAGAAATAAGAATATTTTATTTTGTTCAACCGTGACTAAGGATATCACTTATGTATCCTTTTAGATGAAGAAGAAGCATGACGCATATTTCCTCGTCTATCCCTCATTTGTGTGCCGAGATTTTTTACTTCTTTCATGCAATACTATGCGTGAGGCTTATGTGAACGAGACTATAAACCCCTACCATTTTCAACACTTTCGCATAATCACACTTTTTTTTTAAAGAAGCAGTACAATACTGTCCTGTTCACTAAATCCGGAGCACCCTGTTTTGGTGATCATGATTAATTCTGTCGTCTGAAGAATTTTCCTTTTAATTATTGTTTCCGAGAATTGACATCCTTTAGTACTAAAGTACTAACAGCCAGTTAAGAAAACAGAAATTTTGATTTTACGTGAAAATGCTTTGAGATAGACGCATATGAATATCGAGAGAAATATTCAACTTTTAGAGCACTGTTTGAAAATGAAATTTTATTTTGGTATCATCTTTGCGTTTCCCTTCTACACATATGAAAATAGCACGGTAAAGTTTCTTTTCCATGCGCTAAGTCATTAAAACCTACACTGGTCAAGTTTGCATAATGCAATAGCCATAATCATAGTTGTAAACATAGATTTATGCCTGAATGATCAGTGAATAATTATATTTTCTCGCGGTTCGAAGTATAGCGAGAAAATGTTGTATTGGAGAGTGTTTTATGTAAAGGATGTGATTGGTTGATATTAACCAATGAGATTGTTTTAAATGGAACGTTCCAGGTAAGCGCTCAGGTAAGCGCTTAGGTGTATAATGTGGTCATTCTCTAGCCGTAACTCACAAAGTAAAGTTCGTTTTATACTTTGCACGTAATGGCTGACGACGAGCACATGGAAAACGCGCTACGAACCGAAGTCCACGAGGCGGTAGCAGCTTCTCAGAACTCCATAATGTCGGAGATTCGTTCTCTCATTTCAACAGAAATGCACAAATTTGGTGAAAAACAGAAAGAAATCGCTGACGCTCAGATAAGTAAAATAGAGTCCACAATGACAGACAGTTACAAGTTCAAACGTCGGGGAAATGAAGAGCAGTACAAACACAACCAGAAAGTACTAAACAAATTGACGGAGACAGAGACGCTCATCCAGTCAGAGTTTGAGCCGCAAAACCTCGAGAAGGCGAAAAGTACCATAGCTGAAGGTATAGACTTAGTTAAACATCGACAAAAACTCGTAAAATTAGCAGACTCTAGCGAACTAGGCTGGAAAGTAGTTCTCGAGTACGAGTCGAACCCCCTCGCTGACGATAGCGATGACGAGAAGAGAATGGTGAAGGCTCAAAACAGAGCAGAGCGTAAGCACAAGGCAGACAGAAACAAGCGCCTCAATCGAACGCACCCTTATTCGACCCAGGGCCCGAGGACGCAGACGGATCAACGGACGAACAGACCAGGCAGATGTTTTTCATGTGGTGAAAAGGGGCACTGGAAAAAAGATTGTCCAGCTGAGAGGTCTAATGATCAGACAAAGTTAAGTACAAATTTTTATAAAGCATATATTGCTCAGAGAAGTGAATCTTCCTCAACACAGGTAAATCCTACAAAGGTAGATCAGAGTCAGTCAGGCGTAACTACTACGGTAGGTAGACTAAGGTCATGTTTATCAGAGTGGAAATTGATCGATAGTACACTGATTCTCAGAAATAATGTGCAATTCGATAAATAACATGTCGCCGTGTGATTTACAGAGAAATAAAAGAAAGAAGTACAAAATTACTATCATTGTTTCAAAAGCCTACCTAGATGTATCAAAATCTGTTATCATCATTTGCGAAAGACATATAACTTAATGAGATACTAAGCTCTAAAATAGCAAAAACGATACATACGTTACTGTCGCCGGCAATTACCATTGTGAAGTACATAAATTATCTTTACATATATGTTAAGTTAGTCTACAATGTGCATTCATATGCCTTCATTGCAGCACCGTCCTCCGAATTATCGACGAAACTATAGCACTCAAGTTGGTTTTCGTTCTATTTTATTCATAAAATAGCATGTCGCCGATGTATTGATACCTACGTAACAACAATACAATAACCGTTTTATATAGCACATGGATAGACATAAACATGACGTGTGTACATTTAAAATAAGGGGAAAGGGTACAATTAAATATTATTCTGAAGCTTTTTATAATTTTTCATGTTTTGTAAAGAAAAGTCGCATTTTCATTCATAACAGTGGTTGGTTGCTTTTAAGGCGATACTTACGTTACGCTTACTTAAATCATTCAGTGCAGACATCATGAAATAGTGCCTTTAACATATCGTTGCTTTACAATAGAAGACTTGATATTACCGAATATCTTATGGTTTTGTTTCTTTACAAGTATATACTGCTTGATCAAATACTTGAATAATACCTACGTAACGGATACATACATAACGCGAATGTCATAGATTTAATAATTCAATGTTCGTCGTACCCAATTATGGGTATCATTTGTTAGTACACATTGGATTATGACCTTAGAAGCTGATTTCAGGGAAGATTCAAAGGCTAAAGCTGTTGTACTGATTCAATGGCTGTTTTGTAGATTGTGCTCTAAAAGGGAGCTGGCTTATGTTTATTTCTTTACGATATTTCATCGAATAGTATGTCATCCTATAATACATATTCATACCTTTAAAGGTAAACATAATGTATACATACTCACATTAGTAAGTAAACACAAAATACGATAAAACATCATGATACCTACGTAACATGCCGTTACGTATGTATCTAACTTGGTTCAGCTCAAGTTTCAGTCGAGTTGCATTCAATAGAACAACAATTTCTCTCTTTTTTTTCGAAGGTATATATAATTTTGCAGACTGCATAATTGATACCGCGCCATTTCTTTTTTAATTTCCTTAATTCATTTGAAATATAGATATATCTATAACTGAATTACAACTAATGTTTTTTTTTAAACATGATTTTTTTAAATCGATATGTAGCTAACAGAGTTTATAAATGTCATGATGACAATAAAGTAGAATTTGACAGACAAATTAATCCGTAGATGCATGATTTTAAACGTGGTTGAAGATAGCTTTCAAATACCTTACCAAATCCTGGGTAGTTGATTGTAACGCACGTTACGTATGTATCGATCAGTTCTTATGCTGTTTCATTTATTTCAGATGTTTTTACAGTAGTCAAAAGACGGAGAATTATTTAGAAATGCCATAAAGAGAGATAGAGAGAACGAGTCTATGATTTTGGTTCAAATGAGTTAAAGCTTTTGTAATATCTAGCTTATACATACGGCATCAGACGTAAATTTCAAACTATTTCGACTTCTCTTGCTTAAATTTGATTAGGCTTGAAATGTGTAAAGTACCAATGATCCTCTAGAAATGCCATATAGGAGAATAACAGACAATTTTTGCATTTAGGAATCATGTACGAAATTAAGTAGAGATGCTTTCGACCAGCAAATATGATAATAGTGAATAAAATGATACATACGTAACAGTTTTCACCATTGAGCAAAATATTGATTATGAGCATAATATGCTATTTATTGTGTTTCACCGTCACCGGCACTGTCAAGTGCAGTAAGAGTTGACAAACAAACTCAAAAGTTGCAAGTTTTTCTAAAATTAAGAAGCTGCTGTAATAATTGATACTTACGTGACGTTTTCCTATGTACCAACTGTATACTTCTTTATGCGAATTGTAATACTAGGATACTTTATTAACTTTTTCATATATTTTCATTGATATGCTTGCTAAAGAAAAAAGTCATAAAGAAAGCTTTTGTCCTTAAAATATTTATTTAGGGGAAAAGAGAAGATAACGCTGTTTCAGGCCATAAAATTTGTTCCATAGTAATGATTGCTTATCAAGTAGTAAAATCAAACAAACAACAAAGTAGAAGATGAGCCGAGTTTACAAAATACATATATGACCTATATCTGAAAATATAAATTGAATTTATTCGGATCTAGTCAACGCTAATGGAAAAAAAATGAGCGTAAACAAAACTGTTACGTAGATATCATGTTGAAAATTAGATGAATAATACCCTATATAATACAGCAATGTTCTCATATAAATTCTAGAGTGGTGTTACTGATTTTTTCGATATAGTACCAGTTATATTGTATCAATTGTATGAGCACAACAGATATGCTTAACTCCAAAAATAATTTTTCGTCTTGTTCTATCTTCCATTTGCACCTTATTCCTGAGAATCAGTGAGTAATGATCACGTACTGAGCGTTATCGAAAATGGTTACAAGTTACCATTTAAGACATTTCCTGAGTCTGTAAGACTGGATAATAATAAATCTGCAAGAGATAATCCAAATTTTGTCTCAAAAGAAATTGTAAGCTTATTAGAAAAAGGTTCCATTAGTAAGGTTAAAGATCAACCAGAGGTCATAAATCCATTAACGGTAGCTTACAACAGGTCAGGTAAACCTAGGTTAGTCCTAGACTGTAGACATGTAAATCCACACTTATTTCAATTTAAGTTCAAATATGAAGACAGTAGCGTAGCTAGAAGCATGTTTTCAAAGGGAGATTTTGTTTTCAGCTTTGATCTGAAAACTGCGTATCATCACGTTATGATTCACCCAGAGGACAAGACTTTTCTTGGTTTTAGTTGGCAGGGATTTTATTACGTATTTAACGTATTACCATTTGGTTTAGCTACTGCAGGCTTCATTTTCTCAAAAATAATGAGAGAAGTCGTTAAGCATTGGAGAAGTCGAAATATTAATATTATTATGTATTTGGATGACGGGTTAGCGGGTGCTGCTACTTATGATGAGGCTAAGAAGGTGAGTACCGAGTTGAGAAATGATCTGTTGAAGTTAGGCTTCCTCATAGCTGAAGATAAATGTGATTGGACGCCCAGCCAATATATAGTGTGGCTTGGATTCGAGTGGGACACGAAGACGGGTATGTTGAGATTGACAAAAGCCCGCGTAGATAAGATCATAGAATGCATCAAAGATTTATTCTCTAGTTTAAGAAAAAGTTCCTTAAACCTGGTTAAGGTAAAGCAACTTGCTGGTATCGTAGGTCGATTAATTTCGTCCCAGGCAGTGATTGGTAATGAGGTAAGATTACGCACTCGCTACGCTTATGAATGCATTTTGAGCAGAGCGTCATGGACTGCTCCTGTTATTATGACTGATGATGCACAATCAGAATTGAAGTTTTGGTTGAAAAATATTGAAAGTCTGAATAAAATAGGTTGCTCTTTTCATGTAGAGAACGATATAGAAGTTTGTGATGCAAAAGTGTATTGTGACGCTTCTGGTGTCGGTTACGGAGGTTACGTAACCAGTGATCTTTGTGAGTTCCCGGATGAGGAACATATGTACGGCAGTTGGGATCTGTCAGAGCAAAAAGAGAGCTTCTCATGGAGAGAGATAGAATCCGTGAATAGAGTTTTGAAACATTCTTTACCTATCATTGAAAACAAATGCACTGAAGTATATACTGACAATAAAAATGTTGAGACGATTTTGAATGTTGGTAGTCGCAAGCCGCATATTCACAAAGTGAGTATGGAGATAAACAATGTTTGTCGTGAGCATAATATACGTTTAAAACCAATTTGGATACCCAGATCTGAAAACTCAAAAGCAGACAAATTAAGCAGATTAAATGATTGTGACGATTGGGGTGTCCAAACTTGGGTTTTTGATAAGTTCGACAACCTGTGGGGTGAGCACACTTTTGATCGTTTCGCTTCATTTTATAATAGAAAATGTGAAAATTTTAATTCAAAATTTTGGTGCAACGAAACAAGCGGGGTAAATGCTTTCAAACAGTCATGGAAAAATGAAAATAACTGGCTAGTGCCACCACCAACCCTCGCTTCGGAAACGATACATAAAATTTGCAAAGAAAAATGTTCTTGCACTTTAGTCCTTCCAGAATGGAAGTCTGCACCTTACTGGCCTTTGATATTTGGTAACAGAACAGTATTTGACGCTATCAAAGATATCGTTTATTTACAAGGTCACAATGTGACACACAGGGGTAGGGGTAGAAATGGTATATTTGGCCAGGTAGATCAGAAATTTAGGTTTATGTTTTTGAGATTCGAACATTGATTTATTTTGTAATATTCATGTATTCTATAGGTATCAACCTAAGACAGAATGTTCAGCAGCAGATCGAGCATAGCGGAGTCCTGCCAGGATCCGAATTACATAGCCTTTCTTCTAAGATGTCAGAGTACCTTCTTGCTTCAAAAAGTGATAATACAGTGAAGTCGTATTATAATTCGTTCAAGCGTTGGAGATCTTTCATCACTTCTAAAGGTCATTCTGCGTTACCTGCAATGCCTATACACGTTGCGTTATACGTGACACATCTTTTGAACACAGGCGCTACTCAGAGTTCAGTAAATTCAGCTATTTATTCCATAAAGTGGGCTCATTCAGTGAATAATCTCACCGATCCAACAGATAATGGTTTCGTTTCCGCATTACAGAACACTGCAAAAAGACTTCCGCGACAACCAAAACGGAGGAAGGATCCTGTGACGTCTGACATGCTTGTTAAGCTTTGCAATTTGTACATAGACAATAACGATCTTTTGATTATTAGAGATTTGACTATGATTCTTTTATGTTTTGCTGGTTTCTTGAGATTTGATGAAGTGAGTTCACTTCTTTGTAAACATGTATCGATTTTTGATGATTATTTGTCTTTGAAAATTGTTAAGAGCAAGACAGACCAATATAGAGATGGTCAAGAAATTCTAATTTCGAAAGGCACTACGTCTGCTTGTCCTTTAGAAATGTTTAAAAGGTACATCAAGGTCGCAGGAATTAGTCTTGATTCCGATTTCTATTTATTTCGTCCCGTTTTCAGGTCAGGTTCCGTCTGTAAACTTATTCATAAAAATAAAAAGTTGAGCTATACTGCAGCTAGAGAGAGTATCATTTCATGTTTGAAACTTGTATCAGAAAATTTGAACTTGGGTTTGCATTCAATGCGATCAGGGGGTGCCACAGCTGCTGCTGCTAGTTCATTGGTGAACGAGAGATGCTGGAAAAGGCATGGGCGCTGGAAGAGCGATAGCAGCAAGGACGGTTATGTGGTAGATACTCTGGATAAGCGCCTTGAAGTTTCCAAAAGTTTGGGTTTATAAGTAGACAATTTCTTTTGTTCATTTTTCAAATTTCTCCTGTTTAAATTTTAGATTTTCGTACTTTTCATAGCTAAGCTCCCGTTCCCCCATACTTTGTAATTCTATTCGTACTACGGGCTAGTCGGCAAATTGATATTTGCGTTTTTGTTTTTTATTGAAAACATGAATAGAATTCTTATATTTTCTCGCGGTTCGAAGTATAGCGAGAAAATGTTGTATTGGAGAGTGTTTTATGTAAAGGATGTGATTGGTTGATATTAACCAATGAGATTGTTTTAAATGGAACGTTCCAGGTAAGCGCTCAGGTAAGCGCTTAGGTGTATAATGTGGTCATTCTCTAGCCGTAACTCACAAAGTAAAGTTCGTTTTATTTAAGGTCAAATAATGTATGATAATCTTTTATTTCTACGTGTATGACTACCCAGTTTTCAGAGAATATTTTTTCCAAAAATCTGAAAGGTTTTTATCTCTGTTTTTCCCCTGGGTTTTCATATCAGATTGGATATTGTTTAGCATAAATATATTGTGATGTGACGCATATCATTGTTATATAATACACTTGTTGATAATATACGTCGTCAGTCTATTCGTACTACGGGCTAGTCGGCAAATTGATATTTGCGTTTTTGTTTTTTATTGAAAACATGAATAGAATACCTACCTGTATGAATAGGTATTGCAGTTTTATTTAATATACTCCACCCTTGTTTAGAAAAACGACTTAGATCATTTCTTAGCGTAAAATATTGCTATTTTCTCATGAGTACACCAAAAATGATGTCTTAGATGGTTAAAAAAGCTAGTTTTTTTAATAGTGCTTTTCCTTCTGCATTACCGTTTAAATTTTCTAGTAATATTTTTTTGCCGTTTACAAATAGAAGGGAAATTTCCGTTTTCTTAAGAACCTATTAGTACTTTAACTGGAAATTAATTCAGCTGCCTTTAAACCGCAAAATAAGAAATAAAATGTCTACGGGAAATTTCCATGTTAATTTCAAGCCGCCGCCATATTGTTCCCTGTGCGTGTAAACAATAGTTAACAGTGACGTCAAAGTCTCCGACGTCACGGATTTTCAGTGATTTATCTATAGAAAATTCCCGTAGACTTTTTATTTTCCGTCCTAATTCTAACTAAATGGACGTACAGCCATAACAATGGTATTTTCTGTTACGACTAAAGGAGTACTATAAAATTTATATCTTTTTGGAAGATGACAATATAATATTTCAGAGAAAACCGGAAAAACAGGGTGCTCTGGATTAAGTGAACCGGACAGTAAGTCCACTACAAAATATTTTCTGTCTACTTGAACTGGCAGAGTAGATGCCCGCCAACTTTTCAAAATAAATCATCGCACAATATTGTACATACCAATAAAGGATTCACATTGTCGAGGTCTTGTAAATTGATAGACACGATCGACTTGATCTTATAAACAAGATGGAGGGCTACACAATTGTTTGGCTGATGTATTTTAAGACATCAGTCCTCGACATGTCATCAATACATGTCAAGACATCAAGTACAAAGTAAATACTCCATGATCTCCTCCTATCTCTTTTAACATATCACTTTATGATAATAATCGCTAATTCAGATAACAAACTGAGGTACTACGTTTAAATTTGTACCACTTGGTGAGTATCACTGCTGGTGGACCAGGGGTCCCTGAGGGCACATGTAGCCAGTTCGACCAACTTCGGTTGATCATTTCTTCAACGCATTCCAACATTTCTGATATCAAAATTTCTGGAAACGTGGGTCCTGTAGCATCATATCCCACCCATCCTGCTACATCTTTCGGTACATTTTTGGACAAAATAATTTTCACACTTTTTGGCCATATTGCATTGTTTAGATTGAGGATCACTGACGAGGGTTAAGTACCCGAAACATGCATGTCTGGTCCAAACTGCAAATTCATCTGTTCTTAAATGAATCTATGGAATTTGAAGACGTTTAATATTTCGAGATGCCCCTCTATATTCGCAAACCTTCGAGGAAGCACAATTGTAAGGTCCGCTTTCAAACTTGTATTTTCCTAGAACTATCAAAGCCTGACATTTCAAATGTTGTCCCGCAACCAAGGAATACTATCCCAGTTTACACAAGCATGTTTTAAAAACATGTTAAAAATATTCCAGTAAATGTTATAGAAACGTGATTTTGTATGGTTCCAGAAACACCAATAACACATATTTGGAAACGTTTCATTTTGTTCAGCAGTGTTGTTTTAACGTTTTAAAAACATTTCTTTACTAATGCACAGTGTTTAAAAATGTTCTTGGAACGTTTGGCAAGAAATGTTTCAACAGAACCTGTTTGAAACCATTTAAAAATGTTTCGGAAATGTGTTGTGTTACCTGGGATAACCACACCGTCTGCTACTGACGAGGCAGATGGCCGTCCTAAGTCGGCACCGTTTGCCCATTGGTCTCGTTGGTTTATGTGTAGTCATTTGTGTTTTATGTTTTTCTGTGATTTGACGTTCATTGTACTACTGCGTCTCTTTCTGTGCGTGTCATTTTTGTGTTTTACAGTGGGTGTTTTGGGAGGTTGCTGTTGATGCTGCAACTAGGTGTTGTTGGAGATCCCCTCCTTTCTTTTATGTATCCTCGTACCCCTTAATTTCCTTTTTTCCTCTCTCCTTTCTTTCTTTCTTTCATTATAAATATGTTACATAGGTATTATTAATTTTATATTTATTTATGTATCTATTTATTCGTCTATTTATTAGTTTTTACTGATTTATTCACATATTCACAGGCTTATCTGATTTATCGTTGTTTTAAAACAGTGATATCTTTATGTCCTTAATATATATTCATTTATTGTCCCCTCCTTTCTGGGATAGTATCAGTGAATTGAAGAAGTCAAACACAACACTAAATCAGAATCCAGAAATGACAAGGAATGGAAATACATATTCTTTGAAAAATATCAAACAAAATAAAAAATGAGGAGAAGTCTAATAAAAATAATGAGGTCCCCAACCGTGAAAACGGCGGAAACTTATACATAACACAATCACCAACAAACAACCAACTGAGCAAAGAAACACGCACACATACACACCCTGGTTATGTCAACTAAATATGCCATCAATTACTTACAATGTGCTAGACCTTCTAAGCACTTCAATAAGTCTGTTATGAGTATATTATACATATACATGTGCATGTATGTGAATGTACATGTATCACCTGCATATTCTAAATTGAGTTTTTACAGGACATTGGGAGAGGGGTATGCCAAGAAAGTTTTGCCATGTCCAGTACAAAAGTAGGCAGTTGATGTGTAATGTACAATTGGCAATTTCAAAAGACTTGAAGCTTATCATATTTGTTAAAATAAATATTCATTTTTTGTTTTATACTTGCATTTGTAATACTGTGTAAATGTCTAAATAGCACTTGATATAAAATTTTGAGGAAGGGCGAGCGGAGCGTGCCTGAAAATGTTTTAGTGTAAAGCGAGCGAAGCGATCATAAAAGTTTTGGTCTTGTTTGCTAACAAAACAGGCTGAAATTTGTTTCAGTGAATGGCGAGCGAAGCGAGCCGACAATTTTTGAATTTTGAACACATATGTAAGCTATTTTGAAAATCCCTTTTGAGCATTTCTTTCTGACATATTTCTTTTTTATTACGCCTGAACTTATTGGTAACGGTAGAAATGTAGAACATCATAACACCGATGAAAAAATCACACAAACGAAACTCCGGAGTTATACGGAACATAATCACAAACAAACACCCAACTGAGCAAAGAAACAATCAAAACATTGAAGACAGGAAGCAGACTACTGTACAAGAATCTGACAGCTGACTTTGGATTGATACACAATGCCATATTCATAGATTTGTTGTTCAAACGACTTTCGCATAACCCTGTTGCTTATCCAGAGCGTTGTAACTTCTGTTGTAATACGGCATCGCAAACAAAACAATAATTAATGAGCACAGGGGCCCTCTAATGCACAGAATACATTATGTATTTTGATAACATGGTCGTTTTGGTATACGAACACAGTCCTTGCTTTGGTCGCTTTTAAAAGCGGGCTAATGTCAAATCGCCTAAAAATATGATTGGAATCGCAACAGTCTTCTATGCATGACGAGTTTTGAACAGGGTCTTTTATGGGTTGGTCAGCGTGCAAGTTTGGAGAGAATCTAGACTAGTACTTTGATTAATTTCTAGTTAGAACACTTCCATTTTTATTAAGATTAGATTCAGTACCGTGCATTATTTAAGATCGTATGCTTACTTTACACTTTCGTGCATGAACATCGGCGGCGGGTGCGGCTAGCCAACAGGGGATGCTTACTCCTCCCGGGTACCTGATCCCACCTCTAGCTTGCTGGGGGTCCATCGATGTTCAATTTGGTGCTCTGTTGTGAGTGTTGTTGAGATTATCGTCAGGATCTTCTTTAACTCATTTCCATGAACATGATGAAAGTAAAATTTAACTTTGGTCTTTCTTATTTTCTGGTTTTCTTCAGTTTAAGGACCGAGAGCTTTCTCCGACGTTATAAATGAGTATGCATCAGATAAACAACCCGGCATTGACGGGAGTGAAATTATGCACCTACTAATAACTTCAAGTTTTTACTAAGCCGCGTCTTTCTATAACGATAAACGTTATTCGTGTTTAGTCAAAGCATGTTGAACCACAGTGACTGTAATATTTGATTTAAAAAAGAGGAAAGATTCCGTAACACTACAATCTCCATGGAAAAGAAGACGGGATCTCCAAATCGGTTACCGCATCCACAGCACAACATTGAAACAACCAAATGCACAAAGTAGTCAAAAACACACAAACGGGACGGAGAACACCAAACATGAAGGATGACGTCAAAACACTAAACACTACAGACTACACATAAACATATGAGTCTAATATACAATCAATGCCGAATAAAGTAGGCCACATGCTGTGGTAGTAGCTGATGGTGTGGTTATCCGGAACACAACTTATTAGTATTTTTCCGAACCACTTAGAAATGTCGTCAGGATGGATGCTCTCTAACAGCAGATTTGGAACACTTCAATTTTTTCATACTGTTTATCTTGTTCAAAGCTACAAAAAATGTACCATCATTTAAAGATGCATCATCTATTATAATAAAAACTTCAGTGTACTGAGCATACATACCTCTCTCTTTGATTTAATAATCACAGCTTTAAAGATCTCAGTCTGATTAATACTAGAATCTCCTACATTTTCTGCATCCAATAAGTTGAATTCTTTTCCAATTGTAAATAGTACAAGTGCTATGTTTAACACGTGATAGATATACATTTTCTGAAATTATAATAAGCTTCGAAATAAAAGTTAAATTTTTCTATAATGAGACTTCTTCGCTATTCGATACGCTGCATTCCTTTATAATAACTTCTATATTTCTCACTCTTTCCATTATAGTCTTAATTAGCACAAATATAACATATGTTACGTGCGACATCAATATTATTCATTTTCTCTCCTCTTATATTGATGTTGATTTTATACAAACAATTATTTCGGCTACTCTGTGTTTTGCTTTGTAAATAGTTTACTTAATTTTTGGGGGGAACACCTTTTACTTTTATACCAATATCGCACATAATATCATCCTAACATCTTATGTTGTAACAATTAGATATTCACCTGTAAAATATCACTTCGACAACAATATACATTCGGCTCTAGGATATCCAAATTTTGTTTCACAGTCTTATCGTTATGCATACATTGTGTTTTAAATTACCTCCTTACAAGGTTAACATACCAATTTTCTTTTGTAATCCAACAATTTACCATTTAAAGAAAAGTGAAAAATGTTAATAGGCTGATTAGCATTTTTCTTTGCCAAGATATCTTGAAATACATACCATGAAGATCAATTCCTACACGAATTTCAACAGTTTATTATAATGACACATTATATACTCATTTCTCTGGTTTTAAACAGTATTTAGCAGAACAAACAACTTCTAAAATTATATGGTGCATATAAGTAGTATTCAGCTATAAAATCATTAAAAGTGCAGAAATATTTTGTTTGAAAGGAAAATGATCAGAAAATTGTATGTCTGTTGAAGCAATTTCATGTCTGAAAATGGCTACTTTTGTTGAAATTTTGACCAATAATTTCAAAACAGAGCAATCCAAGGAATGCTTGTGTCGCCTGCGAAGCAGCCTATTTTTAAAAAGTTGATCAAATATGTAAGTCAAGGTCACTTGGTTTAATATTTGTACATGTATCAGTGGGAAAGTCTTGTCAAATGAACTTACATGTGAAATATTAAACCTCTTATTTACCAATTGAAAGATATGGTCAATCTATTACTTTCAGAAAAGTTCAATCATCTAGGTGAAGGTCATTAGGTATTTTTGGGAATAAAAGAAAGGACTCATCACAAGAAATACATGTTTGAAATATTAAAGCCGTATCACTTATCAATCAAAAGTATAGCCAATCTTAATTTTTTTGAAATGTAGGTCAAATACATAGGTCAAGGTCACTAGGTAAATAAAATGGTATGTGTAGAAAGAAACCAAAGGAGGGGATCTCCAACAACACCAGGTTGTAGCACCCACAGCAAAACCCTAAAACACCCAATGCAAAAACACAAAGCAGACAAGCACAGAAAGAGACGCGTAAGGGAAAGGAACGTCAACGCACAACACAGAAACATCAAACACAAAGGACTACACAGAAAGGTCTCATGACAAGGAATACACATGTGAAATATCAAAGCCCTTTCACTAACCAATCACAAGAAATAGCCAATCTGAATTTTTTGGAAAAGTAGGTCAAATATCTAGGTCAAGGTAACTAGGTCAAAATTTATGGTATGCACAGTAAGGTTTTATCACAAGGAATACACATGTGAAATATCAAAGCCCTATCACTTACCAATCAAAAGATATAGCCCACCTTATTTATTTTTGAAAAGTAGGTCACAAATCTATGTCAAGGTCACTAGGTACAAAATTGTGGCATGTAGAGTAAAGTTTTATCACAAGGAATACACATGTGAAATATCAAAGCCCTATCACTTACCAATCAAAAGATATAGCAAATCTTAATTTTCTTTAAAAGAAGGTCAAATATCTAGGTCAAGGTCACTAGGTAAAAAATTATAGTATGCGTTAAAAGGTCTCATCACAAGGAATACACACGTGAAATATTAAAGCCCTATCACTAACTAATGAAAAGTTATGGGGTTCGAAACCCAAAGTGTGACAGACAGACAGACGGACGGACTGACTGACGGACAGACGGACGGACAACGGACAAAGTGATCCCTAAGTGTCTCTATGCTTCGCAGGCGACACAAAAAAAATGAATCACACAAGGTAAAACTGATCATAAAAAATATTGACAAATAAATACAATAATATTTTCTTATAATTTTGCGCTCTCAACTGACAAGCTGTCAATATACTAATTATTTTTTAAATAAAATAAAAATCAAAATTTCAGCAAATTATCACTTCATTGATCGCAACTAATTGAAAAAATAAATGAATAAGCTAAGTTTACCTTCTTATTGTAAATATCAAATGCAGAGAATTTTTATTATAATTTATGGTTCGATCCGAGTGTTGCTTGCAAGCAGGAGATGTTGATTCTCCCCGGACATATGATTTTACCAAAATAGGGATTCAATTTTTCTATGTTCAGAATGGTTAATCTTTATTTTCAGTGTATGAATATTGATAACGATGTTTGGATCATAAGTTTTATTTCATATGTTTGCCTTTACGTCACTGATGTCAGCAAAATCTAAATTCAAGGATTTTGTAAATATGAGACAAAATGTAACACGTGGCAGACGCCCGTCTTAAGTCGGCACCGATTCCCCATAAGTTTCGTAGGTTTATATGTAGTCTTCTGTGTTTGGTGTTTAAATGTCGTATTTCGTGTTATCCCTTTTCCTTCACTTGTTGTGATGTTTACTGTCTTTTTCAATTTTGGTGTTTCGATGTTTTGCTGTGTGTGCTTCAAGTCTTGCCGGCGTTCCCCCTCTTTATTTTTGAATGATATATTTGAAAGAATTTCAAGTATACTGGCTAACGAGATAAGATGCGTACATCCCTTTCGCTTTTCCAAATACAAATAAACCGTATATTGTAGAAAAATAAAGACAATATCAGTAAAACTGATGGATGCTATCCGAACACAATAATTTTCATTCCCAATTTTGATTTTCTGAGTGTCATTGACCTTTCAGAAATGACCATGAATGACCTTGACCTTAAACCCTTATATGACCTGAAGACTTTTGTCTGAAAGACCACATCATGCCGGTAAAACACGTTGTGAAGCTTGTTCAAATTATCTCCTCGAAGTAACATGCAATACACCTCCTTTTTTGGTACACAATATATCATCAACTCAATATGAAATCTTTAAAAACCTGTAATTTATATAAGCGAAAATGATTTTTTCCCTTTAATCAACAAAAATCCATACCATTTTAAGTTGAAGCTGATTGTTAATGAATTTCTTAAATTTTCACACAGGAGTGCATATGCCCTTGGCCTTTATGAATGAACTACCTGTAGTTACCTTTGTCTTGAAGGGTTATCCTAAGGCCAGATTTTTTTTTAAATTGGATTACGGATCCGGCGACCGTATTTTTTGCTAATCTAGAAAAAAATAAAATCATTTTTTGAGGATTTTTTTTTCCGGTCCTAGGAATTTATGATCACAAAAAAAAGGAAAAGAAAAATCAAAAATAATTACTTTTGAAACGATTTCAAATAGCTGTGTGTCTAAAAATCCTACGATAAACACCGAGGGGCCGATCGCATCGTTTTATAAAACGAGATCGAGATTAATCATGTATTGTATATGGAAAACGAAAGTAAAACTTCGGTCGTGATGGAGATGAAATCATCATGTTCTGACAATCCTAGCTCAAATTTAGTTTTTAAAAGACAGTTATAAGGTCACGAAAGTTTCGGGGACATGGTATAGGGTACCTTTAGTTAGATGAATGTCAGGGCCGGAGGTACATGTACTGTGAAATTAAGTCAAGGCCTGACAAATGAAATGACGTTGCCCATGCAATAAGGCTGTAGAGCTACAGTAGAGGCAACGTATTCAGAAAGCATGAATAAATGTCTGTATACCTTGTATAGCACTGTATGAATTCTGGCATAACATTATGAGAGTTGAATTGGACAGAATGGAGGACCTGAATCTCACCTCCCCCCCCCCCTCCAATCAACAATAAAACAAAATTACAGGTTTGTTTTTTTTAAGTATAACTTGCATACAGATTAAAGCCCCTCCCCCCTAAAATTTCCAAAGATTGCATTTTCTGCTAGTGGAAGACCAGAATCTCACCTCCCCCCTCCAATCAAGGATAAAACACATTTTTTTTAAGTATAACTTGCATACAGATTAAAGCCTCTCCCCCCTAAAATTTCCAAAGATTGCATTTTCTGCTTTTTTATGGGGGGCATATAGTTTTTGGCCTGTCTGGCATCTGTTTGTCTGAAAAACTTTAACATTGGGCATAACTTTTGAATGGAAGGTGATAGAGCTTTCATAATTCACATGTGTATTCCTTGTGACAAGACCTTTTCATTGATAGCAAATTTTTTACCTCGTGACCTTGACCTCTGACTTACTTTTCAAAAACTTTAACATTCAATGGGTATAACTTTGGCAGGCTTTCTACTGTTCCTCCTTTTTCCTACTATTTCCTACTTTTCCTACTTTTTTATTTTGATCCTATTTTTTCCTACTTTTTCTTCAAAACCTCCTACTATTCCTACTTTTTCATCTCAAAAGTAAAAAAAAATTACTTGCTTCACTTGTTGTTGATATCTGATTCAAAGTTTTTTTTAAAAATTTCGCGCTCGCCAATTCCGTATGTTTTACATGAAAAATCAATCTGTCCTTATTTCTCACTGTCATTTCCTCAAAGATGAACATTACCAGTCTACAATAATAACTTACTGTGAGTTGTGTGTCATATTTATTGAAAATTGTTGCTAAAAGTGATGGAAAATTTCCTACTTTTCCCCTATTAATTCCTGCTTTTTCCTATTTTTCACCTACTTTTTTTCATTGACTACTCCTACTTTTTTCCTACTTTTTCATCAAGGTAGAGTAGAAAGCCTGCTTTGGAATAGTAAGTGATAAGGCTTTCATATTTCACATGTGTATTCCTTGTCACAAGATTTTTCCATCATTACCAAAAAATTTTAACCTAGTGACCCTGACCTTGATCTTTCACATACTTAACAGAAAATGGTGTTTATACTAACAAAGTTGCCACCGGGGGCATTCGTGTTTCACAAACACAGGCTTTATAATAATTGGCTTAGAAATTTTTAAAACTTCTGGCTCTTATAAATTAGAAGTTGTAAAACTTCTGCAAACCTCTTGTTGATTGTCATGATACCGTGATGACATGTAAAGATAAAAAATAGTGTTCAAGTTAATATTACGTATCAACAATAGTGTAGGATTCTAAGGAAGGTCACTGTCAAGTGTCAAAACAGAAAATGAACAGATAAAGCCATTCTGAGCATAATTTATATCTGTTCTGTGTAGATGTACATGTATCACTCAAATTTAAGTTGGGTCAGAAAAGGCGGATTGAATTTTCATTTTTATTTTTTTTTTTTTCGGCCTACCGACCCAAATTTTCTGAAAAAAAAATCCGTAATCCAATTTAAAAAAAAATGTGGCCTTATAAACAATTGTGGGATAAATGAAGACTTCCTCATAAACAGCCTCTATACACATTGTGTTTACATTTACCTGAATTTAGGTGTACACCCCCCCCCCCCCCCCCCCCCTCTTTGGCACACAATCTTTAGCCTGGAAATGAACTTGACCTATGATGATTGACCTCATGTGACCTTGGTCCTGAAGGGGCTACCTAATAAACAATTGAGGGATCTATTATGGCATTCTCATAAGCAGCCTATACTTATACATTGTACAGTATATTCATTCACATAAAGTTAAGTGTTACATGTACATCCCTCTCCTTTCGGCACACAATTTCTCATCAACGCAATAAAAAATCTCAAATTCCGTTATATATGTGAAATAGTATGTATTTTTCTATCATTATACTAAATTTCGGACCATTTGGATAAAGCCTTGATTTTCATTTTTTTTTATTGCAGAAAAGGTATTTAGCCTGGAAATGACCTTATCCTTTGACAATTGAAATTAAGAGATCATTGTCCCAAAGGATCTACAGTGATAAACATTTGTGTGTTCAACGTGTTCAAATTCAATAGAACAGATGTATTTTGAAATTGAGAAATATGAAAATTGATGAATTGTGAAATATGATTGAATAGTGTTTTTAAGATTTGAGCTTGGACGGACGGACAGACAGACGGACACGGAAGTTATAACAGAAATTTCAAATGAGTTGAAGATACGATCAACAGAAGTTGATAAAACTTGGCTACATGTGCCCCCGGGGACTCATGGTTCACCAGCAGTGATACTCTCCAAGTGGTACAAGCGTTAAACGTCTTCAAATTCAATAACATTAAGAACAGATAATTTAGGATGAATAGATATGCACCAAAGAGTGTGAAAGTTATTATGTGCAAAAAATGCAGCAAAAGACGTAGCAGGAAGGGTGGGATATGATACAATAGGACCCACTTTTTAAATTTAAATTAATTTTTATAACAGAAATTTCAAATGCGTTGAAGAAACGATCAACCGAAGTTGATCGAACTTGGCCACATATACCCTTGGGAACTCCTGGTCGGATACTTAACCCCCTGTAATATCTTAGCTATAGCCAGTCACGTGATTATGAAGCATCTTATCTGTATGCATGCCCACGTGCTGGTCAGTCTGCCAGCTAACGTGTACCTCTGTGCAACTCATAGTACCATGTATATATGTAAATAAATATAGAACTTAGAATTCAGCCTAGTGATCTTTTCAAGCAAATCATGACTTTATATTGTCTGTGACAATACTACATTTGGCGACGAGGATAAACTGGATTAAAAGACAAACTCGAGTTTTAACAACCGTGTAGTACACTTGTTGTTTAAATGCTGAAAATGTCTCTTCCAACATTTCCAAAATTTGACATTCATTCCGATGAAAATTCTGTGGGAATTAGATGGACAAAATACGTAAATCAACTTGAGAATTTATTCGTTGCTATGGACATTTCTAGCAAAAAGAGAAAAAAGGCACTACTCTTACATTACGCAGGAGAAGATGTTTTTGATATCCATCAGACCCTTCCAGATACAAGTGCAGAAGACGGATATGATCAGTCAAAAACAGCTCTGACAAACTATTTTCAACCACAAGTAAATCGCGAGTTTGAAGTTTTTGAATTCCGTCAAATGAAACAACTCCAAGAGGAAACCGTGGATCAGTTTGCGACCAGACTTCGACAAAAATCTAAACACTGCGACTTTGCGGACAATGACGGAGAAATCAAGAGTCAGATAATTCAAGGCTGTACTTCAAATGATCTGCGACGCAAAGCTCTTCGTGACAACTTGGATTTAACAAAATTATTATCAACAGCAAGGGCCATGGAAACTGCAAATAAACAAGCGGACAAAATGAGGAAATCAGAAGAAACGAATGCGGTAAGACAAAAAACTTTTTCTCAGCCTAACATTAAGCAATCTACTTCTCAAAGCAAAGAAAGAAAAAAGCAAAAATGTAGGAACTGTGGAGGACGCTATCCACATCGCTCATCATGTCCTGCGTTTGGCAAAATCTGTGATTACTGCAAAAAGGAGAATCACTTTGCCTCGCAATGCCTTAAACGCAAAACTAGAGAAAGACGAAAGGTACAAAATGTCGACGAAAACAGCGCATCAAGCAGCGATGGTGAAAATTCGTCTACATCTTCAAGAAGCGACGATGAAACTACGACAAAAGGTGCATACTCATTCGGAGTTAAAGCCAAAATCCATCAAATAGGGAAACTACCTAAAACAGAAATCCGTCTGAACGACCACAAAATGAAAATTATTGTCGATACGGGTAGCTCAATCAACATCGTAGAAGAAACCATGGTAAACAAAATGCGAAACAAACCGAAACTGCAGAAATCGGATATAAGTGCGTTTGCTTACGGTCAAAAGAAAAAGCTCCGTATAAGAGGCAAATTTTCTGCATCCGTTGAATCCAAGGATAAGATCGTAACCGCTACATTCTACGTTGTGCCGGGAAATTATGGAAATCTGTTAAGTTACGCAACAGCAGTGGATCTTAATATTATACCGGTCATCCAGAAAGTGAAAATCCCGAAAAAGGAATTAACAGAAGAATACCGCGATGTGTTCGAAGGCTTCGGAAAATTAAAAGATAAAAGGATCAAAATACACATCGATGAAAATATCGCTCCTGTAGCAGAGCCTCACAGGAGAATTCCGTTTCACGTGCGAAATGAAGTAGTGTCGAGCACGGCACAGAGAGTTCATATATAATGTCAAAGGTTCACCGTCTCGACACGAGCAGATAAAGAAAGCAATTAATACGAAATCTAAAGTGAATAACTAAAGAGTGTAACAAGTCTTTCAATTGATCTCAGAATAAAGTGTCATAGAGAATCAGTGCACGTGTTCATCTAATCTAAACTATACGATAAGAAAGCAATATAAAACAACGAGTGTAAAAGTTAATGATGTCCGAGTCCCTGAAAAGCAATAAAACTATCACGAGATTGACATGATTGATATAACAGCTGAATGCAATGAAATTTGAACAATCTATGGTATCAGCAAAATTAATCAGTATCATTGAAATAAAAAATTCGAATACATGATCAAATTCAAATTTTGCAATACATGATTTTTGATTGACTTTTCACTTTTTTTTTCACATTTCACATTTTTCACCGCACTATAATCATTAATCGCGATATCTTGCCGGTTTCTGTCTATTTCGTTTTGGTCGTCTACGAATGCTCGGGGTTGGCGATTGATACGGTGTTTGATTGTCTGATGCGCAAATTCCAGTTGGAAGCGGTTTGAAATGTGAAGCATCTCGGGTTATTTCTTTTCCTTCGTGATTTACGGTTATCATTGATTTCTTTCTTCGAATAACTTCGGCCGGTTTCGGATGAAACGGAGGTGTTAATTTATCCCTTTTCCGTTGTTTTACAAGTACTTGATCGCCCTCCTTGATAGATGACTCTCGTCCTTTTCTTTTTGAGTCAGCGTACTTTTTGTTTTTCGATTTTTCTGATGCATCATTGTTTCGCAATGGACTGTTTGGTGGTGATTTCGGCATTTCTGGTAATTTGGTTTTTATTGTTCTGGAGAAAAGAATTTCTGCCGGTGAAATTCCAGTTGTAGAGTGTGGTGTAGCACGGTAGTTCCTGAGAAATTGGTGTAGTTCCTGTCTGTAATTTTTGTTTTCGATGTTTGCGGCTTTTATGATTTTCTGCAACGGTTGCATGAATTTTTCGACAAGTCCGTTTGCTTCTGGATGTAACGGAGTTATTTTCCGGTGTTTGAATCCCAGGTAATCCGCAAATTTGCTGAATTCTGAACCGTTAAATGGTGGTCCATTGTCGCTCTTACATACTGACGGTATTCCGAATGTAGCAAATATACCATCTAGCCTAGGTATGACAGTTCTCGCAGAGATGGATGTCATTATTTCAATGACCGGAAAACGAGAATAATCGTCGATTACAACCATGATGTAATCACCATTCGGAATTGGTCCGAAAAAATCAACAGAAACTTCGTCCCACGGTTTTGACACTACTTCATTTATTTTTAGATTACTTTATTACATTTATATTTAATCATCAGTAATAATATTTTTTAATCTATAAAGAAAAGGAGGAATGTAATATCTTAGCTATAGCCAGTCACGTGATTATGAAGCATCTTATCTGTATGCATGCCCACGTGCTGGTCAGTCTGCCAGCTAACGTGTACCTCTGTGCAACTCATAGTACCATGTATATATGTAAATAAATATAGAACTTAGAATTCAGCCTAGTGATCTTTTCAAGCAAATCATGACTTTATATTGTCTGTGACAATACTACACCCCCGTCAGTGATCCTAAATCTAAACAATGTAATATAGCTGAAGAGTGTCACACATTTGTATGTGAGAGTTATTATGTCCACCAGCAGTGACACTCACCAAGTATGAAGAAAAGAAGAAGATCCTCACAGAGGACGTTGTGATGATTAGTCTTGAGAATAAGGAGACAGCACTTCCACTTGAAACAAAAACATGCAGAAAGATCCTATCAAAACCATAAACACAATGGGGCAGCGCATAGGAATGAGACCATGAATATTTTATGGACTAAAATCGGAATTTATTTTATATTGCGCCAACAAAATACTATCAGATAAGGCACGGTCTATTTGATATTCGGGGGGGGGGGGGCGCTTGGATTTTTGTCGGAGCAAGATTATTTTTTTCGCCCCGGACCGGGGCAAAATTATTTTTTTCTTGCAAAGTTGGAGCAAGGATTTTTTTTCTAACAATTGATGTGTATACCCAGTATTAAGAATGTTTGTGTTTTTTCAACAGAACTTCTTTATTTTTACTTAAATGCTCTAAACATTACTAAATTTTTATGTAAAACTTGTATTCTGACTTCTACACTAATTGAGATAAAAGATTTTTACAATGTAACATTGTGATATAATTTTCAGTAAACAAAATGTATACAAGGTCATGTAACATGTAACGGCGGGTGCGGCTAGCCAACAGGGGATGCTTACTCCTCCCGGGCACCTGGTTCCACCTCTAGCTTCCTGGGGGTCCGTCGATGCTTAATTTTGTGCTCTATTGTGAGTGCTGTTGAGATTATCGTCAGGATCTTCTTTAACTCATTTGTGTCACACTTATGCCCTTTGCCGTGTGGAGCTCGTAAAAAGGTTCCCCGCGAGGGGTTTGACAGTAAGTGTTTTGAATATAATTCCCTGACATTGTCGCCATAGCACTTTCTATATAGACATAACGTCAGACAGTGCATGAAGTTTATATATTGTTTTCATTTTCGTGCTTAACCATCGACGGCGGGTGCGGCTTGCCAACAGGGGATGCTTACTCCTCCCGGGCACCTGGTCCCACCTCTAGCTTGCTGGGGGTCCGTCGACGCTTTATTTTGTGCTCTATTGTGAGTGCTGTTGAGATTATCGTCAGGATCTTCTTTAACTCATTTGTGTCACACTTATGCCCTTTGCCGTGTGGAGCTCGTAAAAAGGTTCCCAGCGAGGGGTTTGACAGTATTAGTGTTTTGAATATATTTCCCTGACATTGTCGCCATAGCACTTTCTATATAGACATAACGTCAGACAGTGCATGAAGTTTTTATATTGTTTTCATTTTCATGCTTACCTATCGACGGCTGTAGCGGCTAGCCATTAAATTTAGAAATGTAAACTAGTGAAAAACTTAAATTCTCCTCCCAAGATTGTACATTGTATATAAATCTTCAGATTATAAATAAGACTCTATGGTGATACATGTATCTATTAATAGTTGTTATGTATTCAACTTTTTAAGCATGTAAGGAAGCCTCTTTTTTCAGTCACATGTATACTTTTGATATTTTTAGATATGAACTTGTCATTAAAGAAGAAAAGTATGGCGAGCGAAGCGAGCCAAATTTTTTAATATAAAGTGAAAACTGTAGCGAACGAAGCGAGCCGAAATATTTTCATGAATTTTATGGTTATTCTTATTTTTTACCGTCACACCATAAACAAATTTATTTTTTTCGTCAAAATTCAGAGCAAAATTTTTTTTTCGAAAAAAAAACCCTCCCCCTGAATATCAAACGGACCGTGCTTAAGTGTTTAAATACAAACATATGTATACAGATTTAACAAATAAATTCTGTCGGATTATGGCATCTGCTTAAAAATAAGAAAATAGAACTTCCAAAATGTCACGACAGGGTGAAACTGATTGTGCCGATGGGATACATATGTGCAGAGGCTAGATTTTTTTAAAATTTGCATTGAAAGAAAGACAATTCTGTTTGAGTTAGCGAAGCCATTAATATCGAGTTATCGTTTATTTGGGTTTATTGCCATAGTATGGAGATCTTCGCTTCATGACGAATAGATTTAAGAATTGACTGTCTTACTTTTGATTCTTATTGGTGTATTATTCTGGATGGTCTTTGTTCATGTCATACAAATCAAATTATTGAAGTTTATAGATATTATTTACGAGTATGTAATTATGATGAGAATAGAATGCCATACATTGTCAACAAAATGTCAATTAACATTACAAATTCTTGGCATCATTGTGTTAAGAAGTTAACTGAGAAAAATAATTTATGTGATATTATTCATGGTAATAGGTGTGTAAATGCTAAACTTGAACAAATAAAGGAAAAATTGTATGAATTAGATTATCAGAAATGGTGGTCAGATTTACATAATGATACAAATGAGTTAAAGAAGATCCTGACGATAATCTCAACAGCACTCACAATAGAGCACAAAATTAAACATCGACGGACCCCAGCAAGCTAGAGGTGGGACCAGGTGCCCGGGAGGAGTAAGCATCCCCTGTTCGCTAGCCGCACCCGCCGTCGATATCTAAACATGAAAATGAAAATGTATAAAATTCATGCACTGTCTGACGTTATGTCTATATAGAAAGTACCATGGCGACAATGTCAGGGAAATATATTCAAAACACTTACTGTCAAACCCCTCGCGGGGAACTTTTTTACGAGCTCCACACGGCAAAGGGCATAAGTGTGACACAAATGAGTTAAAGAAGATCCTGACGATAATCTCAACAGCACTCACAATAGAGCACAAAATTAAACATCGACGGACCCCCAGCAAGCTAGAGGTGGAATCATGAAAATGGAAATAAACTAAGAAGCTATAGACAATATAAATTTGCTTTAAACTGTAGTTCATATGTAAAAACTGTCAAAAACCGTTATTTTAGAAGAACCCTATCAGATTTTAGAAGTGGTTCACTCAAACTTGCAGTAGAGGCAGGAAGGTATGTCAATCCAAAGGTCCCCTTAGCTAACAGAATTTGTACTCTTTGTGAGGATTCCAATATTGAAACTGAGACTCATTTTTTATTATATTGTTCTTTATATGATGATATCCGTCATCAACTATTCAGTAAAGCATCTCACATTTGTAATAATTTTTCTTATAAGAATGACATAGAAAAGATGATATTTTTAATGAATAATACTCTCATTGTAAATGAAGTAGCCAAATCTTTATACAATATGTTCAACAGGAGGAAATCATTCATTCAAATTTTATCTCGCTAGCTATATTCCATAGTATGGAGATCTTCGCTTCATGACGAATAGATTTAAGAATTGACTGTCTTACTTTTGATTCTTATTGGTGTATAATTCTGGATGGTCTTTGTTCATGTCATACAAATCAAATTATTGAAGTTTATAGATATTATTTACGAGTATGTAATTATGATGAGAATAGAATGCCATACATTGTCAACAAAATGTCAATTAACATTACAAATTCTTGGCATCATTGTGTTAAGAAGTTAACTGAGAAAAATAATTTATGTGATATTATTCATGGTAATAGGTGTGTAAATGCTAAACTTGAACAAATAAAGGAAAAATTGTATGAATTAGATAATATCAGAAATGGTGGTCAGATTTACATAATGATACAAATGAGTTAAAGAAGATCCTGACGATAATCTCAACAGCACTCACAATAGAGCACAAAATTAAACATCGACGGACCCCCAGCAAGCTAGAGGTGGGACCAGGTACCCGGGAGGAGTAAGCATCCCCTGTTGGCTAGCCGCACCCGCCGTCGATATCTAAGCATGAAAATGAAAATGTATAAAATTCATGCACTGTCTGACGTTATGTCTATATAGAAAGTACCATGGCGACAATGTCAGGGAAATATATTCAAAACACTTACTGTCAAACCCCTCGCGGGGAACTTTTTTACGAGCTCCACACGGCAAAGGGCATAAGTGTGACGCAAATGAGTTAAAGAAGATCCTGACGATAATCTCAACAGCACTCACAATAGAGCACAAAATTAAACATCGACGGACCCCCAGCAAGCTAGAGGTGGAATCATGAAAATGGAAATAAACTAAGAAGCTATAGACAATATAAATTTGCTTTAACTTGTAGTTCATATGTAAAAACTGTCAAAAACCGTTATTTTAGAAGAACCCTATCAGATTTTAGAAGTGGTTCATTAAACTTGCAGTAGAGGCAGGAAGGTATGTCAATCCAAAGGTCCCCTTAGCTAACAGAATTTGTACTCTTTGTGAGGATTCCAATATTGAAACTGAGACTCATTTTTTATTATATTGTTCTTTATATGATGATATCCGTCATCAACTATTCAGTAAAGCATCTCACATTTGTAATAATTTTTCTTATAAGAATGACATAGAAAAGATGATATTTTTAATGAATAATACTCTCATTGTAAATGAAGTAGCCAAATCTTTATACAATATGTTCAACAGGAGGAAATCATTCATTCAAATTTTATCTCGCTAGCTATATTCCATAGTATGGAGATCTTCGCTTCATGACGAATAGATTTAAGAATTGACTGTCTTACTTTTGATTCTTATTGGTGTATAATTCTGGATGGTCTTTGTTCATGTCATACAAATCAAATTATTGAAGTTTATAGATATTATTTACGAGTATGTAATTATGATGAGAATAGAATGCCATACATTGTCAACAAAATGTCAATTAACATTACAAATTCTTGGCATCATTGTGTTAAGAAGTTAACTGAGAAAAATAATTTATGTGATATTATTCATGGTAATAGGTGTGTAAATGCTAAACTTGAACAAATAAAGGAAAAATTGTATGAATTAGATAATATCAGAAATGGTGGTCAGATTTACATAATGATACAAATGAGTTAAAGAAGATCCTGACGATAATCTCAACAGCACTCACAATAGAGCACAAAATTAAACATCGACGGACCCCCAGCAAGCTAGAGGTGGGACCAGGTACCCGGGAGGAGTAAGCATCCCCTGTTGGCTAGCCGCACCCGCCGTCGATATCTAAGCATGAAAATGAAAATGTATAAAATTCATGCACTGTCTGACGTTATGTCTATATAGAAAGTACCATGGCGACAATGTCAGGGAAATATATTCAAAACACTTACTGTCAAACCCCTCGCGGGGAACTTTTTTACGAGCTCCACACGGCAAAGGGCATAAGTGTGACGCAAATGAGTTAAAGAAGATCCTGACGATAATCTCAACAGCACTCACAATAGAGCACAAAATTAAACATCGACGGACCCCCAGCAAGCTAGAGGTGGAATCATGAAAATGGAAATAAACTAAGAAGCTATAGACAATATAAATTTGCTTTAACTTGTAGTTCATATGTAAAAACTGTCAAAAACCGTTATTTTAGAAGAACCCTATCAGATTTTAGAAGTGGTTCATTAAACTTGCAGTAGAGGCAGGAAGGTATGTCAATCCAAAGGTCCCCTTAGCTAACAGAATTTGTACTCTTTGTGAGGATTCCAATATTGAAACTGAGACTCATTTTTTATTATATTGTTCTTTATATGATGATATCCGTCATCAACTATTCAGTAAAGCATCTCACATTTGTAATAATTTTTCTTATAAGAATGACATAGAAAAGATGATATTTTTAATGAATAATACTCCCATTGTAAATGAAGTAGCCAAATCTTTATACAATATGTTCAACAGGAGGAAATCATTCATTCAAATTTTATCTCGCTAGCTATATTCCATAGTATGGAGATCTTCGCTTCATGAAGAATAGATTTAAGAATTGACTGTCTTACTTTTGATTCTTATTGGTGTATAATTCTGGATGGTCTTTGTTCATGTCATACAAATCAAATTATTGAAGTTTATAGATATTATTTACGAGTATGTAATTATGATGAGAATAGAATGACATACATTGTCAACAAAATGTCAATTAACATTACAAATTCTTGGCATCATTGTGTTAAGAAGTTAACTGAGAAAAATAATTTATGTGATATTATTCATGGTAATAGGTGTGTAAATGCTAACTTGAACAAATAAAGGAAAAATTGTATGAATTAGATTATCAGAAATGGTGGTAAGATTTACATAATGATACAAATGAGTTAAAGAAGATCCTGACGATAATCTCAACAGCACTCACAATAGAGCACAAAATTAAACATCGACGGACCCCCAGCAAGCTAGAGGTGGGACCAGGTGCCCGGGAGGAGTAAGCATCCCCTGTTGGCTAGCCGCACCCGCCGTCGATATCTAAGCATGAAAATGAAAATGTATAAAATTCATGCACTGTCTGACGTTATGTCTATATAGAAAGTACCATGGCGACAATGTCAGGGAAATATATTCAAAACACTTACTGTCAAACCCCTCGCGGGGAACTTTTTTACGAGCTCCACACGGCAAAGGGCATAAGTGTGACACAAATGAGTTAAAGAAGATCCTGACGATAATCTCAACAGCACTCACAATAGAGCACAAAATTAAACATCGACGGACCCCCAGCAAGCTAGAGGTGGAATCATGAAAATGGAAATAAACTAAGAAGCTATAGACAATATAAATTTGCTTTAAACTGTAGTTCATATGTAAAAACTGTCAAAAACCGTTATTTTAGAAGAACCCTATCAGATTTTAGAAGTGGTTCACTCAAACTTGCAGTAGAGGCAGGAAGGTATGTCAATCCAAAGGTCCCCTTAGCTAACAGAATTTGTACTCTTTGTGAGGATTCCAATATTGAAACTGAGACTCATTTTTTATTATATTGTTCTTTATATGATGATATCCGTCATCAACTATTCAGTAAAGCATCTCACATTTGTAATAATTTTTCTTATAAGAATGACATAGAAAAGATGATATTTTTAATGAATAATACTCTCATTGTAAATGAAGTAGCCAAATCTTTATACAATATGTTCAACAGGAGGAAATCATTCATTCAAATTTTATCTCGCTAGCTATATTCCATAGTATGGAGATCTTCGCTTCATGACGAATAGATTTAAGAATTGACTGTCTTACTTTTGATTCTTATTGGTGTATAATTCTGGATGGTCTTTGTTCATGTCATACAAATCAAATTATTGAAGTTTATAGATATTATTTACGAGTATGTAATTATGATGAGAATAGAATGCCATACATTGTCAACAAAATGTCAATTAACATTACAAATTCTTGGCATCATTGTGTTAAGAAGTTAACTGAGAAAAATAATTTATGTGATATTATTCATGGTAATAGGTGTGTAAATGCTAAACTTGAACAAATAAAGGAAAAATTGTATGAATTAGATTATCAGAAATGGTGGTCAGATTTACATAATGATACAAATGAGTTAAAGAAGATCCTGACGATAATCTCAACAGCACTCACAATAGAGCACAAAATTAAACATCGACGGACCCCCAGCAAGCTAGAGGTGGGACCAGGTACCCGGGAGGAGTAAGCATCCCCTGTTGGCTAGCCGCACCCGCCGTCGATATCTAAGCATGAAAATGAAAATGTATAAAATTCATGCACTGTCTGACGTTATGTCTATATAGAAAGTACCATGGCGACAATGTCAGGGAAATATATTCAAAACACTTACTGTCAAACCCCTCGCGGGGAACCTTTTTACGAGCTCCACACGGCAAAGGGCATAAGTGTGACACAAATGAGTTAAAGAAGATCCTGACGATAATCTCAACAGCACTCACAATAGAGCACAAAATTAAACATCGACGGACCCCCAGCAAGCTAGAGGTGGAATCATGAAAATGGAAATAAACTAAGAAGCTATAGACAATATAAATTTGCTTTAAACTGTAGTTCATATGTAAAAACTGTCAAAAACCGTTATTTTAGAAGAACCCTATCAGATTTAAGAAGTGGTTCACTCAAACTTGCAGTAGAGACAGGAAGGTATGTCAAGCCAAAGGTCCCCTTAGCTAACAGAATTTGTACTCTTTGTAAGGATTCCAATATTGAAACTGAGACTCATTTTTTATTATATTGTTCTTTATATGATGATATCCGTCATCAACTATTCAGTAAAGCATCTCACATTTGTAATAATTTTTCTTATAAGAATGACATAGAAAAGATGATATTTTTAATGAATAATACTCTCATTGTAAATGAAGTAGCCAAATCTTTATACAATATGTTCAACAGGAGGAAATCATTCATTCAAATTTTATCTCGCTAGCTATATTTTTTTTAAATCTGTACACTTGCAAAATTATCATTTTAAATTACCTATACCAAGTTAATTTTTTTTTAATGTTTTATCAATGTATACATGACCGTGTCTCATAGGTCTGTTTAGGCCGGATGTCTTATTTTAATTTTGTTTTATACAGTAATTGTATGCTATATTTTATGTGATAATCATCTGCTGTATATATGACGAGTGTCATGTAAATAAATCATTTAAACTTGAACTTGAACTTGGTAAGGTGCAAATCCCGTGAATATTTCATATTTACATTCTTACTAAATATTAGACACCCTAATGTTTTGATAAATATCGCTTATAAGCTTGCTACATCAAAAGTTTTCTTACGTTGGTAAATTCTCCCTACGTTCATAACTTGGACGTGACGTCACAGTAGGCAATATAATTCTAGTTGCGTAATGGATGTTCAACACATGTAGCCAAGTTCGATCAATTTCAGTTGATCGTTTCTTCAACGTATTCTAAGTTTCTGTTATCAAAATTTCTTGAAATTTCTAGAAAGTGGGTCCTGTAGCATCATATCCCACCCATCCTGCTACGTCTTTCGGTACACTTTTTCGACATAGTAACTTTCATACTTTTAAGGCATATTACATTGTTTAGATTTAGGATCACTGATGAGGGTTATGTACCCGAAACGTGCATGTCTGGTCCACGTTGCCAATTTATCTGTTCTTAAATGATGCTATTCAATTTGAAGACGTTTACATTTATACCACTTGGTGAGTGTCACTGCTGGTGGACCAGAAGTGCCCGAGGGCACATACAGCAAATACAGAATTCAAATACGGTCTCATAAAGGGGTACGGCCACGAGACCCCTAAATCGGCCCTCGGTTTTTCTCTAGAAATAAATTTCATGGGGAATACTTGATATCTCTCATGAAAATGCACGAATATTCACCGCTTTTAACGAATAGAAAAAAAAATCACCAAACGATGAGACATTTAGCTGTAATGACGTCATGAAGTGACGTAATTTTGACGTTATGGACAAAATATGGCGAAAATTCCTTGGAATTTCGTCTTTTATTGAAGAATTCAATGTGGCCGCATGCGTTAACTGACATAAAACGTTTATGACAAAAGGATATAATGATAATCTATCGCATATAATTTTTTTCATCTCAGTTAATGCATGCGGCCATTGCTTATTTTATAGTAATACCTATTTTTTGTATCAATTTCGCGGAATATGACCAATTTTGGGGTTTTCAAAGGGCTAAAAGCTAGTGATAAACGCAATGTTGACAAAAGATAGATTCATGATTCTGTAGAGAATGTTTCAAAATGTCAAATCACAGTTAAAAATTCTATGAAGTACAATATTCAAAACTATAGGGCCAATATCGGGCTTCGTGGCCCTACCCCTTTATGGCAGATTTCTGTATTTATGAAATCGTTTCATCATTGATACTCCAGCATATTGAGAAGATAAAATGAAGATTTCAATAATTATAAAACAGCAGCAAATATCTGATAGTACATATCACATTTTTGGGTTACCATAGTCCCTTTACTCAAATAAAACCATGAATAAACATAAGTCCTCTTTCCTATTTTCATGGAAACTGTGGGGTTTTTGTAGGGGGGTGGTTTTTGTTTTTGTTTTTTTTTTTTTTTTTTTTTTTTTTTTTTTTTGTTTTTTGTTTGTTTGTTTGTTTTTTCTTTTTTTTTTTTTCAATTTTATAAAAATGTGTTCAGCATCACAAACTTTACCTATCTCAGAAGTAGTATTTGATTATTGTGTGTCTTTGATTTATCCATGTCTAAAAAAGATATCTTACATTAGGAGGCGCCTGAACCATAATACAACATTTATTATTATTATCCATATTTGTCATGATACAATGTTATGTAGAAGGCACAAAGACATTCTGAGTAAAAAAAATTTTCATCGTGATGCGGGAAGTCCTCCGTTTTTGTAGGTCCTTTTGGCATCGTTTATTTGGCATAGTTATTGGTGGTTCTAGAAAGTAGAAGATGCTTATTCTCCCTGGAAACCTCTTGTAGAAGTTTTGTTTAATTAATGGAAGACATAGCGTTGTAACCTAATGTTGTTCGTTATGAGCTTAACACTGATTTTGAATGCAGGATGTAGATTTCCATCTTCCTACTGTTAACCAAGCATAACTTGAAGCTGAACTGCATCGACTTTGAGCAGAGGGTAAGATGTCAGGCATGGGTGATTTTTGTTTCAGTTCTTCAATATTTCCAATAATTTGTGCTAATTGATTTTATTTTATTATTCTTCTCAATAGACCCTACGGGACATTTTAACCGTGCACTCTTGCCACAGTAGATACACAAAATTCAGAAGTCAGACAACAGGAAATGAATTTGGGTAGTCTGATGAACCACTGATGTGGATTTACTAATTTACTATCCCAAACAGTACTTAGTGCATTAAAATGTTTTTTATCAGCTAGGTCATGAGTTTGAATACTTCACATTTCTTGTGATAGAATGTATGTGAGGAGGCTAAGGTCGGACAAGGAGATCATCTGTTTGTTTGACATTCCCATTGTCATGAAAGCTGACTGATTTTCCAGTCCAAGGAACTCGGATTCACATGTTCTTATTCATTTGAAGTACAAGACGTTGCAGATTTTGCCACAGGAACCTGTCGTTTTATTCGAGAAAATAAAATATTGTTCACTACCACACGACTCTGTTATTCTTATAGAAAATACTCAAGGAAAGAAACAAAATCGATGTTGATTTTTTTTCGATTTTCCCATCACACATGTAAATCCACCAATATATCGTCTACATGGGACACGACGGACGAATCCTGACTTCCAACACTTAAAAGGATATATCATCTTCTAAAAACAACCATAATTACTTACCATAACAGCGGCAGATAGATGCTACAGCTCCTTTTTCGTAGACAACACAACGTTTTCTCTTGTAAACAAACTTTTCGTCAACGCCATGCGACTCCTGTATCCGAATATGCAAATTACATGATTCAGAGCTGTAAACACAAGGAAGAGCGAATTCAAGGGCAGATCCGCCAAGGAAATATGGCGGGAAAAAAGTGAGTGATCTGCCCTTGAATGCGCTCTTCCTTGTGTTTACCGAATAAAGGTGGAAAAAGGACGATGCCATGATTGAAATTTAGTGAATAGAAAGATAGGTTTATTTAGTTTATGAATTATCATTGATCATTTATAAGTTGAAAAAGTAAATTACTTTCTTGACCAATGGCAAATATGCTATGTATTCAGCTCTGAATCATGTAATTTGCATATTCGGATACAGGAGTCGCATGGCGTTGACGAAAATTAGAACAATAGAGCACCAAATTGAGCATCGACGAACCCCTAGCAAGCTATAGGTGGGACCAGGTGCCCGGGAGGAGTAAGCATCCCCTGTTGACCAGGTGCCCGGGAGGAATAAGCATCTGTTTGGCTAGTCTTCCTTTCGTCTGTTTGACTTTTTGATAGAAATCACAATGTTTATAAGCTTCCTGTAGAACTATAAGTGTGTGCATGATTTTTGATTCAGTTCCTTGAAATTGCGGAAATCCCTTTGATAAGTGTTTATAAATATTAGATGAACAATTGAATAATGATTTGGAGATAAATAAAGTTGCTCAATCATGCACTATATGTGCATGTGACCATTTAACAACAATTAACAGTTTAAATACCCTGCATAATGTCAAGGTACATGTTGTACTTTTAAGTGATCAAAAATTTACATAGTCATATATGCACATAAAAAGGATATTACTAGTAACGTTCGTTATCTGGTAAGTTTTACAGTAAATCAATAATAATATCGAATATGAATGTATGACATGCAGTTTAAACATAACTTCCCTGTGTCAAACAAAGTTAAAACAGGTTTCTACACACCTGTTAATGCTGTGCATGCCTAATTAAATATACAACCAGTCCTACCATATCTGATATCGATCAAGACATGTAGCCCCGTTATCATTGAGGTACAATACAAAAGATAAAAAACAACAGGTTTATAAAAAAAAATGTTTATACAAGGGACAAATTCGTGTACTTAAAATCAATACTACCTTTCTAATTAGAATATATACAGCTGAATACATGAATATACTTAATATACGTTCCACAACTCAATGCACTTAGCCTCCTTGTACATACTATGATTAAAGGATAATGATAATTTACGTCTGGAATTTTTCTGCTTAAGAAAGACTGTTTTCATTAAAAGGAAGTAAAAGTATTCTTGAAATATTTAATAACAAAATATGAATAGACTTTGTAATGCATAGGCCCACTAATGATCCAATAAAGATATAGCCAAAGAGCATTTCAACCAGGGAAATATTGAAATTGATCCATAAGATTGATAAATAATGAGTAAGAAAGGAATGGTGGTCCGTAAAACCCGAAGGACAAAGACACTCAAAGCAACTAAACAATGTATCTCATAAACTTTAACATCGGCTGCCCTCTAACATCAGAGTTTTGATACTTCAGGGAGGGGATTGTTCAAGTGATAGGTTGCTAAGATATCCTTTCTCTTCTTTTTATAGTACTATTGTATTCAACTACTCAATTTTTCTTTTCAGTATTTGTGTCCAGAAGTGGAAGCAGCAAGATGGCCAGAGCGAGTGAAACGGTAAATAAACCATTCGCAAATATCTGGGAGCTTCTTAAAAAGAGAGATGAAAAACACGTCAGTGATTTGCACAAGGCTGCGTATGAAAACGACGAAGCGTTGTTACGCGCTTGCATTGCAGATGGACAAATTGATATAAATATGGAGAACGATTGTGGTAAAACGGCTCTTTATATAGCAGTAGAGAAGAAACACAAAGACATTGTACATATCTTATTGGACCATAATGCTAAAGTTGAAACAGAAAGAAAGGAGGGGATCTCCAACAACACCTAGTTGCAGCATCAACAGCAACCTCCCAAAACACCCACTGTAAAACACAAAAATGACACGCACAGAAAGAGACGCAGTTGTACAATGAACGTCAAATCACAGAAAAACATAAAACACAAATGACTACACATAAACCAACGAGACCAATGGGCAAACGGTGCCGACTTAGGACGGCCATCTGCCTCGTCAGTAGCAGACGGTGTGGTTATCCTGGATTACGTGCGCACAACCCTCCCACTATTCCGATTACCCAGAGGTCTCGAAGAACGTACAATTGTGGTGTAAAACAACCTCCTCACTGTCAGATGACCACACACAAACAAGACCGCAAGACGCAGGGCCCAAGCAACACAGATGAATATGTAAATTGATATAAAAAGAGGGCATGCGTAATACGACCTGTGCTCTGCCGGCTGTAGCGAGCTAATGTATGTTATCATCCGAGGAGTCCGACTGACATTCAGAGAGGACAGGTGGTCGGGGCCCTGTCTTCTCTAAAGAGGTTTGGACAGGGCCCGTCATGGAGTCCCGTCGTCACAGTCAGTCAGCGTGCAAGTATTAAGGATGCGCTGGTACAAGACTGTAGATTGGTCAAGTACCAAGCCTAGTGTCCGTCTGGTGACATTAGGATCATATCCACGGTATAAGAGAAAGTAAAAGCTCTCTGTTTGTAGCATACGACGTTGACATTATTAAGCTTCTGGACAAAAAGGGAACAAATTTGAACTGGACAGATGAATTTGGTAATACGCCGTTTCTCAAGTCAGTTCAAATGGCAAACCTTGAAGCTATGAAGTATTACTTGTCCAAAGGGGCTGATATAATGAACGTAAATTCTGAGGGTCAAACAGCACTTCATATTGGCTGCAACATCCTTCCCCAGGAGGATATTGTTGATACCTTGATAAAAAATGGAGCATTGATTAACACAAAGAACAAAGTCGGAAAGACGCCTTTGCATCTTTTGAGTGAGCTATCGGGAAATGACATGGCGCAAACAACATCAGTCATGAAACTACTTGTTAAACATGGAGCATGTACGACGGTGTATGACTTGAAAGGATACTGTCCAATACATTACTTGGTGGAAAACCTATATAGGACATGTGAAATAGGTGATGACAAATACTCCCTGCAGATTGTTCACATATTCGGAGATCCTGAGATTTTGAAGTTAAAAACAAGCACTGGGAAATCAATCATTCACTTAGCATCCGAGAATGATATTCCCGAAACAGTTTTTCAATATTTTTTATGCAAAGAATGTGACGTTAATGCCGCAGATCGGCAAGGTAGGACCCCTCTCCACAACTGCCCATGCGGTATTAGACCCCTTGACACGGGAAAACTGTTATTATCTTCTGGAGGTGATTTGAATAAAAGAGACAGACTTGGGAATACTCCGCTCCATATTGCAGCGGACAAAGGACATCAGTCACTGACAAATCTTTTCATAATGAATGGGGCCAGGGTATGTGCAGCAAACGATAATGAACAAGAGGCAATTCATTTTGCAGCTGCAAGAGGAAGTTTTGACATTGTTAGACTGTTGCTTGATGCTGGTGCAAGGTGCAATACACAAGACAAGAATGGGTCAACGCCATTGCACTTTGCCGCTTGGGGTAACCATGCTCGCGTTACAGAACTCCTCATTGAAAGAGGTGCAGACTATGACAAAAAAGATTCCTTGGATGAAACACCAAGACATACAGGACTTTATGCTGGATCGCATGGGGCATTAGAAATTTTGTCAAAGTATGGAAACACATTTTCTCCCACATCTTCCCAAATGTTTTCCAACTTTGCAGATGAGACTCTTACATTTGAAAAGATGCAAGACCTACTGAATTCTGACCAGGCCATTCAACGCTTACCCAATGCAGATGTGAAGACATTTTTGAAAAGTATATTTGAGACACCTTCTGTTGGTGCAGCATGTAAAGAAAATGAATATTTCACAGTACAACGAGAAGTTGAGAGCTTGATGAGAAATATTGCTAATGCAATTTCGAAGTTGGATGAACGCTTTAGCTGTTCATTGCTCCAGGCTGGTAGCACATCAGAGAATACAAAAGTACGCTCTCCAAACGAGTTTGATTTCAGTTTTTGCTTGGAAAAATTTCCCGATATTTGCCAGCCAATGTACAAGACGGAGATAGAGACCCCTTATGTTGAAAGTTCTACAGGTAAAGAAGGAAGCACGTTATACGATAGGTTGAAAGACATTGAGCCCCAAATGAGAACATCTTCCATCGCTGACTACGTGCATATACGCCTCATAGAAGGGGACAAGTCTGAAATGTTTAAGGACTTGACGCAGGAATCTGACCTTTTTCAATGCCAAACTATTTCCTTCCGGTTTTGTCAACTTCTGGAGGAAGCCCTTTCTTCAGAGGATTTCCCGTTCAGTCCTTGTCTGGTGTTCAATGAAATGACACAACACACCCGGCCTTACAGTTAACATGGTATGGTCCACGGTACAAAAGCCTTGATATCAGCGTCGATGTCGTTCCTGCAATTGCTTTGAAAGAGTATCCCGAACGATTCAGATTAAATTCAGTCCTATTAACAGAAGACATTCGTTGCATCCCTGCAATTGTTGTCCCGAAATTACCCACGTTTATGCACACTGATCTTTGGCGTTGTTCGTTGGCATTGCAGGAGACGGCTATTTTCAGAAAGCTTATTCCCCAAGTCAGAAATTCTTACACAGTTGCCAAGGCTCTACTAAGTTCAAGGGTGTGTCCACTGGTTAGTTTCGAAGAGTACGAGGATGAAATAGCTGAATATAAGAAACGAAACGATATTGGTGAATCAGACGACCCTGAAAACATTGTTAAATATGAAAGTCCAGAAGAGATGCTTCCATCATATGTTCTAAAAATGTGCTTTTTACATGCAGTGGAAGAGAAGGCGGAGAGAGAGGGCCTTGAAAATATTTACAAGAGCAGAGAGACAACCGATCAAGCAAAAGATCATAAGAATTTGCCTATTAGATATGGTCTCGCGGAATTCGTTAATGAATCTGAATTTGATCTAAGTGATGATGTAGATGTCGATCTTGTTTTCAAGATCTTCCACCGATGTGAAGAGCTTCTACAAAATGCCTTTGTACCTTCTTTCTTCAACCCTGAACACAATGTACTGGGAAGCAAGCTTTTGGATGAGGACTTCTATAAAGCACAAGCTTTCATCCAGTATATACGTAAATTGTTGAAATTAAATGAGCACGACGCGAACAGCTAGTTAATGAGATGTCTTTTTTTTTTTTTTTTTTTTTTGATAGACGTCATTTTGACATTTTGTACGAGCAGTTGTATATACAATATTTGTTGTACATAAGGTCATATTTTTTCTTATTTGCTTTTGCTTCAAAAGAGAACTGCGGCTTACAATGATAAAGATTAATAATGAATCAATAGAAGCATATTTCATATATGATTTATGATTACATTTCATTCTAAGCTCCAATTTTTGGCAGATCACCTCTAAAACGTGATTTTCTAATTTCTATGCAGTAAGAATGGACGGTTGTTCTGTACCATGTCAAATGAAACTTAAAACTTAATCTTAGTAAAACGGAAATTAAAAAACGCCGACTACAAGCTGAACTTGCCTGGATCACAAAACTCCAAACTGCGTACCCCCTTGGTCTAAACGATCAAATTTATGGACAAGGAAACATTTCCTCGACGTCAACTTATATTAATGTATTTTCAATCCGCCCAAACACTAAACGGAAGCATAGGTCTCACGGAAGACGACGAAACCGAAAACTCAGAATAAGATCTAGATTACACCGTACCCTCAACGATCTTCTGATCATTGCTCGCAACGGCGGCAGACATGAACTGCTTCATGCTCTCTCATCAGTTCCAGCAGTTCAATTGAAATCTATCTTGGATGAAGCACTGGTTGCATTCTTAAGAAATACGGATTGATTCAGACTTAATATCATTGTTGCTTTCGCACAGAATAAACTTTATCCAGTTGTTAAAAACATCCCACCTAAAAAACGATTCTTAAAAATTCCATTTATTAACAAAGGATTCGATCTTCTTAACATCTCTAATATTTTTCGGGATCATCGTGTACAAAGTGCTATTCCTCAATATTTTGAAAATTTAGAACCTCCTCTTATTTGTTACAAATATAAGAGACCTATTCGAAATTTCGTTTTTAACTACAACAAAGTTACATCAGATCCTAAAATACTTGAATCATGTCCTGCTTCTTGAGAATGTGCAACATCTGAATATCTATATAAACCAGCTGGTCATATTATTACAGGTGACTTTTCAATTATCCAAGACAGGCAGCTCCGTGGTCTTCTCAAAAAAGGACCTAAGTATAGAATCCCGTCCAAGATAGATTTTATTAAATGTCGCGAAGTCCTAAAGGAAGCCTTAGATAACTATACCAAACGATGGTGTAAATCGGAAGGAGTCGAATCGCATTCTCTGAATGACTGGAAAAACCTCATTTTGGACATTACTGACATTCGAATAGACAACTTCCACAAAAATCCTCATCTTTTTGAAAATCCAAGTTCTAGATCTGAAAGATATTTTAAATCCAAATTACGTAATTTACATGAAAAATTTGTCTTCGCTCCTGCAGATAAAGCAGCCAACAACACCATAATCATATGAAAACTTTACTATATATCAACTTTAGTTTCGGAACTTTCGTCTACAAATACTTATATCAAAAGCAATGAAAGTGTCCCTAACATTTTGAGCAAACATAGCAGTGAAATTTCTTCATTCAACATCCCTATTTCTCAATTGGATCTTCCTACAATATACTGCATACCAAAACTGCACAAATCTCCTTACAAATTTAGATACATTGCTAATTCTAGCAACTGCTCAACTACAAGTTTGTCTAGACATCTGACGTCAGCCCTCACGGCGGTAAAGGAACACGTTGCAAAATATTGTGAAACTGTTCTTAACAGGAATGATGTAAATTTATTTTGGTCTATAAAAAATTCCGGGGATGTGATTGACAAGATAAAATCTAGAAATTTTCAAGCCAATACGATTGCTTCATACGATTTTTCAAATATGTACACCACGCTTCCTCATGACAAGATCAATGATCAATTGTCCAAACTCATTAAATGGTGCTATAATCGAGAGGGGAAACTTTATATTTGTACATCTGAATCAAAGGGTTTCTTTTCCGCTACAGAATACAAATCATACAAATCATGGACATGTAGCGACCTGTGTAGTGCCTTGTCCTTCCTCTTGGACAACATTTATGTAAGATTTGGTGAGAATCTCTACAAGCAGGTTGTAGGGATTCCTATGGGTACAAATTGTGCGCCTCTTGTTGCAGATTTATTTTTATACACATATGAAAAGGAATTTATTCAAAATCTTCAAAAGCAAAGAAAACATGATGATGTGAAATGCTTCATTAGTACTTCTAGGTACCTGGATGATATTCTTACTATCGATAATCCTGTTTTTGAAAAGTATAAAGATGTTATTTATCCACAAGAATTGACTCTAAACAAGGCAAACTTTACAGACACTGAAACACCATTTTTGGACCTAAATATCAAAATTGTCAATGGAGAAATTCATACAAGTGTATATGACAAACGAGATGATTTTGGATTCAACATAGTAAATTTCCCCTGGCTTGACGGTGATGTCCCTAGATTACCGTCATACGGTATCTATATTTCACAGCTCATCCGGTATGCTAGAGCATGTACTGATGTTTTGGATTTTCATAATAGAAATCTGCAAATTACAAAGAAACTTTTAGGTCAAGGTTTTCGCTTTCACAAACTAGTAAAGACTTTCTGGAAATTTTACAAAAATTATGATCAACTTCTATTGAAATTCGGACCCATAAAAGCAACGGAGTATATTACTTTAGGTATTTCACAACCTGCATTTTATGGTGACATAATTAACAAAATAAGAAGGATCAAAGGTAGACAGCATATGTATCGAAAATGCGTCAGAGTCATCAAACGCCTTTTATACCGTGGATATGATCCTAATGTCACCAGACGGACACTAAGCTTGGTACTTGACCAATATACAGTCTTGTACGAGCGCATTCTTAAGACTTGCACTCTGACTGACTGTGACGACGGGACTCCATGACGGGCCCTGTCCAAACCTCTTTAGAGAAGACAGGGCCCCGACCACCTGTCCTCTCTGAATGTCAGTCGGACTCCTCGGGTGATTACATACATGAGCTCGCTACAGCCGGCAGAGCACGGACTGTATTACGCATGCCCTCTTTTTATATCCATTTACATATTCATCTGTGTCTCTGGGGCCTCTGCGTTTCGCGGTCTTGTTTGTGTGACGTCATCTTACAGTGAGGAGGTTGTTTTACACCACATTTGTACGTTCTTCGAGACCTCTAGGTAACTGGAGAAGTGAGAGGGTTGTGCGCACGTAATCCAGGATAACCACACCGTCTGCTATTTACTTGGCAGATGGCCGTCCTAAGTCGGCACCGGTTGCCCATTGGTCTCGTTGGTTTATGTGTAGTCTTTTATGTTTCTATGTTGTGAGTTGGTGTTCCTTGTCCCTTTTGCGTCTCTTTCTGTGGGTATCTGTTCTGTGTTTTTTGCATGGGTGTTTTGGGATTTTGCTGTGGGTGCTGCAACCTGGTGTTGTTGGAGATCCCCTCCTTTCTTTTAAAACAAAGCAATAACATGGGGAAGCACAAACAAAGAGGCAAAGCAAAAGTGAGGACAGGCAATGAAAACTGTTCTTTCGGTACATTTTTGGACATAATAATTTCACACTTTTTGGCCATATTACATTGTATAGACTGAGGATCACTGACGAGGGTTAAGTACCCGAAACGTGCATTTCTGGTCCATGCTGTAAATTTATCTGGTCTTAAATGATGCTATTGAATTTGAAGACGTGTAACATTTGAACTACTTGGTGAGTTTCACTGCTGGTGGACCAAGAGTCCCCGATGGCAAATGTAGCCAAGTTCGATCAACTTCGGTTGATCGTCTATTTCTTCAACGCATTTGAAATTTTCTGTTACAAAAAAATCTTGAAATTCCTAAAACGTTGGTCCTGTAGCATCATATCCCATCCATTCTGCTACATCATTCGGTACATTTTTGGACATAATAATTTCACACTTTTTGGCTATATCACATTGTTTCGACTGAGGATCACTGACGAGGGTTAAGTACCCGAAACGTGCATGTCTGGTCCATGCTGTAAATTTATCTGGTCTTAAATGATGCTATTGAATTTGAAGACGTTTAACATAAGCGATACCAAGAAACAGGAACCTAAAGCATACGGATTCTGAGTGACAACAACTGTGATGAAGCTAATCAAAAGCCGAATGTTAACAATAGACGATATAACGGAGCTTAAAGGAAAAAGCCGAATGTTAACAATAGACGATATAACGGAGCTTAAAGGAAAAAGCCAAATGCTAACAATAGACGATATAACAGAGCTTAAAGGAAGGGCCGAATGTTAACAATAGACGATATAACGGAGCTTAAAGGAAAAAGCCGAATGTTAACAATAGACGATATAACGGAGCTTAAAGGAAAAAGTCCTAATGTTAAAAATAGAAGATATAACGGAGCTTAAAGGAAAAAGCCGAATGTGAGCAATGTACGATATAACGGAGCTTGAAGGAAAAAGTCGAATGTTAACAATAGACGATATAACGGAGCTTAAAGGAAAAGGCCGAATGTTAACAATAGACGACATAACGGAGCTTAAAGGAAAAAGCCGAATGTTAACAATAGGCGATATAACGGAGCTTAAAGGAATATAACGGAGATTAAAGGAAAAAGCGCGAATGTTAACAATAGACGATATAACGGAGTTTAAAGGAAAAAGCCGAATGTTAACAATAGACGATATAACGGAGCTTAAAGGAATATAACGGAGATTAAAGGAAAAGGCGCGAATGTTTACAATAGACGATATAACGGAGCTTAAAGGAAAAAGCCGAATGTTAACAATAGACGATATAACGGAGCTTAAAGTAAAAAGCCGAATGTTAACAATAGACGATATAACGGAGCTTAAAGGAAAAAGCCGAATGTTAACAATAGACATTATAACGGAGCTTAAAGGAAAAAGCCGAATGTTAACAATAGAAGATATAAGGGAGCTTAAAGGAAAAGCCGAATGTTAACAATAGACGATATAACGGAGCTTGAAGGAAAAAGACGAATGTTAACAATAGACGATATAATGGAGTTTAAAGGAAAACGTCCGAATGTTAAAAATAGAAAATATAACGGAGCTTAAAGGAAAAAGCCGAATGTGAACAATATACGATATAACGGAGCTTAAAGGAAAAAGCAGAATGTTAACAATAGATCTAGACGATATAACGGAGCTTAAAGGAATATAACGGAGATAAAGGAAAAAGCCGAATGTTAACAATAGACGATATAACGAAGCTTAATGTTAACAATAGACGATATAACGGAGCTTAAAGGAAAAAGCCGAATGTTAACAATAGACGATATAACGGTGCTTAAAGGAAAAAGCCTGAATGTTAACAAAAGACGATATAACGGAGCTTAAAAGAATAAAAAAAACATACAACATTGAAGATTTAAAGTAACGATGCCAAGATTTGAAGTAATGATACGAAGATTTGAAGTAATGATGCGAAGAATTGAAGATTTGAAGAAATGATACGAAGAATTGAAGATTTGAAGAAATGATGCGAAGAATTTAAGTAATGATGCGAAGATTTGAAGAAATGATGCGAAGATTTGAAGAAATGATGCGGATATTTGAAGAAATAATCGTTTCTTTGCATCATTTCTTGAAATCTTCGCATCATTACTTCAATTCTTCGCATCATTACTTCAGTTCTTCGTATCATTACTTCAGTTCTTCAATTCTTCGACTGGTGATATCTACATTTAGTAGGGCGAAGATTTGAAGAAGCGATGTCCCCTAATGTACACCAGGCGAGTTCTATGGTACATATAGGGAGAAATAATAAGAATATGTTATATTACAACTATGCTCATATTAATAGGAATATATTTCAAAATCATTATCTCCGCGAAAATAACTGCTTCTGATCGGGCCAACTGTCACTAAAAGGTTAGCTTCAGTATTCAGTCGCTGTGGCAGAATCTGACCGAGTGAATTTTCCTTTATGCCCAAAAATTTAATTCAATTTTTCAGTCCACTCTAATCCAAATGAGTCTATGACACTAGTTAAGCCGGGCTTCCACTGTCGCGAATGCAGAGGCGATAGAGCTACGATTAGGTGATTTTGTTAAATCGTAGCGCATTCTCCTCTCAATCGCGGGCACTCTCGTCTCATCGTGTCACTATCGTGTCATGTTCTCCTGCATTCTCCTTTGATCGCGGCACCGACACGAATGCTTTAAACTGTTTAAAACATTCGCGTCTGAATTCTTATTCGCCTCACACTCGCGGCACATGCGCAGCGCATTCTCCTCCATTCGCAGCGCGTTCTCCTCACATTCGCGTACATTCTTGTTCCCAAGGTGGAGGAGAATGAGCCACGATAGAGCCCCGATAGAGCCCCGACAAGAAAGAATCTGACACGAATGTGATGCGAATGAAAAAATCAACGCGAATCAGCCACGATCTTGGCACGATATTGCCACGATAGTACTACATACACACACGACAGTGACAATAATAATTATCTCAGAGTTGATGTAAAAGTGTGCGGATCAATATTTTGAAAACTTTGACAATTCCTTTCAAGAGAAAACAACCTGGAAAGACACGAATGTGATGCGAATGAAAAAATCAACGCGAATCAGCCACGATCTTGGCACGATATTGCCACGATAGTACTACATACACACACGACAGTGACAATAATAATTATCTCAGAGTTGATGTAAAAGTGTGCGGATCAATATTTTGAAAACTTTGACAATTCCTTTCAAGAGAAAACAACCTGGAAAGAGGTCAAAGTCAACAAAGAGTATTGATGCTCCTGGATATGTCAAATGATTTTGATTTTGCTCATGTCACATTCTTGTCATGATCGCAGCGCTATCGGGTTAAAGTCGTGTCTCAATCTCCTGCATCGCAGCGCTTTCGGGTTAAAGTCGTGTCTCAATCTCCTACATTCGCCTCTCATTCGCCTCAGTGTCTTTTCATCGTGGCGCATTCGTGTCGCATTCTTCTTCTATTCTTATCACAATCGCCTTACTATCGTAGCGGACGCGCAGCATATTCTTGTTGCATTCGCGGCGCTATCGTGTGCCCATGAGAACAGACAAGATTCATTCGCCTCTGATCGTAGCTCATTCTCCTCTACATCCGCGACAGTGGAAGCCCGGCTTTATATGTACAGCTAGATCGAGACTCGTCTTGCTGATTTTAATAATTTTATCAATCATTTGATTTATAGTAATTCATTTTATATCAATAATCCGTGTGAAACCAATAAATCAGCATAAAGATTCTGAATCTGATATCAATACATTGAATTTATACTCATCATGATAGATATCAGATAATGATTTCTGTTTCCGTTTTCTATCAAACTATGCAATATTAACATAAATCAGAAACAAGTTTGGCCTTTCCACTGTTACCCTTCCCTGTGAACTATAACATACGTCTATATGTATCAAACTTACAATAAAATTGCTTATCTATAGACACGAGAAAAATAGAAAACTATTTGTTGTTTCTAAATTTCGCGCCCAAACGTATGTGCAGAATAAATATATACAGAACGCGTTACCATGCCAACCGTGTCAATGTGCCGATCTACTTAAGTATCTTCTTATTCGTAATGTGAAAAAATTACCAACTCAAACGTAACGATGAATGGATTTTCAAGTACTTTATTCCTGTTTAAATGAATGGCCTTGACTCCCATTGTCGGTTCGGCAAGCGCTAGCACAGAATCGAGCGCAGCGCATGCACGCCGGTGTATTGTTTAACGTGCATTATATAAACAGTGTGTAAGTTGACCGCACGTGTGCGCTGAAGTTTTATAACGTTGAGAGGGTTGATGCAAGTATAGGCCCGATTCTGTGACTGGCATTCTGTGGGAAATAATAGTCAAAAGTTCAGCAACCGTAATGTAAGTAAAGATAGTAAAATTCTCCTATTGTTATTTTTTCATCACGCGTGACCTTCTTTTCTTTTGATAAATTTAAACCTCTTTTACAGTTCAAATGTGGAAGTCGGTTAACTACAGCAATTAACTCTTTATTTTTTTAATTTTTCAACATATATATTTAATGTATGATTAATGTGACGATCCGCTTTGATCTAAATATATTATCGATTTCTGTCGATATCTGCATCATTATGTGTCGGATTTCAGCGAATTAATAACAGGTCATCATAATTATTGATTTGGATATAGGTGGGGGTTTTTTTTTTTGGTTTTTTTTTTTTTTTTTTTGGTTTTTTTTTTTTTTTTTTTTGTTGTTGTTGTTTGTTTGTTTGTTTGTTTGTTTGTTTTTTTTTGCACTTTTGTATACAAATCAAGCTAGGAGAACTTTTTTAAAGTATCGCGGTAACTCAAAGTACAAGTATGATCTAGAGCTCAATCAATTCTATATATATACTTAACTTGATACATTTTAAGCCGATCAAGAAATATTTTCTCGTTCAAAGTCAATGTTACCAATACGTTGAATAAAGGACTTTAATATCCAATGTTCTAAATCCCGGCCCCTGGCTCTTTGTACTCGGTCACTTTGATTATACATGTATTTCTATTAGGAGTGTATATATCGATTCATTGGAGAGTTTCATGTGTATATACATGTATATTGGATACGTCCCATAGACATTCACTACTCAGACATAATATTTCAGTCTGTATTTGTATATATTAGATTAGCCTATATTTTTATCCCAAACTTGATTTGTTCCAGAATAATTCGCCAGTGGCAACATGATCTAATATTTTTCGGAAAAAAAATTCTTTGTTATTAATTAAAGACTTTCAAACTCCCCATTCCAACATGATATATTTGATTCCTCCTTTATAATTTTTCCTTTAACGAAGTTCATATATATAGTATAACTGTACGTGCATATTAAAGCCAATAAAAATGTATATGTGGCGCCCCCTACTGTAATTTTTAAATGTCAGTTCCTGTCTACAAATGAAAAATATGACCAAAACCATTGGAGCCGAGGAATAGTGTAAGGGTTTTTTAACCTTTTTTATTTTGACGCTAATTAAGAATAAAATAGGAGATTTTCAAATATATAATGTCGTCAAGGAGGCAGGTGGCACTGAGAACCTTTTTCCTTTTTAGCTTTCCTGAGCGTAGCTCAAGTGAGCTATTGCTAAGCGAACCGTCCGTCGTCCGTCCGTCGAAAACTTTTTTTACATTTTCGACATCTCTACAACCGCTACACATAAAATTTTACGATTCCTTACAGGAAGAAAGTACTGAAGGCCCTTTAAATTTCGTGCCGATCGGTTTACAAATAGGGTTCTAATTGGCTGACGCACTTCCTACTTCTCCGCTGCAACCACTGCTCAGAATTCCACGAAATTTTACATGAACGAAGCAAGTGCTCAAGGGCCTCTATAAACTTTGTGTGTGTATTTTTTAGGGGGGGGGGGGGTGCCGATCGGTCAACAAATATGGCCAGCTAGGGCTCTTGTTGGCTGACACATTTTCAAATTCTCCTCTGCAACCACTGCAGAGAATTTCACAAAACCTTTACATGAAGCAAATATCAAGCTAGGTCCCTCACCAATTGTCCACTAGATCATTCTCCTGTTTTTTGTTTGTTTGTTTGTTGTTTTTTTTTTTTTTTTTTTTTTTTGTTGTTTTTTTTTTTTTTTTTTTTTTTTTTTTTTTTTTTTTTTTTTTTTTTTTTGTTTGGTTTTGTTTGTTTGTTTGTTTGTTGGACATTACCAGATACTGTAAACGAAAATTAAATATAGTGTAACATGATATGTATATATATGGTATGTATTTATTCTACTGCGCAAAAGTTGAATATAAACAAGGCTTTATTGTTTTTCGTCATAAGTCTATACATGTATGTACCTAGGATACCTGAACGTTCTTATTAACATTTTAAAAGGAACTAGGAGTGAGTTTACTGGTAAGTCAGGTGTCTTTTCCAATTTATGGTTTGTTGAGAAACTGACTTTTGTACGGATTGCAAAGCAATTCCGGTCTATAGATTGACGATGTCCGTCCGTCTGTCTGTCCGTCCGTCCATCCGTCTGTCGTCAACATTTTGGTTAAAGTTTCTGGTTGAAGCAAAATCTAAGAACTGTATGCAGTAAAAACTTTATATTATACATGAATGTTGCCTATGACAAGACCTTTCTATTTATGCCGGTGATGGTCATATTGAAAACATTTATGATGGCTTCTCTTTGTGGAATATAGCGGCATTCTGGATGATTTCCTGATCATAAATGAGTGGAGAGCATAACCTCCGATAGCAAACTTTCCTGGATATTGATTTTAATCGTATAGATTGAACACGTCAGAATCCAAGACGTTTAAGGTGAAATGGGGGGGGGGGGTCCAATTATCCTATTGGAACGAGTTTGATGTCTCCAGTCAAAATAGTTGAAGCAATTTTTACATAACTTTATGTCTTAACAATATGCAAAGTTAAAAGTTTAAGTGACATCGTGGTGGGGGGGGGGTTCGATTCCCTGTTCTTACCCCTCGGATACGCACCTTTATTGACATACTTATAGCGTACGAAGGTGATAGCTTCATCATCAGATCTTCTATTGAAAAGAAGGGAAGTTGATCAATAGATTCTTTATGACGTGTCAGGCACCTCAAGGAGATGTGTATATATGCACACGTTATATTCATATAGAAAAAAAGAACAAGTATAATCGAGCAATTATTCGCTTAAGTATACTTTTATATTTTTAGTATATTCCTAGTACTTAGAGAGATTAAAATCTAATGAAATACAATACATGTAAATAGAAAGCACTCTTCAGTTAATTTCTGAATCTGAGTCTATGTATTGCTTTCTACTAAAAATCTGTCATGCGCGTTGCAAATATGTTATATCTTTCATTATAATGTAGTTTCAGGAAGGCCTACCCCCGATCCGGAATTCCTGAATTCATGAATTTATAAGTGTTCTAATATAAAGCAATACGAAAGTTTTGAAAAGCGCTACTGAAAAAAAATCTCGAATCTGCTTTCCTTTTGCTCTAAATAATAGCCTCTAACCTACATTTAAAAAAGGTCACTTTGACGCAGTCACCAGGCTTATGTCTATTTAGGGATATTGCTTGAAAATATTTTTCCAAGCTTGACACTATAATTATAAATCATGTGCCATAGTTGTTTGACAGAAGCGGAATATTTCAAATATGAACGTGATATTTGGTCGACATACACGTGCTGGTTCGTTCGGCAAGTACGCTCTGGAAGGGACTGAGAAAGCAATGCCAATGGGAAGGAAAAATCTTATGGATATTGCTTTAAACTTTCCGTCCTATCGTCACCTTACTATTCACTGTATGTGTACAGTATATGTCATAAGAAGGAAACTAGATGTACTTGTAACACGACACCCTGAATACTTCGCCTAGCAAGTACACATATAGGAAGTTTGATAAGGTCGTATGAGATTCGGAGAAAACGTCCGTCATATTCTTCCAATTCCTGCAAGTACAAAGTCACCCATAATTAATTTCTTTACCGTGAATCATTAAAGATCTACATTTAAAATTAGAGGACAATATCACCGAGAAAAATCGCGGTACTAGACGAAGATAGCATAATTTTTATACTCAACAACAACAAAAATAAACTTGAGACGGCATTGTTGCTATTCGGGTAGTGCGCATCAAGTGGTTTTACGTACTGACCCATTTTTGTTTTAGTCCCTTTTTTTGAAAAGAATTTGAAAAATTTGTAGTTTCAAGATCATCGCACTATTTCTCATGGTAAAATATCTGTTTTTATTTACCTATCTCATGTGTAGCCTATAGTGGAATGAATAAGTCGACATGATTATCTTACAAGTGGATGGCAGAAATATGCCACCATAATATCCCGTTAATTCTTATCAAAATTTTCTATTTTAGGGGGCTGGTATTCTAAAATAACTTCCCGAGTCTGCTCAGAATCCCTGACTATTTTTTCGATGTACCAAAATACGAGAAATTGTCTTTGATGTGATTGTGCATTGAATGACAAGGATCTTCATTAGGCTGTGAAAATACAACGTTTGTACCAAACTAATTAAATGGATCAGAAACGTCGAATTTTAATTAGATTGCGTTTGTTCGAGACTTGTATTGTACCGTTAATTAATAGAAACTCCGACTTTTTCATGATCTGTAATATTTGTGGTTAGGTTTGATAATGGGTTTTTTTCTTTTGTGGGGTAGGGGGTATATTGAGGTTACTAAATCAATTAATTTTAAAGTTAATTAAATTGTCTAAGGATAATTGTTTGATGGTCTAACAAATATCGTGCAACAAGTGGGTTATGCGGTTAACCTAAATTTTCATTTTTAAGGCAGAGATAATATGGCAAGGGTAGTATATTTTTTTAAGGAATGAATATTGTATATCAAAGAAGTTATACTTACATTATAAATGCGAAATATCGTTTATAAGGTGTCATAACAAATTCAAAAAGTCAATTCCATGCATGCCTGGCAATGAAGAAATGTCTTGCTAGGAGAGAATAGGAAGTTTTTTTTTTTTTTTCAAAATTTTATATGGAGACATTGTCGTGGAATTTTTCACTTCTACATTATGGAGCATTTCAATGCAACAGCCAAACTTCAAATGAAATCTATAAAAAAAAATGAACATTGAAATGGACATAAACTTGTATAAATTCAACAAAATGTTTGGAAATTCGTCGCAAACACAAAGTCAAGCTCGGGCATTGACCCTTAAAGCTATTGACCGAAATTAGAAATATTAACAATGGGCCTCCATGGTCGATTTTGTTGTCGATTTTGTTACGAATTTTTTTAAACGATCCCCGTTTAAAGTTTCCACAAAAGGGTACACTATACAAATGTAATACGATGACTTTGTTTTCAACTTTTCACACTAATATAAATGAACTAGGTTTGCCTAGTTTGCTGACATTGTGAAACCAAGACAAGTTGGTGAATCGATATTTTCAGATGCACCCAATCAACCAGCATTATTTAAAGCGTATCTCTTTCGGCGAAAATCACGATTGTATGTGGAAAGTTTGAGATTGTATAGGAAGTAATATAGAAAAGTTTTATTGAACAGATTGAGGTAGACAAGAATGGCAGGAGACAGACAGAATTGGAGTAAAAGTGCGGAGTTCCTGTTGGCCGCCATTGGGTACAGCGTGGGATTAGGAAATGTATGGCGTTTCCCCTATCTGTGTTACAGTAGTGGTGGAGGTGAGTACTCACCCGGAAGTCAGTGCCGAAATTACTTCATGTAAAAAAGGTTCAGATCAAAAACGTGCTAAAGTAAGATTAATTTGGTACAAGACCTTCCGAATTCATAATGTAAAGGTCATTTGATTTTCTCCATTTCGAACAATAACATCGAACCATAATTGCATTGTCACGCTATATTATAATAGCCGTCTGACATTCTCACTTAAAAACGTTAACAATAAGTCAGTATGTCAAGATCGTCTTGCATTCTCAAATCCAAGTATTAAACATTGAGTCAGTATGTCAAGGTCGTCTTGCATTTTCATATCCCAGGTTACATTGTGTCATTGTGTCAAGGTAATCTTGCATTCTCATATCCAAGGTTACATTGGGTCAGTATGTCAAGGTCGTCAAGCATTCTCATATCCAAGGTTACATTGGGTCAGTATGTCAAGGTCGTCAAGCATTCTCATATTCAAGGTTACATTGAGTCAGTATGTCAAGGTCGTCTTGCATTCTCATATCCAAGGTTACATTGAGTCATTGTGTCAAGGTAATCTTGCATTCTCATATCCAAGGTAACATTGATTCATTATGCCAAGGTCATCTTGCTCTATCACTTCCAAAGTAACACTGAGTCATTATGTCAAGGTCGTCTTGTATTCTCATATTCTCAGTCTCATTCTCAGTCTCACTTTTAATGTAACTTTGAATCAGTTTGTCAAGGTCGTCTTGCTTTCTCATATCCAAGGTAACAATGGGTTAGTTTTTAAAGGTCGTCTTGTATTCTCACTTCCAAGGCGACATTGAGTCATTATGTCAAGGTCGTCAAGCAATCTCATATCCAAGGTTACATTGAGTCATTATGTCAAGGTCGTCAAGCATTCTCATATCCAAGGCAACTTTGAGTCATTATGTCAAGGTCATCAAGCATTTCATATCCAAGGTAACATTGAGTCAGTATGTCAAGGTCGTCAAGCATTCTCATATCCAAGCTAACATTATGTCAAGGTCGTTTTACGTATTTATATCAAAGTCGTCTTTAGTTTTCGATTCCAAGGTAACATCATGTCAAGGTCGTCTGACATTCTGGCTTCCAAGGTTACATTGAATTATAAGGTCAAAGTCGCCTAGCTCTCTAACAGTGAGGTTTTCTGTTGCCTTTTTTATCGCTTCTGTTCAAGGGATAGGAAGTGTTTGATTTAAAACTAAAGAATGAACTCGTCAAATATCATAAATTTAGAATCAATTTAAATCTTTTATATTTTTTTGAGTCATACTTTCAGGACAGTGATAGGGAAACCATTATTTGACAGATTGGACACCTTATCGATGATCGATCTACTAGAATAATGCATTCATGTCATTTAAGATTTAAGTTGTCATGCTTTTGACACAGTCTGTATTATATTGGTAACGGCTTTGTCGGAAGAAATAGGTCTTTTGAGATGAGTTTAAATGGGTGAATAGGTGCTTTATAGCCCTTTAAATGAGTTAAAGAAGATCCTGACGACAATCTCAACAGCACTCACAATAGAGCACAAAATTAAACATCGACGGACCCCTAGCAAGCTAGAGGTGGGACCAGGTGCCCGGGAGGAGTAAGTATCCCCTGTTGGCTAGCCGCACCCGCCGCCGATGTTTATGAAGCATGGAAATGAAAATATATAAAATTCATGCACTGTCTGATGTTATGTCTATATAGAAAGTGCTATGGCGACAATGTCAGGGAAGTTTATTCAAAACACTTACTGTCAAAGTATCTAGCACGAATAACCCATTATTTGAAATATCACTAACCCTACCACGAATTAACCATTATTTGAAATATTAAAAATGGTTAATCTCATATCTGCTGTACGGTTCGATCTCATTCAAAAACAAATTTTATTTTCGCAGGCATTTTGATAGTTCCTTATTAAACTAACCGTTCAGTCCTCACCCTTTATCGTCTATCTCTGTTGTTAACATTGGCCATAATTATGATGGCCGTCTTGATCATTTTTGACTTCGATTCGGCTACCTTGTGAATACTACAATAGGTCGCAATGAATTGAGGTTAGACGGGTAAAATTGATTTAAGGTAAGACATGACTTAGTTCTATTGAATTTAGGTCCGACAGGTCATATTGAATTTAGGTCCGACAGATGATATTGAAATGATGTTGAATTAAGGTCAGACGATTCATGGGTCAGTCAGGTCAAATTGAATTTAGGTCAGACAATTCATATTGAATTGATATTGAATTTAGGTCAGACAATTCATATTGAATTTAGGTCATACAGTTCAAATTGAATTTATAACAGACAGGTCATATTGAAATGAGGTCAGTCAGTCAAATTGAAGTAAGGTAAAGCAGGTCAAATTGAATTTAGGTCAGACAGGTCAAATTGAATTCAATCAGACAGGTAAAATTGAATTTAAGTCAGATCATAATGAATTGATATTGAATTTAGGTCAGACAATTCATATTGAATTTAGGTCATACAATTCAAATTGAATTTATAACAGACAGGTCATATTGAAATGAGGTCAGTCAGTCAAATTGAAGTAAGGTAAAGCAGGTCAAATTGAATTTAGGTCAGACAAGTCAAATTGAATTACATGGAAGTCAGACAAACCCACTTTGCTCAGACGAGACAATCTTGTATTTGCGACGTGTAGATAAATTGCACATAATTTGCTTTTCATCTCTAAAGATGAAAAATTGTTCAGTTGCATAGTCATAATCTTGTAAACGTGAGAATATATCCGTCTATTTATCAGACCAACAGGGAGGTTCCCGACTTAATAATGTAGGTTTTATCTGTAAAAAGGAACTATGATAAATGATTCAACAACATGTAATATCTACCTTGTATAATTTGCAAATTGCGTTGATAAACTTTTTTTAGTATAAACAACATGCGTTGATCTAGAAGGGGGTGTCTGTTTCCTCTCATTAGGCAAAATTTGACTATCAGTATCGACTCCATAAACATTAAAGCGGACTGTCCCTGGTCAAGTATTTTACATAAAAAACATTGCACTGCACTTCATCGGGAAAATACAAATAGAAATACATTCAATTTGTAAGATTCTTCTCCCATTCTCTCTTTTACTACCTGGATTCGCAGCTAGCTGCTCACTAAGGTGTGTTAGGCGCCTTTAGAGTTAAAATTTTGTAGCATGCATTTATTAGTATCATGAGTATAGGATTTGCATAATATAATATTTCCAGAGATCATAGAGAAATGGACAGATGAAACTAGATTATAAGTAAATATACCCCCTCCCGGTTTCCATACCCCAGAGTAATCTTAATTATATAACTTTTTTCCTAGAAAATGTCGAAAATAACACTCGAGATTGAACCGCACCCTCTCTCTCTCCCTCACTCTTATTAAGTATAACACTTCCTTTTTTCAGGGGCATTTTTGATTCCGTTTTTCTTGATGTTGATACTATGTGGTGTTCCTCTGTTATACATGGAGCTGGCGGTAGGGCAGTACACACGACAAGGCCCGGTGGGCGCCCTTGCCAAAATATGCCCACTCTTCAAAGGTACCTTAAATAGTTTCCTAGTTGGTTTTTTTTTCATACGAATTTTCAATTTCGTACTTTTAGAAGTTTAATATTTGAACGAAAATTCCTGTTATCATTTTGAGACACGTGGTATCCCTTACATGCTTTTATGCTAACTATGTTTGTCAATCGAGGTTTACATATTAAATATGAAAATTTCGAGTAAATGTTCTAAATGTATGGAACTCTACTTGTGCCTTCTACTTGCAAAATTGTTTCCGTCAGATGATATCGAACTGCTACTTTCATTCAATAACTTACTTATCTATGTCAACATGCGACTTATTATGTGAATGTATTTTCTTGTCTTTTCACATAATTAAATATTAAGCATGTTGACATAACAGGTATTACGTATACTTGTCTTGAAAAGATGATAACTATCTTGCAAATCGACGTCTTGCATGAAAACTATAAGACCCTACAATGGTCTGCAATGAAAGACAGCTCGGCTCCATCTGAGGAGTCAAAAATAATGTAAAACCCAAGGCTTCACTGTCCTAATGGATCTGAATAATATTTCACAGGGTCCAAGACTGTGTCATGACCTTGATCCAAGGTCATAGTTCAAAGGTCAAGCTCGCAGTACATGCGAGCTTGAAAAAAGACTTGTCCGGACCATTGCTTTTCACTGCGTGCATGAATATGTATAATACTTCCCAGAACTGTTGCCCATCATCCTAGGATGTTTCATGATCTTGCTGCAAGGTCAGTGGTCAAAGTTCAAGGTCACAGTTCATTTGAATTAAACTTTTGTCTGGACCAATATCAGCATTGATCTTACGATTGTTGCCAAAACCTCAAAAATTCTTGTTCGGACCAATATTTTTTATTGCCCAAGTGGAAGCGAATAATGTAGAATTGTTACCCAGTAACTCAAGGATGTGCCATGTCCTTCATTTAAGGTCATTGGTCAACGTTCAAGGTCACGGTGCATAAGGGTTGAGCAATCGTGTCCGTACCATTATTTGTTACTTCTGCATTGACCTTAATAATATTTCACTGAATTGTTGCCCAGGACCAAAGGGTGTACCATGACCCTGATGCAAGGTAAAAGCTCAAGGTCACAATAGATAGGTCGTTATTGTTCAGTGCCTGGATCTGACTATTATGTCAAAGAATGATTGTTTCCAAATTAAGACGCAAGGGTATTTCATGATCATGATGCAAACATAGGTCAAAGGTCAACGTCATAAAGCTTTGTCCTGGAAGGTACTTTTCATTGTTGGGGTGAATTTGAATATTTCAGAATTTTGCCCAGAAACCAAGGTTATCTCATGACTTTGAATCAAGATCAAAGATCAAGGACACATTACACTTGATTAGTGAGATTAAAATTGGGATGCATTACAGATCAGGTTTGAGTTCAGTTATGATAAAAGCGTTCTATGCAGAGTTACGTAAAACTAAGATGCTGAATGGGACATACATATGTATCACTCGTCAATCAAAAATTGTCCTTACCAATAGGTTAATTTTCTTTTTATTTGCTCTTGGTTTGGCAGGCTGTGCATGAATTCCCGTACAAATAAAACATTTTATAATGTTATTATAAATGCAAATATTTTACTAGTTAGCTTATAAGGTATTCAAGTAAGTGTCCCAGTTTTCAGACGTAATAAAGAAACTTGGAATACAAACTCTATGTTTTGATCATTTACAGGTGCGGGACTGGCCAATGTTGTTATATCATTTCTATTTACCACATATTATAATGTGATCATCACGTGGGCTTTCTATTACCTGTTCAGCTGTTTCCAGGTAAAATGTGTTTATTTGTAATTATTAGATAGGAATCAAGTTATACCAATACGAAAAAAACAAGTAGATGCTGGTGATGTGGGTGGGACATGATAAAGGGCCACCGCTTGCTATCGAAATACAGGGAAACACGTTGAAATCAATGAAATATTATTTGAACTGTAACTTGTCACATCATTGTGTCACAGAAAGGTACAAATTCCTTTATATAGCAAAGTAGAAAACAACCCCCACCATTATTGCTTGCTTTGTCATATTTTGAAAAGGGTCATTTGTTAAATTCATGAGGATGAAGATGAGGGCGAAGAAATATGTTCTTAAAACAGTTTGTAATTTCAGTGAATAAAGCTCTTTTTCTTTAGTTTTCTTAGGTCAATCCTTTTTTAAAGTATGGTTCTTTCACTCGCTGATTCTATTTTGGGCATGGTTACCATAAAGTGACTTTCACTCACTGCTTCTTTTTTTGGGCACGGTTACCATGGAGTGACTTTCACTCACTGATTCTATTTTTAGGCATGGTTACCATGGAGTGACTTTCACTCACTGATTCTATTTTTAGGCATGGTTACCATGCAGTGACGTTCACTCACTGATTCTATTCTTAGGCATGGTTACCATGGAGTGACTTTCACTCACTGATTTTATTCTTAGGCACGGTTACCATAAAGTGACTTTCACTCACTGATTCTATTCTTAGGCACGGTTACCATGGAGTGACTTTCACTCACTGATTCTATTCATAGGCACGGTTACCATAAAGTGACTTTCACTAACTGATTCTATTTTAGGCATGGTTACCATAAAGTGACTTTCACTCACTGATTCTATTTTTAGGCACGGTTACCATAAAGTGACTTTCACTCACTGATTCTATTCATAGGCACGGTTACCATAAAGTGACTTTCACTCACTGATTCTATTTTAGGCATGGTTACCATAAAGTGACTTTCACTCACTGATTCCATTTTTAGGCACTGTTACCATAAAGTGACTTTCACTCACTGATTCTATTTTTAGGCATGGTTACCATGGAGTGATGTTCACTCACTGATTCTATTCTTAGGCATGGTTACCATGGAGTGACTTTCACTCACTGATTTTATTCTTAGGCACGGTTACCATAAAGTGACTTTCACTCACTGATTCTATTCTTAGACACGGTTACCGTAACTTTCACTCATTTATTCTATTTTTAGGCACGGTTACCATAAAGTGACTTTCACTCACTGATTCTATTCATAGGCACGGTTACCATAAAGTGACTTTCACTCACTGATTCTATTCTTAGGCACGGTTACCATAAAGTGACTTTCACTCACTGATTCTATTCTTAGGCACGGTTACCATGGAGTGACTTTCACTCACTGATTCTATTCATAGGCACGGTTACCATAAAGTGACTTTCACTCACTGATTCTATTTTAGGCATGGTTACCATAAAGTGACTTTCACTCACTGATTCTATTTTTAGGCACGGTTACCAAAAAGTGACTTTCACTCACTGATTCTATTCATAGGCACGGTTACCATAAAGTGACTTTCACTCACTGATTCTATTTTAGGCATGGTTGCCATAAAGTGACTTTCACTCACTGATTCCATTTTTAGGCACTGTTACCATAAAGTGACTTTCACTCAATGATTCTATTTTTAGGCATGGTTACCATGCAGTGATGTTCACTCACTGATTCTATTCTTAGGCATGGTTACCATGGAATGACTTTCACTCACTGATTTTATTCTTAGGCACGGTTACCATAAAGTGACTTTCACTCACTGATTCTTTTCTTAGACACGGTTACCATAACTTTCACTCACTGATTCTATTTTTAGGCACGGTTACCATGGAGTGACTTTCACTCACTGATTCTATTTTAAGGCATGGTTACCATGGAGTGACTTTCACTCACTGATTCTATTCTTAGGCATGGTTACCATGGAGTGACTTTCACTCACTGATTTTATTCTTAGGCACGGTTGCTATAAAGTGACTTTCACTCACTGATTCTATTTTTAGGCACGGTTACCATGGAGTGACGCTAACTCACTGATTCTATTTTTAGGCACGGTTACCATAAAGTGACGTTCACTGACTAATTGTATTCTTAGGAACGGTTACCATGGAGTGACTTTCACTCACTGATTCTATTCTTAGGAATGGTTACCATAAAGTGACTTTCACTCACTGATTCTATTCTTAGGCACGGTTACCATAAAGTGACTTTCACTCACTGACAATTTTTAGGCACGGTTACCATAAAGTGACTTTCACTCGCTGATTCTATTTTTAGGCACGGTTACCATAAAGTGACTTTCACTCACTGATTCTATTCTTAGGCAGGGTTACCATAAAGTGACTTTCACTCACTGATTCTATTTTTAGGCACGGTTACCATAAAGTGACTTTCACTCGCTGATTCTATTTTTAGGCACGGTTACCATAAAGTGACTTTCACTCACTGATTCTATTCTTAGGCAGGGTTACCATAAAGTGACTTTCACTCACTGATTCTATTCTTAGGTACAGTTACTATAAAGTGACTTTCACTCACTGATTCTATTTTTAGGCACGGTTACCATAAAGTGACTTTCACTCACTGATTCTATTTTTAGGCACGGTTACCATAAAGTGACTTTCACTCACTGATTCTATTCTTAGGCATGGTTACCATAAAGTGACTCTCACTCACTGATTTTATTTAGGCATGGTTACCCTGGAGTGACTTCAACTTACTGATTCTATTTTTAGGCACAGTTACCATGGAGTTACTGTAACAATGACTGGAACTCTGATGCATGCTGGGATGGAACTAGTTCTGTTAACCAAACATACAATGCTACAACCAATGCTAGTGATGTCATGGTTACCGTCAGGGCCAATAACTCTATTTCACCAACAGAAGATTTTTATTTGTAAGACATGGCAACTGACATATTATTTTTTTATGGGAAATATTTCAATACTTAAAAATTTGACCCCCACCTTGGACTAACATTTTGACAAATGAGATGGACTGAAATCAATGAAGAAGCAGTCAGTAGAAAAGGTCAATTGTTACTTGTTGTCAGATATTTCAGATGATTAAACTCTGTTGTGTACTTGTTAGATTAAGTTTTACCTCTTTCTATACACAAATACTGGTCAATTAGGGAGTGAAACTTCACCAATACATTTTGCTATAAATCTGGTTTGTAGGACAGCGTTCTGTTATAATTGCAAATGTTGATTTGTACTTGAGTGCTTTGAAAATAAATTTTGCTTGTCCTTTAACTACCTAATTAAGATGCATTTCATATGAATTCCTGATATTTGCATTGATATCAGTATAACCTTTCATAAGAACTGCAAAATACACAAACGGCAGTAGAATTCCGAAGTGTTATGTAAATATTAGATTGAAATGGTTAAGCATGCAACCTAATTTGAAAAGCGGCAAATTGCCATTAAATTGCTTAATCAAGAATGAGCACTCAAGCAAATATTTCCTAATATAATTCATAAGAAATACAGAAGTAATTGATGTCTCTTGATAGCATGAACTCTACTAATTAAATACAAGATTACCACATGAGATAAAGAAAATCCTGACGAAAATCTCAACAGCACTTACAATAGAGCATCAAACTGAGCATCAACGGACCCCTAGCAAGCTAGAGGTGGGACCAGGTGCCTGGAGGAGTAAGCATTCCCTGTTGTCTAGCCGCATCTGTCATCGATGTTCATGCACAAAAATGAAAACAATATCTACAAAACATGCACTGTCTGAAGTTATGTCTATATAGAAAGTGTTATGGCGATCATGTCAGGGAAAAGCATTTAAAACACTTACTGTCGAACCCCTCGCGGGGAACTTTTTTACGAGCTCCACACGGCAAAGGACATGTACAAATTAATTCACTATCAATGTTAGTACTTCTTATATGAGATCTTCATTACTGAGCTCATGCCCAAACATGAAATATAAAATAATGTTTTTATCAATCTTTTTGTTTTTATTCAGTAATTGTAAATTTGTGCCGCTACCATATTTTTTAAAAATCATCTACTTACAATATTGAAATATATATGTAGGGCTTTTTATCAAAAAAGTATACAAGTTTCTGTAACAAATAATATGATCATAAAGTCTATACTGCAGAGAAAATGACTTCAGTGTTTAAATTCATTCTGTATTCAAACTTTCTTGATATATTCATTTAAACAGGTATTGGTTTTGAAGGATTTTTATCCATTTCAATTTTGCAGTCAGAAAGTATTAGAGAGGACAGGTGGTTTAGAGGATCAAGGAGTATTGAAGTGGGACTTAGCTCTCATTTTACTCCTATGTTGGATCATAGTTTATTTCTGTATATGGAAGGGACCTAAATCAACAGGCAAGGTATGAGTCCTAACAAAAAATATAATATAAAACTAAGCTGCACAATTTTAGCAAGAGTTACTTTTCTTTGTCCACAATAAATGTTGTTCTTTTGTGCACATTCTCATTTAAAAGGATAACACATTAACAAAACATCTGAACAAAAAGAAGTATCTATACATGGTGTTACATAAGAAATTATTCAGGGGCAAAAAATATTTTTGAGAAATATGAATGAACAACAAAAATAGTAAATTTATTATGTTCCTCAAGATGCACAATTTTGTCAGAGTTACTTTTCTTTGTCTCCAGCAGATTTGAATGACAACTACATTTTTTGTATTGCAAACTATCACTATCAGTCTTATTTACACATTTGATATCTGCAATAGATATAAAGGTCAAGGTCACAACAGCTTATTGCTAGAGAAGCTTCTATGATTCAAAATTGAGAAATATTTCAAATTTTGTTTTGAAGTTGTCCTGTTTAACAATAATCTGATTCATTTTATTCCAGGTTGTATATTTCACTGCCACTTTTCCATATCTTGTCTTGATCACCCTGCTAATAAGGGGAGTAACTCTGAAGGGATCTCTTAAAGGAATTCTCTACTTTGTAAAACCAAAATGGGAACTGCTATTAGACCCTAAGGTAAGCTATATGAATACATATCAAAATGTGTGGTTTTATTTTATTTTTTTCATTCATTTGTCTATTAATTTTTTTCTTTTCAAAACATTGCTTGTTTTATACATTGTACAAAATTTATGAAACTACAGATTAAAATATATATATACATATTTCATGGCTTTGGAAGAATTTTCACCAGAATTTTTATTTTATTTCATAACATCATGAAAGTTATAATCAAGATAGGAGAATAATTGCAAATTATAATCTTGTCATGATTATTTATGCTTGAATAAAGTGATCATCACTCATATACATGTACATGCATACATTTGTGTGGTGCTTATTAGGAGGCTGTCATTATATTGGCGATGGCTGATTGAAACTGCTCTTTCAAAATAGTGCTCACAAACAATACAAAGTGGAAGGTTAAAAGGTCTTAAAGGACTCTTAGAAGTCATCCATCATCCCATCAAAAATAAAGTAAACCCCATTGTTAAAATTCAGTTTAAGAATTCATTTGTAAACCAAAAAGAACTTCAAATATAGCTGATTGTCTAACTGTGCATGAAAATTAGCAAAATATTTCTCCTATCAGCAGTACGCATTATGATATTTTTCAAATGCTGAAATTGAATTTACACAATTTTTATAGCCAGAATATGTATATTGTCCTGCCTTATTTGTTCCATTTTCCATATATTTAGGTATTGGTCCCATCTAATCTAGCTGGCCCTATACGGTTCCATATCACTTGCATGCATAATTGAATTATTTTTTCCATTCTGTAGAAGACATATCATATAACAAGTTTACTTTGGGAATGCTGTATTGTATGATAAATGCTATAACTTTATCATACAGTGATAGTATTGGTTAATATTGGCTGTTGATATTATTGTGAACCAATAAAAGGGAGAGGGGCTATATTTTGATGAATATATACATTAATAAGATGCACGATAAGTTTTAAAAATAATCAATATTGAATTAATAAGTCCTAAATGATATGAATATTGCTATAACAGATGAGTGACATGAGATTTTACTTTCAGACGTTACAGCTATAGTATGCCTACTCTCAGATTCAGTAATGTTGGTATGACTACACTCAGTGATGTCAGGGCTCGTAATGTCAACTTTGGGATCAAATTCAGGGGCAGGGGGTGGGGAGAAAGGGGGGATTTGAAAGGGAGGTAGTGAAGGGCCTTATTTGGCAGCTGGATGAATTCAAGAAAATAAAGCATTCATTTTCAGCTATATTAAAAGTATAATTCATATGAGTTTACTTGCTTTAAATGTGACTGTATTGAGATTGGGCTATAAATACAAGAAAAATTAGTACTTTTAAATTTTAGCGATTATTTTGTGACTTTCTTGGAATTAAACTGGGAACGATAAAAAGGTAAATTCTGGGAACATATACAAGTGACCCTCCAGAATTGACAAACAGAGAGCCCTGGTTGGTAATTTCTTGTATGTCATCACTCAGAATTGTATGTACGTTAGAGTGTGTGTGCTATTTTTGGATGCAAGTGCGAACATTTTTTTCATACGCAGGTTTGGGTCAATGCCGCAGCTCAAAACTTCAACTCCCTTGGGATTGCCTTTGGAGGCATTATTACTATGTCCAGTTATAATAAATTCCACAATCGAATTATAAAGTAAGTTCAAAGGTAAACAGGGAGTTGAACATTTACATAGAAAAAAAGACATCTGTCTGTCTGTCTGTCTGTCTGTCAGAAGGAACAACATGCAACCATGCAGATCGAATTTTCATTACATAAGTTATTTATTTTATTCATCATGAGGTACTTGTATTTCAAACATTATCTTGTGCATGTTGAATTTAGGTTTTGGTCTGTCTGTCTGTCTGTCTGTATTAGGTCTTTCTATGCATATTGTCACTTTGATTGTGACAGGGATATACCCCTTTAAGAGGCCTAGATTTTCCATGTCAAAAGACAAGTCAAGCCCATTTTTGTCATTATTTTTAAAACAGAACTTTGAAAAAAAGAAAAACCCAAATGATTTAACAAATATAATTAAGATTGATGTTCATTGTGCACCATATGAGAGGTGATGTTAATATTTATTAAAGGATCAGGAAATATTGTTGATTTTGATTATTTCTGATTGATGGAGACGCTGTTTGATAGAGTGAGTTGACCGCTCATAAACGCTCCAAAGCGGTCTATTCGAGATTAGCGGGTGCGTGGCCAGCGTGTGCGTTGATTTTGTAGTGTTAGATCTTTGACTTCAAGTATCATTACAATGCAAATGTTAATAAAAGCTTGATAACTTAATAAAGCAGGTATTATCAACTTTTGATTTCGGTCTACTTGTGACGTATACAGACCTGGTCAGGCATTGGTTAACCTCGGCCTTCGGCCTTGGTCAACCAATACCTGACCAGGTCTGTATAGTCATGAGTAGACCTCATCAAAAGTCAATAATTGTATAAAGTATGTGAAGACAGAACCATTATCATGGTGTATGGTGCTATCTCTATACTCATCTGCTCCCTTCTTTACATATGGGATAGACTTTTAAATTATTCCCCCTTATGATTTTTCAAAGATTGAAAAAGAACAAATTGATATTACCAGAATTTCAAGGTCAAGGTCTTAACTGACAGTTCCAGGAAAGCTTTGCAAAGCTGCATGTCTTAGGCTGGACCTTTACCCTCTGACCTTCAGATTAAAATAGCAAGAACCTGATAGATTATCAAGGTCATATGTCAAGGTCACACAGCTCTATAACAGTCTATGACATATAATCTACCATTTGTAGTGTTTTTGCATTGACCTGTCTTGATTACGGTATTTTACTTTCCAGAATTAATAAACTGTCACTTTGAAGGATTTAATTGAATCAAGGTTTCATTTCCACTTTAACCTTGACACAATGAGAGACATGCATCAGTTTTTCACAAACAGAACTTTGATAATGAAATATGTGAAGAGTTTATAAATTGGTCAGGGTTTGTCATTGTGTGACATTGATTCACATGGAGTACACTTATAAAGTTCAAGGTCAGATGTTTCATAGAAAGATGGGTTTAAAGACTGCATGATTTATATTGTATAATTCATTATTCAAAAAATCAGTTGATCTTTCATTTTCATCCTTTATAATCCCTTATATGCACCCATGTTTAAATTGCTATTTCACAACCACAGGAATTCCTATTAATTCTCCGCCATTGTGTTGGGATAGAAATCAAGGCAATATGTATTTGCTTATTCACTATATTACAAGTCACCAACTTTTTGCATGTTTCTCCTTTTATTGAGCGACACCAAATAAAGTACCATTAATCAATATCATAGTAGGGAATAATGAGTAGAATGAATAATGTTAAGAAGTACAAATGTGAACAAATTTCCTCATTTTCATGGTCTTCACCCCACTAGTTGATGCCATGTTGTGATATGATTTAAAGAACAAAAGAAAATGAGCTGCAATATTTTACAAAAGAACAAAAAACAAATTTTGATCTACGAAATATATAATATTGTACCAATTTGGGTTAATTCCATGTTAGTTGGATCTTTCTTTTTTCCTGATATTCATAGTAATAAAAACTCGTGTTGCATGAATATAAGATTAAACTACTTGAAGTAACATTGAAAACATACATGTATGTTTAGGGATTGTTAATGTAAAAGAAATAGAATAATGTACTAACTTTAAAGAACGTTACCATTTTGATTTCAGAGATGTACTAATTATAGCAGTGGTTGATGCCGTCACGTGTATACTGGCAGGGTTTGCTATCTTCTCCATTCTGGGATATCTAGCTGAAAATCAACAAAAAGATGTAGAGGATGTCATAAAACAAGGTAAGTACTTGTAACTATTACCTCATTAAATGTCACTGATTTAATCACATGAAAACAGACTTAAATTACATGTTTACAAAATTGAATGATGGTCGTGTACGTTGAAGAATTTTTATTCTATACTATTAAAATGATCATTTGATGGCTGGATAATTCAATGATTGAAACTAATCTTTTAAGATATTGAACATGCATGCAAGGAAAATAAGAAAATTGTAAACTAATCTATTATTATATTTGCATACAAATTATATCATTCATTATAAGTGATCTCCCTGATCTGATCAAGATATGTCATTTTAAAATAAAGCCAAGGTTAAAGTTCAAGGTCACATATTTACAGAGAAAAAATACTTTTTTAAATGCTTTCCTATTTCATTAAATCCTGTAAAATCATTTAATGTATAGTTTCCTTTCTTACAGAATGAAATGCAACATCTGGTAACAATCAAGGTCAAATCAAAACCAGCTAGCATGGCGGTGTAATTACAAAAAGAATGCTATGGCATGCTTATACTTTAAAAGAGGAAGTGATGATTCATTTCTACACTTACATGTATATGTTTATATAATTTTGTCATTAATTTGCACCTATAACATTACATTAAGGTCCAGGATTGGTATTTGTTATATACCCAGAGGCTTTCACCAACATGCCTGTGTCACAGCTCTTTGCTGCAGCCTTTTTCTTCATGCTGATCTGTCTAGGAATTGATAGCCAGGTAGAAAAATAAGATCTGTTTTAAAATACAAGATAAAGGCTTTGGATCATAAGGAAATTACATGTATATAAGGTTTAGATGATTGACCACTAAGTTTCTATGTCATATTTTTCAATCATTATTGCTACAATTATAGATATCAGCTATTAAACCATTATTTGTAACTTTGGCTATTGAGCTTGAAATCAGAATGACATACCTTTGTGTTTCAGTTTGCCTCCACAGAAGTGATAGTAACAACTGTCAGTGATCATTTTGCACCTCAGGTCAAGAAATACCTCAAGAAAAAAGAAGTTCTTGTCATCATTGTGTGCTTCATATCATTCTTATGTGGGCTACCAAACGTAACTCAGGTATGTGGGCTACGAAACGTAATTCAGGTATGTGGGCTACCAAACGTAACTCAGGTATGTGGGCTACCAAATGTAACTCGGGTACTGTATGTTGGCTACCAAACGTAACTCAGGTATGTGGGCTACCAAATGTAACTCAGGTATGTGGGCTACCAAACGTAACTCAGGTATGTGGGCTACCAAACGTAACTCAGGTATGTGGGCTACCAAATGTAACTCAGGTATGTGGGCTACCAAACGTAACGCAGGTATGTGGGCTGCCAAACGTAACTCAGGTATGTGGGCTACCAAATGTAATTCAGGTAGGCTACCAAACATAACTCAGGTATATGGGCTACCAAATGTAACTCAGGTATGTGGGCTACCAAACGTAACTCAGGTATGTGGGCTACCAAATGTAACTCAGGTATGTGGGCTACCAAACGTAACGCAGGTATGTGGGCTGCCAAACGTAACTCAGGAATGTGGGCTACCAAACATAGTTCAGGTATGTGGGTTACCAAACATAACTCAGGTATGTGGGCTACCAAACATAACTCAGGTATGTGGACTACCAAATGTAACTCAGGTATGTGGGTTATCAAACGTAACTCAGGTATGTGGGTTATCAAACATAGCTCAGGTATGTGGGCTACCAAATGTAATGCCCTTGTCACACCTTCCTTTTTTTGGCCAATACACAAGTAACAACTGTCAACATGCTAGCAAACGCCGGGGTTTGGTACAAACACTCATTATGAAGCAATGTTCTCAAAGCATGCATAGCGACCTTTTAGCGCAAGGGGAGCGTTCGCTCAACTACCTCATTGTCTTCTTAACGTTCTATAATGCGTGCTAAACGACCTCGCAACATTCGTCTAACAACTTGCCAATGACATTCCAGCAACCTTCTAACGATCTACAATGTTTACAGCAAAACTTAATTTTCAGAAAATGTTTCGATAATGCTATGATGAAATACATTTAACATAAACAGGTCCTTGTCAAGACGTTGAGCACACGCAAAGGACGTAAGGCTGTCATCAGGCAGTTGTTGGGCTCACGCTGAGGACATTAGACCATCGCTAGAGGGTTGCTGTGTAAGCATTAGACATGCGCTCCTCTGTCGTTACATGGTTGTTGGAATTATCAGCAACCTCTCAACGTTTTAGCAATGACTGCATAGGGCACGAGAACGCATGCCGAACGACCTCCTAATGACTACATAATTTACAATTGGACGCTGGGCGGTCGTTGGCGATTTAGTGCATGCACAAAATTTTCTGACAACCACAGCACACGCCAACATCCTCCAGCGATCACACAACAACCAGCGTCCAAATAACAACCAGCCAGCGATCTCAATGTTCTTCGACGTCTTTGAAAATTTACTTGGTCGTTACTCGTGCGTTGACCAAAAAAATGAAGATATTACAGGGCCATAACTCAGGTATGTTGGCTACCAAATATAACTCAGGTATGTGGGCTAGGTATACTAATGTTAATATGAATATTTTACTTTTTATTGGAACTGTGTGTTTGATTTTTACCAAAAAAATATATGAAATATTTATAAATTTCTAGAGGATGGAATGTTTTTGACTAAAAGTCAAAGTGTTGTATGATAGTTTTATAGGTAGAGATGATTAACAGACAGCACATTATAACAAAATAGCATAAAGCTGTCGTAATTTAAAAGAATATCTCTATATTCTATCTATAGGGAGGCTATTATTTCTTCTCATTGATTGACCACTATGCAGCAGCTGTATCTCTGATGTACTTGGCATTCTTTGAAGTCATTGCAATTACCTGGATCTATGGTGAGTTTAACATTTTCTCATTGCAATTACCTGGATCTATGGTTGGTTTAACATTTTCTCAGAGAAAAGTGAAATTTCATTTAGCACATTCTTTAATGAGATAGTGGATGAGTTTTATCATGAATTTTGAACAAAAATGTTCACAATCTACATTGATTTTATAATTTATCAGGTGCAAGGCGCCTAGGAAGAAATGTTAAAGAAATGAATGGAAGTCCACCCAATGTGTTTTTCATAGTCTGTTGGTATTTCATCTCTCCGGTCTTTATATTTGTAAGTATACTGGCGCGTTATTATACTACTTTCATGTTTGAGAAGTAAAGTCTAAAAGACAACTGAAGTTAGCAGCATATATTGTATATTGATAAGCTATAATTACATGTATTGAAGGATAGATAATTTAAACAGGAAAGGTAGGTAACTTTACCTACAATTACCTACATGAGAAAATTTGAAATTTTAATTAATTTCATCTCACATTGCAAGTTTCAAGCCTGTGTTCCCTTAAATTTAGACAATTTTTTTTAACTTTCTGTATACTACATGTAACCAATACATGTATACAGTGTGTTTTGAATTCACAATACTACAATTAATATTGGTAATTGTTTACAGTATGTATTGTAATTTATGTTTCAAATCATAACTGTTATAGGTGATGATCCCAGGGCCCTAATTTGGAATAAATTACTATTCTTTTTAATTGTATTATTATAGGGTATATGGATGTTTAGTATGATACAGTACAGGGTATTTACACTAGATGACTACAAGTACCCGGTGTGGGCCACGGTGTTAGGATGGTTTATAGCGGTGCTCTCTGTGGTGTGTGTACCAGCAGGCATGGTACATGCTGTATATACTGCTAAAGGAAGGAATTTAAAGGAGGTCAGAAAACATTTTATGATGTTTAAGAAGTTTTGGGGAGGGGCATTTTACTTTATTCGCTTTTTTTCTTTCAACAACTTTTGGATATGTTTTAAATTCATTGTTGTATTTTTGTTAATACAACCAAACTTTTTTAAAATTATACTTTATGATACAATTGAGAAATTTAAGACTTATTAATACAAAATGTTGCACATTGGGTTTTTTGGGGTTTTTTTGTGATTATTGATGTATGTAATGAATTCAAAACAATCTGCTTTTATCCAATTTATTCACATTTTGTTGTTTTGTAATTTCAAAAATGCCTCCAAAGGATCAAAATATACTTTTTTTTAAAAATAATTACCTAATGTTTTTGCTTGAAATATTCATTTCTTTCTTCTTTTGCTTAATATCTGCAGTAAAATTAATCTATTCTTGTCAAATTTGAAGAATTTCAAGATAGGCTGAGGCTTTAGATGAATTGTTTTATTTCAAATTATAGAAATTTCTCAATGCATGTAAGTCGCCCATGACAGAACATGAGGAGGAGGGGTATCCCACCCTGAACAGCTACGATGAAGAGAAAAAACTCAAGAACGGATTTTGTGACGATAAACCAGAACTTCTCAATTACAACCATGTCAGTCAGATGTGATGTTGATTTATTTTTAGATCTTAGAATCTATCTATCTGTTTTATACATCTTTATAGAGTTTATTATACTCCGGTATAATGCATCATAGTTTTTAAGGTCCCTGAAATTTGAGATTAGTGGAATTTCTGGCTGGGCTAATTACAGAAATGTAGAGAAATAGTTTTGTTGTATATTTATAGTAATTGCTTCTTGATAGAATGTTTTGTCACATTTTTATTTTTTATGGCAATATGACTATACAAACTTAATTGTAATATCCCGATTCGATACTGTTACTTAGCAGTAATTTTTTTGTAAAATTGAGACTATTTATACATGCATGGTTCTTTTACAAAATACATGTATAATATTATATGATCTTTTTTACCTACGTAGTATCCAACTTCCGAATGATAATAAAATGACCGGTGAAGGAACAGACCTGTATTTGATTTTACAACAGAAATCCAAAATTTGCTATCAGAAAATATTTGTAAAATTTAAATTATATTTAAAAAAAAATGTAGTAATGAATAAAAAAATGTTATATTATCAAGACCAAAGTTTCAATGTGCAACAAAATACAAATTTGAAATTATTGTCACAGTATTTCCACTCGTCAAAAAACGAGATTTATTTCCCCTAATGAGCACATTTAGCTCTTCTTTAAAACATCTCATTTTAACTTTATCATTTTAGTATAGACAGTATACTTTACAATAGACTGAATTTTTATGCGTGTGACTCTGAAGAGAAGATGGAGTTAATTTGTACTTTTATCTGAGAAGTTTGGAGGATTCATTCCATATTAGATCATTATGTAAACTTTCATATGTCAGCTTTTTTGAATCTCATTCATATACATTTTATCATGCATGTAACATTGATTAAATTATAGGCATTTTAGCCTTTATCACTATTATTTATTTCAATCATATGTCAACTCACATGTGTAAACATTGAAAGGAATATAACACAAAGCAAAACTTTAAGTGTTCAATATTTTTTGAACTATACATCATTATACATGTATTTGTATTTTTTTAATGTTCAGTAGTCATGCCTCTTTTAAAATGTTTAAGTAAAATTCTCATAAAAAACCATATATAACAATCCAAGCAGTGAAAAATTGTAATGTTCATGAAGTTCACCCATTCTATTCCACTCTGAAATAGGTAAAATGGTTTGTATAATTTCAAGTAAGCACTGATACTGTAATGAGTGATACGAATATTGAAATTTAGATTCAAAGTCAATTCTTAGTTTATGGTGCCAATCCCAGATACATTACATATACAATGTATGTCATAATGTTGAGAAATCACGTCTTATCACTTGCAAGGATTGTAACAGAAACTGCCTTCCAATTTAAAGGCAAATATTTAGTAGAAAAAAGTAGTTGTGAATAGATAAAATTATTGATATATGATGGTCATGTATTACTGTTTATTTTAAAGCCAAAATTTGTTGTCAAAAGATAGTCTTTTCTATCAGATTAAATTATTTCTTTTTCATATGAAGATGTCTACACCTTTATACACTGTGAAACAATATTAGAAGTTGTCCATCTTTTATTTTGTTATCAATTTATTAAAATGGTCAAAATGTGGTAAAAGCTATTAAGATATTAGATGGTGCAAGTAATTTTGAGCTTTAAATATCTTCATTTTTCTTTTTTGCTTTGTAGAGCACTGAGCATAATAAAAAGGTTGCATTGAATCCATGTAACATTATCTTCCTTATTCTTTGAATGTTAGGAGGTCAAAATAAGAAGCTTTTTTAACACCTGATGGTCAGACATCTTCCACAGACAAGGGTCCGATTCTTTATGATTATCTCCACCACTACAGATTCAGGCCACTTCAATTTCCCCAGAGAACCTTTTACAGTGAAAGTTCACTGTATCGAGTAATATTTTAAATCTTAAGTTTGGAAGATAGAAAAATTGCAGTGCATGCAGGGAAAGGACCCAGTATCTCTAGTGCTGAAGGCAGACACCATACCCATTCTGCCATGACAGACACTGAGAACTTTGTACACATTTAATTAAAACTTGGCATGCACCTGTGAAGTGTCTAAATCTGCCAAATGGAGTGAGATAAGTTAAGCCAATCTGAATAGTGCCTTGAAAAAATGCTGCTCAAAAATTCAGTGTGAATATTTATTTAGCAAAACAGGGCAACTAATTATGGAGGAATAATGGAATATAAGAAAATATAACTGTTCACTAGTTGTCGCCTGTAGCATGAATAACCCAACATATGTGACATGACCTTGACCCTTATAAGTCTCCTCATGCTTGGCCATCCTTGCAAGTTTGATGGAATTATATACATGTAATGCATAACGGAGAAGGCAACTTGACAACTTGTTCCTAATCCATTGCAATATTTATGTATTTTGTTGTAATAAGTATGTTTAATCTAATGCATATCAATCAAATTAAACCATTAACATGAAGTGTGACACTTGGCTAGATTGAATGATGGTATCTACAATTGCAGGTGACAAAAAAACTGAATTTCTGGTAACAATCACATTAAGATCAGCTTTAGAAAAGAATATATCTAACAAAAGTTATACAGATGTTTAAGCGCACTTTCTGATTATTCTCCATAATGTCTCGACATCATCAATTTACTTGGGCAGAAAAGGTGCCGGAGTTTTGAACAATGGTTTAGGTAGGTGACTAAATGCAAATCAGATCGGAAATGCTGCATGCCCTGTCGCCATAGCACTTTCTATATAGACATAACGTCAGACAGTGCATGAATTTTATATATTTTCATTTCCATGCTTTATTAACATCGACGGCGGGTGCGGCTAGCCAACAGGGGATGCTTACTCCTCCCGGGCACCTGGTCCCACCGCAAGCTTGCTAGGGGTCCGTCAATGTTTAATTTTGTGCTCTAATGTGAGTGCTGTTGAGATTATCGTCAGGATCTTATTTAACTCACTGTAGTTGCGATCTTGCGTATTGTCATATCAGAGCTTGTGAAATCATACCAGAACTGCATCAACAGGTAAACCATTTAACTTTTGTGCACATTAAAAATCCAATCTTAAAAAACAGAAGTAGTCGTGTTTTTAGCCGAGTTGCAAAACTCGGCTCTTAATTTGATGTGAGACGGGCAGGCGGGCGTCTGGGCGGGCGGTTGGGCGGGAGGGCGTCAACAATTGGTTTCCGGACTATAAGTCAACTACGAAAGAGGCTATAACAATGAAACTTCATACACTTACTCATCATTAGTCAAGGATGAGCCCTATTGATTTTGGGGTCAAAAGGTCAAAGGTCAAGGTCACAGGACTCAGATGATTGAAAATGGTTTCCGGACCATATTTCAGCCTGTATTGCACCTATAATCATGAAACTTGCCAGAAATGTTTCCCTTGAATCAAGGATGAGGCCTATTGATTTTGGGGTCAAAAGGTCAAAGGTCAAGGTCACAGGACTCTATTGATTGAAATTGGTTTTCGGACCATATTTCAGCCTGTATTGCACCTATAATCATGTAACTTGCCAGAAATGTTTCCTGTGAATAGAAAATGACCACTTTTGATTTTGGGGTCAAAAGGTCAAAGGTCAAGGTCACAGGACTCTGATGATTGAAAATGGTTTCCTGGCCATATTTTAGCCTGTATTGCACCTAAAGTCATGAAACTTGCCAATAATGATTCCCATGAATCAAGAATGACCCCTATTGATTTTGGGGTCAAAAGGTCAAAGGTCAAGGTCACAGGACTCCGATGATTGAAAGTGGTTTCCGGACCATATTTCAGCCTGTATTGCAATTATAATCATGAAGCTTGCCAGAAATGTTTCCCATGGATCAAGGATGACCACTATCAATTTTGGGGTTAAAAGGTCAAAGGTCAAGTTCACAGGACTAAGATGATTAAAAATGGTTTCCCAACTGAATTTGAGCCTGTATTGCACCTATAATCATGTAACTTGCCAGAAATGTTTCCAGTGAATAGAAAATGACCACTTTTGATTTAGGGGTCAAAGGGTCAAAGATCAAGGTCACAGGACTTAGGTAATTGAAAATGGTTTCCGGACCATATTAGAGCCTGTATTGCACCTATAATCATGGATCTTGTCAGAAATATTTCCCATGAATCAAGGATGATTCCCGATGATTTTGGGGTCAAAAGGTCAAAGGTCAAACTCGCAGGACTCTGATGAATGAAGATGGTTTCTGAATCATAAATGAATGAGTATCAACCTGAAATGTGCCATTAATGTTTCCCATCTGCCAAGATCATAATCAATTCATGTACATTACAAGTCTGCACATTCATACTTATATTCCAGTTTTGCAACTCGGCACTTTGCATCTTTGATGCATTTAAAGCTTATTGGATCATGTTACCATGGTTACTGGTCAGACCCAATATAACAGTTCATGCCACATTCAATGTCTTCAGATTTGATTTCAGCAGATTCAGGGTAGTCTTTGCCTGTAGTCTAACCGTAACCCTAGTTTCAGCACTCTGTCATTATTGCCAAAATTTGAAGACACATTGGACTTGACTTGCAGACAGCTGAACCTTGCAATGCATCAATATCAATACTTGTCGAGTGAGGGTCTTAACACTGTGAACATATAAAAGTTCAGAAACTTTGACCTGCTGACCTTTGTCACCTGTAATGTTTGCCTTCTGTTATCAGAAATCATGGGAATGTTCCACATGTGATGAGGATTACAAGGACTACAATATCTCATCAAGCTTTGAGATACATTTGTAACCTTGACCTTTTATACTGAAATACTCCTCAAGTAATTTGTCTAGTGTACCAAGATATGTCAATCAGATACATTTCATATATGCTTTTGACAATTGTCTTTTTTGCAACTCCATCAAAAGTGAGTTGACCATGACAAATCCATCTTAAGTCAATGCATTAGCAAGGCAACTCGCACAGCTTTTGTTTTATTATTATGCTTGAAACTGCAATAGATAATTTGCCAATTGAAGATGTAAATCATTCGAGACTTCACCAAACCATCAATTCTGTATCGCTTGAACAGTTTCACTCTTGTAGAGTATTCAAGCAATCTCACTCAATTCAACAAGTCAGTCAAACCAACACAATAACTTAGTATTTTCAATACAAAATTTTATCAAATCTTATAATCATCATCTTTTATTAAATGATCAGGAATTATTGCCGATTTTGCATATTTCTGATTGGTGGAGACGCTGTTTGATAGAGTGTACCTCAGAGTGAGTTGACCGCTAACGCACCAAAGCAGTCTACTCGGGATTAGCGCGTGCGTTGATTTTTGTAGTGTTAGATCTTTGACTTCGCGTATCATTGCAATGCAAATGTTAATAAAATCCTGATAATTTAATAAAGCAATTACTGACTTTTGATTTCGGTCTACTCGTGACTATACAGACCTGCTCAGGCATTGGTTAACCTCTGCCTTCAGTCTCGGTCAATCAATACCTGACCAGGTCTGTATAGTCACGAGTAGACCTCGTCAAAAGTCAATAATTGTATAGAGTAAAATTGGCTGGCTGAAGACCTTCAGCAGACATGAGGGATGTGCCTTACAAATAATTGTGGAAACATAGAAGAACTTTGACAAGTTTGTTAGCTGATAGTTTATTTATGTAAGGAGACAGCTGCCATATGAGATTTCTAACCCAATGATGAGTTCTCCCTACCATATCTGTTACCCAGGATTGCACACTCAGTGTAAACATAGCATGATTATAGTACACTACAGATTTTCATCAGAACTATGAAGATTACATTAAGAAACTCAAAGATTTTAATGCACATTAATAGGATAGATGACACACAAGTTCCCAAGTTTTTGTTTTTGTTTTTGTTTTTTTTTCAAATGAGCCTTCTAACTTAAGTACACTAAATCCCCTCCCTAATATTTTTAGACCACAATTCCCATCTTATAAAGTTTTTTTTAATTATTATTAAGCCACAGTTCAATGAAAATAATTTCACCATATTTGTAACAAAATAAACATCAGAACATAACCAATACAAATCAACAAAGAAATTGTTCACATATTACAAATCTCACAGGATTTCAAATGTTCACAAAAATGATCAAATAGCAAAGTTTTAAAAAAATGCTCAAATAGCAAAGTTTGACAAAAATGATCAAATTTCTTAGAAATTTTTAAAAGTTGTATTACTGCAGATTTCTGAATGAACTAAAACTCTTTTACTCTTGAAAAAGTTATAAATGAAAATTTCTTTGTAAACTAAAATTCTTTTACCCTTGAAAATACAACTCAAATACAAAGAAAATTATCTTGAAACGAACATTCATGCAAAAAAAACATTAAGTAAGTTTATTTATAAAACAATGGTACTTCCAATTCTGAACATGTTCTTCATTGTGGGTTGTAGATGTTAGAATCTAATAAAGTCTAATGAGTTCTAAGGTTTCGATGAGTGCCAAGTCACTGTTCATCAGAGGTCAAAGGTCATGGTCAGCAACACTTTGTTTTAAATACTCCTGGTATAAAGTTTGCTGAAATAAGATAGGAACCTGTTAACATGTACGTTAAGGAACATTAACGACAATATGACGATTTTATTCAGCTTTCTTCCTCTCATACTGAATTAATATCATTATTAAAAATAATTGGAATTGATTCTCAAATTTTTGGTGAAACTTTTAATTTTCACTCCTAGACTGAGACTAACATTCAATTCATATTTTATGTTTTCATTAGTCTAAAAAATGAAGTATTATATATACTAAAATACATTGTAGAGACTAACCTTTTTGGATTTCACTGTGTTTTGGACGTGCTCTTTCACTTCTAACAAACTTCGCCTCTGTTTCCGTGATAGTGTAGATTTTGTTCTGCAAATAAAGATCCAATAGTATAATTTTGAGTTGTCTCTCTTTGCCTTTCACATGAGCCTACATGCTGCAGACAGAGAGGGGTCAAGGACAAGGTCACTGACCAATTCTAGACAACAAGTAATTTAACAGACAATCACTTTGAAAATAGCTTATCTATGATCAATACAGTAACACTCCTATACTTCTCCAGATTCAATTCTCCAAGATTTTTACGAAATTTCATAGCAAAATGAGATTCTGTCAGGTAAAAATTTTACCCAACAAAATCTCATTTTGCTATGAAATTTCAGTTTTTATAATTTAATCTTGTTAAACCAAAATATAATAAAGATGGAAAAAGTAACATTTCTTTTTGCATTCTGCTTTTATAAATGATAGTGGAGGGGTGTAGATGCACTTCATCAACTTAATACCATATATAATCTAATGGATATCAAAGTCTGGAGAAAATTAGCAAAAAGAAACAATCCATAAAACATAATAGACAATAATTACATGGCTAAACTGAATTCCATAAATTCTACAGGAATATGTAGCGAGTAAATTTAATTTCCCCAATGTCTACCTTCCTTCAATATTCTGATACCAACGTCTGGGCTGATGTGATTATGTAATGAATATTTATGTCGTCAATATCACCATACTATACAATTCCCACTCTCATCCCCACAGATATTGAAAACTGACTTTCCCTTACTATTATAATTTCCTTCAGATTACTGCATTATGCCATAAAGATGTCTCTGGCACACAAAATCAATATTCATTGCCTATTGGGTACGCGTCTAGACAGACTTTACGTAACGGCACGGAATTCCAGGCAGTTTGTCAGATAAACAGTGCTACAAGTGCCTAGGATTTTTCTCCCCTCTGTATAACTTGAAAACCTACCGACACTTGCAATTATGATTTAACTACTAAATCTTCACCATGCAGGTATACAGAACAGTCTGACATATCTCTGACTTAGCAACATATGAGAAATTATATGTGCATATCAATCTGAAGAAATATTTTATTCACAGAATAAAGAGGCCCAAGTGGGTAATAAAACTCATTTTTGTACATCAGAGTATTTAAAATGGTATCCAGGGTAAGCTCCTCCTATCTGTCCCCATTGACAGGGGATTTTCATTTCTAAAACAGGAATTTTCCGATGAAACTTTCATTTTCAGGAAAGATGTGCTTTATAATATAATGATTATGTAAATATGCATACTATAGTCTAGACACCCAATGACCTCAGAAGGTTCATCATTCAAAACAGCAGATGAACCAGATTATTCACAACATTTTGTCTATTTCTGGCCAAGTACATTAAAGTCAACCAAAGAGGGCGAATTTTCCATTTGTGAAAGGGGAAATAAAGTAACTAATTATTCTTATGAAGCATGGGGGTCAGTCATTTAAGCTTAAATCAGCAAACCTAAGTGCCCTGGTATTATTCAACTGAAATTGATTCTTGATGTGACGGACTGGTCACATGACCAAATTTCTGCCATGTTTACAGGGGGATGTGCCTCTAGATTTTTCACTGTGCCCTATGAAAAATCCGTGATTTTGTTTGCTCCTTCTTCAAATCTCGTTTTATATTGGGGTTTGAGGAGCTAAGAGCTAGTTCATCAATGGTTCATTCAATGAATTCTAGTAGCTTTGTCTTTGATATAAACGTTAGATTCTAGATATAAAGCAATTTCCATACACTATGCTCTATGATAAACACCAAGTTTATCCCCCAACTATTTTCAGAACTTCTCTGTGCTTACATTGTATCTCTAATTGAGCCTTTGTGTGACATCATGCCGACATAGATAGTTAGTAATTTTGTGTCATCAGGACTTTGTCAGTAATATTTTAAATAGAATAATTTTTTTTAATATTTTATATTTTCAACTGCTTTCAAACTGATTATTAATAATACAAAGATGTAGGGGGGAAAATTTCATAAGAAATTCAGTTCATGTAAATGATGTATCAAATAAAACATATCCTCATAGACATTTGCTACAGGATCTTAAATAAGTGATTTCTTTAAATACTGGTAATATAACAACTTGGAATTCTATTTGGGATTGAGGAATGACGGCATTTATCAATGAAATGTAAGGATTTAAAAGCAATACCACACAAGCTACTGTATAACCAAAAATTTTCGCAATATACTAATTTTCGCTATATTCACGAGTGATTTGGAATCGCAAAAAATTATCCTCGCGAAAAATTGTGTTTGATAAGGTATAACATCAATTGGTATATTAGTGCCATTTTTGGTTTTACTGTACATGTGTCATTCTTCACATATCCAAAAGTAAATGGAGTGTATTCTTAAGATAGAAATAACTGAAACTTCAATAATGGAAGGTACAAAACAGTGAGGTCATATGTACATATTTATTTGTAATCTTGGAATCGCGAAAAATTGTTCTCGTGAAAATAAAGACACCCTATTTTACCATGAAATCGCGAAATTTGATACTCGCGAAAATTTCTGGTTATACGGTATGACAGGTCATATTGTATAGTACGCAAGGACTTTAACAAAATGATAAGCTGCAAATAGTTCAACATTTAGTGATATAAAACACTTCGCCTATGAGACAGATTTATGATCATACAGAAATAGTTCTATGCGGTCTCAGTATATCAATTTTAAGGCAATTTTACGCTACAGAATACGTATGTCATATATGGTAAGATGGATCTAAGGTAAACCAGTACATGTATCATCATTTCAGCACTTTTTTTTTAATTCCAAGAAAAAATTTTATCCCTGCCACATGTGGAACATAAGGAAGCTTAGTATACATGTAGTATATATGAAGTATATATCATTTTTCTAATATCTTTCCTGATTTAAGGAGGTATTGAACACTTGGACGCCAAATTCAATTTGTCTCAAAATTTCTGAAATTATATATTTCTTGTCTGTCCATGATTATACAAACTTACATTTGATTCTATCCACAGGAAACTTTTCTACGAGAATTTGAAATATGCATTAATCGACGTTTTCATGAATTTCTTGAAGACGTCATAATATTGAAAGTGTCACTCCAGTTCTCGTAAAGCTATGGGAAATTAATTTTGATTTAACATCCAAAATCTTTATAAATGTATTGCACTTACATATGGAAAAGATGGGATGAATTGTGTTTTAAACAAAGGCAGGATACTGGAATCAAATATGACACTATTGCTAAAAAAATGCAATTTCGAGCCAATTGAATGTTATTGCTGATTAATTATTAGGAATTATGCGGATGAATCTTTGTCAAAAACTAACAAAGTTATCAACAATGTCCAGAGATGATTTCATGATAAAATGAGAAAAATTAAATTTTGGATTAAAAAACCACAAAGCTTTATATTTTCCAATTTTTCTTTCGAAAATCGTCCATTTTCAATGAAGGGACATCTGCTTTCCTGTAATGTTAATTTGTCAACGAATTCACTGTGATGAAGATTGAATTTTCTATTTTATACATGCAAAGTCCTTTGGTATTAATCTATTTATTGCATTTTGAATGCGAAGATTTTTGGCGCCATTTTCCCCCCGATACGTCAAAATGACGTCGTTGTTTGCTCATGGATAAAACTCCCAAAGTCGAAAATCTCGACAATCGCCATAATTTCTTCAAATGACACTGGAAATTATTCTAACTTCATCAGGATACTCAAATGTGTATATCAATCAGGGTATCAAATGTTTTAAGGAAGTAAAGACTGTACTTTTCCTAGGAAATGAGAAAACAAAAAATGCTGCAATCATTTTGGTGTTCAAACCCTCCTTAAGTGTCATGATTTTTGTGCTTTGTGTTTTATTCCATCTTCTCTCCCTAACAGTTATTCATGTAATCTTTTTCATTAAAGTACATATGTTCTTTCCTCCTATAGAGGCAAGTATATAAACAGCAATTTATTTTATTTATTTTTACTAGGGAAGGTTGAAAGATCCTTTCCTGGCCAAAGTTAGGCTACTATCAGAAAATACTGTAAACATGGTTCAGTGATTTTTTTCAGTAATTTGGGAATGGGGTCGGGGCCCGTGCAATTGGGAAAATTAACGACGTTTGGGAATATTTTGGGAAGTGCTAATATAAAAGTAAAATGAGAGTTTATACAATCAAGAGTTCAGAATTGAATTTTTAATCAAATAATTTTGTTTTAAATATGATTTTATTTCTTATGCTAACAAAAATATGGAAATAATTAGTAAATTTGCTACTTTTAATTGAACCAGTAGATTTAACTTATTTCAGTGATTATTCCATCTGTATGTGATTGAGAAATTTTAGAGCCACAATTGGGAAAAAACGATACTATTTTTCATTGGGAATGGGGCCGAATAATGGCCCCAAAAAGGGGCAAAAAAAAATCCCTGTGGTTATTTTTGCTGGGAGAAAATTTCGCGAGATGACCACTGCAACAGTACAGGGAGTAAATTTTGCAAAATCAGGAATATTTCCTCATGTCTTTTATAGTGGATGTAATTTTCAGGTGGGGGTTATTTTTGCAATAATAATACAACCGCAAAAAGCGGGAAAATTACCCCCATGCGAAAATTCCACATTTAATGTGGAATGAGATTATAAGAAGACTTTATAGCAGGCAATATGAACTTGTAATGCAGCGCCAACACCAACTACTAAACATGGCGGAACATCAACACAAACGTCAAATTAGTGCTGAAGGTTTATAACATACTAACCTTGAGGCAAATTTAGCTATGAGGAGCATAAGTAGAGCAATGCCAAGGATTCCACCCAGTACATACAGGGAATAGTCTGATGGTATAGACTGCCACGCCCTTGCCAGTGGTCCCTGAATAAAGAATAAACAAACAATAATATAATGTACCAAGGATTCCACCCAGTAAATACAGGGAATATAGTCTGATGGTATAGACTGCCAAGCCCTCGCCAGTGGTCCCTGTATAAACAATAAACAAACAATGATATAATGTACCAAAGATTCCACCCATACATACAGGGAATAGTCTGATGGTATAGACTGCCAAGCCCTCCCCAGTGGTCCCTGTCCATGTTCAAGTTTAGTAGGCAAATTTACTCTTTTTTCAATCAAAAATTAATTAGGATGCATACCTCCCTGTATAGACTCTTTATACATCCAATGACACACTTCAATGTGTCTTGATAACACTTTGTCACTTACCAGATAGACGGACAGAGCAGCTAGTATGTTTTCTCCTACAAGTCCTTTCATCATCTTATGTTGTGTACTGATAAGGAAGGTGGCTAGGAGTATAAGAGGTATTAACATACCTAGGAAACCAAACATGGCGCCTCGGAAACGCGCTCTCAGATTGTCACTACTGGTCACCCTGTAAATATACAGAAAAAAATTCAATGGTACATATCATGGAGGCATTAACTTTTTTGTCATAACTTGGGAAATACACAATTTTCCGTCACATTTTTCCTTTTCCATCCATTTCAAGTCTCCTTATATTCAAAACTTGTAATATCAAACCCATTTTCACTAATAAATGAATACCTGTTCTTCTTTTTCTGATATACATAACTAATTATATAGATACATGTACTGTCAAACCTCCTTCTCCATACCTTGAAGGACAAACGACTTTATCGTAAAATAAGAAAGGAAACTAATTTTCTTGAATAGCCTGTTTATATTCTATGAGATTAAAATAAATTGTATTAAAATAAATCATATCCATATAAAAGCAAGACAAGTATATGTACATACGAGTCTTTCTTAAGCTTGTCCTCCACTAGTACTGCTATTTGGTCACAGTCTCTCTCCAGCGAGTTTAACGTGGTTTGTATTGTCTGATTGATGGTCTTCTCTATGTCCTTACATACTTCCTCTATCTGGTTAGCACACCGACTTGCTTTCTGGTTCATATTCGGTACGTAGATTGTCGGCATATCAAACCCTGTCCTGTTAAGTCCCGGTCTTTTACATAACTCCTGTACAATCTGCATCATTACTCTCTGAAATAATAAATATTGAAGTTTGTTCATAACTCCTGTACGATATAAATTGTTACCTTCTGAAATCTGTTAATATGATATTAAACTTTGTTCACAGCTATGAATTTTAATAAATTGACAATAAATCTTGTGTCGTTTAAAAAATCTGATGGTAAAATTCAACATAAACATATCTGTCAACCTCCCAGAACCCAAATGAGGGAGATTTCCGTAAAAAATGAGGGAGTATTGACCATAATGAAGGATGTTTTGTGTAAACATAATTTTTCTACCTTTTTGCACCATTTTCAATCTACCAAATATTCCATTATGTCTATACCTATAGTATGTCTTTGTTTTTCGTTAAAAAATTAATTATCCTATGGCTTTTATTCAGTTTGAAAAAAAAAGAAAAAAATGCATGATTGTAAGAAAAGAAATGAATAAATTCTCAACCTTCCTCATTAAATATCCCCTCCCCCTTTTCCTCCTTATATTCTAGAGGAGTGAAGGAATGTTCAACTACATGTACATGATGAAAACTGCCCCTTTTGAACAAACTGAGTCAAATTATTTCAGTTTTACTTTTATTTTTTAAATGTATTCAATGTAATCCCTTAGATTATAAGTAAACTACAATGCGACTGTATTATCTAACAAAATATGTCCATTGCATCTGAGTATTAATTAATCGTGTTGATTGTATATTCCGTGGGTAGTGATACGTAAAAACAGGAACAAATCTGCCTTTGGGCATATTCCTAAAAAGATGTGAAATATAACGGACATTGCAATCTTCTACAAGGTGAACCTGAGATTTTACTTTCCCCACTGTTCTTTGTATACCAGTGCAATGAATTTAAGCTACATAGACGTGAACTTTCGCGATGTTGAAAAAAGAATGTGAAGTTTTATGATGACCAAGCAATGTTAAACTTTCTTTTATGGTGTAGATAAGTTAAGATTTTTAAGAGGAGAACTTTGATCTATATTTCAGCCGAGTTCCGGTCTTATTCAATAAATTGATAAATGAACGCAGCATACTTGAATTACGCTACATTGGGCAAACGAATGTTTACCAAGGCCTCTTTAATCCAATAGTCCATTTTCAAGAAAATATTTATGACCCTTTTAAACCTTGATTTTATATGCACAGACAACAGACATCACATCACATTTGGCAATATTTTTAATTGTGACGTCATATTTGATCGCACTTACTTTATGCATTGTCATGTCTTCTATTATGACGTCACAATGAAAATATCGCCAAATTCTGTGATGTCTGGTGTCTGTCTGCCTAGTGAATCTATTGGAAAATCAGCTATTATCTATCTAACAATGAATAAATACAATAGGTAACCCAGACTGGAGGTGTTCCCTTGAATGCAGAAGTTTTGGCTACCCAGTGCGGGAGTTTCATCTGAATGCTGGAGTTCCAGATAATTCTGACGAAAATGCGGGATTCTCCTGCATAATGAGGGAGGGTTGACATGTACTATATAAAGAATAATTTCACTGAATTCATAGAAAGTGAAAAGACGGATTCAGTTCTCTTTCTACAACAGATGAAGGCAAGGAGCTCATAGTGTGTGTGTGGGGGGGGGGGGGGGGGGGGGATCTTGTATGTACTCAATTAAAACACAAATATTCAAATTAAAATAAATTTTGCGGTCTTCACTATTCAGTACAGACCTGCCGATCACTCTCATGTCCAGCCTCATCAGCTTTACTGAGGTAGAATCGGATTCTCTCCGCATGTTTTGTGTTCAGTTCCTCCACGATATTTAACGTCCTTTTACATAGAGCTTGACCAATGGGATCAAAGAAGATGAAGATCAAATCAGCCAAGTCACCTGTAAGACAAAATACATCACTACAAACTGATGTCTCCATATGGTTCCTCACTTGAAGTCAAGGTTAAATGTAGGAGTCAAGGTTAAATGTAAAAGCCAAGGTTAAATGTAGGAGTCAATGTTAAATGTAGGAGCCAAGGTTAAATGTAGGAGTCAAGGTTAAATGTAGATACCAAATTGAATGTTAAATGTAGGAGCCAATGTTTAATGTAGGAGGCAATGTTTAATGTAGGAGCCAAGGTTAAATGTAGGAGCCAAGGTTAAACATGGGAGCTAAGGTTAAATGTAGGAGTCAAGTTTAATGTAGGAGTCAAGGTTAAATGTAGGAGCTAAGGTTAATTATAGGAGCCAATGTTAAATGTAGGACCCAAGGTTAAATGTAGGACCCAAGGTTAATATCTGAATGACCCTGACAAATTGACTATAACATCATTATTCAATGTATCTTATAAAATCATCTACACATTCTGCCATGTCTTATCTCTATCTCTTTCTATATCTGCCTTTCTCCCTTTTTTTCCTTTTTATCTGTCTTCCTCCTTTCTTTTTTCTGTCTCCGTCTCTTCTGACTTCCTTCTTTTCCTTTTTTAACACCACAGACATACTGTAAACGTGGAAATTTTCGCATGGGGGTAATTTTCGCAAATCAAGGGACTTGGAAAAAATTTCCCCTCATGAAAATATCCCCGCTGCATTCTTACAATGGGAAAGACATTTTTATCGCGAATAATTCCCCCATATGTAACATCTTGATGTTGAAATTGCAAAATTTCCCCCGCGAAAACAACCACGTTTACAGTATAAACATAAAAAACACGTAAATTTTTTTTTGGTATATCGACATAGAAATGTACATGTCAGCCTACCCACGGTCCTAGTGAGGCTCGACCAGCTACCTTTAGGTTGCTCGCCTGATGCCCTCACCACTAGACCACCAGGTGCTGACTGTCCTTGAATTTCTCTTGTCTCTCTACTTCATCACTTCTCTGGCTTTTCATTCTATCTCTTCCATTCTCTTTCTTTCCATATTTTTCTTGACTCTGCCCATCTCTCACTCTTTGCTTCTTAAGTCATTCTGTATCTTTCTTTCTGTCTAAGCCTTTTCCTAGCGTTGTGTCTGTATCATTCTTTTCATGACTATCTTACTGTCTTTAAACATCCGTCTCTAAAACTTGCTTTCTGTTTGTCCCCACCTTTCTCTCTTACTATCTGCCTTTCTGGAGTTTTTATCCATCTTATGTATCTCTACTTCCATCTCTCCATCTCACTTTCTTTATGCCTCTACCTTTCAGTCTCTTCTTTCCTTCTGACTTTTTTTTTCAATCCCTATCTCACATTCAGAGGTTTTGTCAACATGTTAAATAGTATTGATTTTTTCCGCATCACTCATCAACAACTCATAAAACTTTCTCTAAGACTTACAGGATTTTACAATAAGCCTCTTTTTGTCTCAATATTATCCTACATTACATCATATAACTCTATAACAAGCTTTGTTTTACCCATTAATGCTCCATAATTAATGCCACTCAATGACAAAGTTCTAAAGTCAGTGCAGAAAAAGTGTTAGGGGAAATTTTCAAATGGTCATAAATCTATAAGGACAGACGGACGGACAGACCGAGAGGAAACTAAGAGTCCCCTTCAGCATTGCCGGTAGGGGACTACTTAATGTATCCAATGTACAAATGAAGATCTCGCGGACGTCTCGTCCATTTAAACAGTGTTAAAATGATCTCGATAATCTTCGGCAGTCTCGATATTTTCCATGGCTTGAGCGACGGTCGGCATGCTGACCTCTGATGTTAGAAAATATTATTTATGTTATACTAGGTATATTTAGGTAAAAATATGCCATGATTCTAACTATATAATACACTTGATATTTATTTGTACAACGGATACCTTAAATATTACTATAATAATTAATTCTTTGCTTTCATAAATTAAAACATAAGAAAATATTTTCAATAGTTTTTCCTACTTAAGTTAGTCCCCTACCGGCTCACCGCAGGGTACTTTTTAAGTTTCCACCCCGTTTTGCTTGCCCGTCCGTCTGTCCATCACACTTAAGTTTCCCAGACTTTTTTTCACTGTCGTTCACATATATTGAACACATTTTTGGTATGTGAGAATATCTCAATGTGATACAGATCAAGTTTGAGTTTGGTTCCTATTGACCTATATTTACAAGAGATATGGCCCTTGGACTTCACAAACTTCATGAAATTCTCAGTTTCCGGGCTTTTCTTCCATGGTATTGCACATATTGGAATATTTTTTTACATGTGGATACATCTTATCTAAGTGTTATACAGATCAAGATCCAGTTTGGTTTTGATTGACCCATTTTTACAGGAGTTATGACCCTTGAACTTGACAAATTTTATGAAATTCTCAGTTCTCCAGTCTTTTTTTCATTTTATTGAAGATACTGACAAAAATTATATGTGAAAACATATTAGTGTTATACATATTAAGTTTAAGGTTGTTTTCAATTAACCCATATTTACAGTAGTTATGGCCCCTGGACTTTACCAATTTCGTAAAATTCTCAGTTTCTGGACTTTTCTTGGCTGTTGTTGTAAATATTGAGCTGATTTTTGGTATCTTGATACATGCACATTATAGTATGATGCAGATTAAGTTGAAGTTGGGTTTTGATTGACCTGTTCTCACAAAAGGTATTGCCTCTTAGCAAATTTCATGAAATATTCAGACCTTTTCCATTACACATATTAAACTTATCATCTTTTGGTGTATGTACAGGTCAAGGTAGAGTTGCAGGACACAGATTAATGCCAGTAGGGGACTTATATCGCTTGCGATTCATAAATCTATTAAACTTGCTAGCCTCTGTAAATTTATCAGAATCCCACAGTAGTTTTTCTAGTTTTAGAACAATTTTCTGCATTAGTGAAAATTGGTAGTACAATGTATCAGTAGAGTTACGAGGGCCGATTGACATTTTGTGATCCTCGTATTTAAGGATTTGAATTTTATCGGACATTTTGCATTATTTTTCGACATATCCCCTTCAGTATCTATACACTTTTGCCACCAGTGTCTAAGGGCTTTAGTATCACTTTTAAAGAACTCCTACCTTGACTGGTCAGAAAGCCATCCACTACAAGTATGATGTCATCATTAGACTGAAAGCAGGTGCCAGAAATAGCTGCTTTCAGTTTTGGGAATAGATGAAAGTCTGAAGGAGGTAGATCAGGTCAATAAGCCCATGAATGGCAGCCAATGGCAGTGACAGACTTGTGAACAGGAGCATTCTCCTGATGGAACAACACATCTATAACTAGTGAGCTTTCTGCGGCGTTTAAGTTTAATACTTTACCGTAACTGTGTCAGAAGTGAAGCATAGTTTGTGCCATTGTTTGTCCTTTTTGGAGATAACCCAGAAAACCGAGGCTCACTACATATCAATCAGCCCTCGAATATAGCCATTTATGTAAAGTGTGGCTACAAGACAAATGAAATCAGATAAAAGTTTCCTATATGAGGCCCTTGCATTGCAGGCAACATAAAATTGAGAATTCAGACCAGGTAGACAGGTTTTTCATTCAATATCGACAGTACATCGCCTGGTAAATGATGTCTGCAAAAATTGTATTGTATGTAAGAGTAAGTCATATATCTATACATTAATTATAGACAGTCTGCCTGCTTCAACATTGTCTCAACACATTACGCTAAATTTGGCTTAATAGTGCTATACATGAAGGTAGAATTACATCTATTTCACATACTTTTTTAAGGTCATGACTCTGTATCTATGTGAAAACCTAACAATGGTGGAATCTCATTACTGGGTTTGTCTGAGTATTTGCAACTGAATATTTCTGAAACAAATTCTCATTACTGGATTTTGTCTGAGTATTTGCAACTGAATATTTCTGAAACAAATTTTCAATGGTTCAGAATATTTATGGTGGTTTTTTTTTTATTTCAAGAGGAAGGGAGGTCAACAAACCTTGTATTTATTTTTTATAAGAATCTGTTTTGGGTTCTTCCTTTTTTTTTATTTGTAATCTGATGTAGCAGTGTTACTATTCTTGGTGTTCAGAACACGTCTGACTTCATCAACCTTTATATGATTTTTTTTATCTTATTAATGGCAGAGATGCAAGGAGGATACTTAATAATTACAATTCAGCAACAATAGACCCTGTCACTTTAATGTTTACATTCCAATTACTTTTGAGTTTTTTCCGAGGACACTTTGCCCACCGGCAGCACAATCAATTGACATCATACAGCTCTAAATCCTAACGTAAATGTCACATAGTTTGATTGTGCTGGTGGACAAAATCTTAGTATGAAAAGGCAAAAGTGGATCGAGTGAACATCAACGTGAAATTCATCTTTTTGTCTGAAACTTCCTAATACGTCATGTATGTGTTTGTGAAATAGCAGTCAGTATCTGTCTTTAGTATTAATCAGGTTAAAGACAAATCTAAGCAAAGTCACAGTCATGAGGTCAAATTTCTTGATACCAAAAGAAAGGTCTGCAATTTGAAATATGAAATCCAGGATCTGATACTTGCCATTGAAGAGTCAATGCACAAAATTAAAGTTTCAAACAGACAATAAATCAGACAGAGACATAATCTAAATAAACATGATTACAGATCCTAAATAGATTGGCATGAAAATATACAATTATATATGTCTCAGAATAACTACAGCATCCACCCATATATCCTTTGATTAAGAAATTTGCTTTCTCTGTCTGAATTTAACCTTTTTATCTTTATTGTGATCAATATTTTACAAGATTCAACACTAAGATTTTCTATTTTCTTTTTTTTTTGGAAATAGTGTAAGAAACCAAAAGATGCTTTCCTAAAAATCTTTGTAACATTGTTCAATAAACATCTAAAAATATTATCAAAAACAGACAGAAATTATGGCCTTTCTGACTCTTTTCAGTATCTCTAATATTACAGACTGACTGAAAATAGCACACTAGAAATAAGTTAGGGGAATCAACATTTTTTTTCATTTCTGGATCTGATTCAAAGTATAATTTGTCACCAAATAACCAATTGAGAAAGATAAAATTAACTAAGGTGAAACGGTAATCACATGATACATAAATGATATGTTCCAAGGGAATCCACTTTGATTAAACCAAGTAAATACTGTCTAAATCTACTTTATATGAATTTATTTTAGGCCTATCATATGGTCATTATTATTAGTTATATGATGGTAATTTATTCTGGTCAGGAATAGACGTATATTTGGAGAACACATAAACAGAAAATTTTGTATCTGTCCGTGTACCATATCATAACATGTGGTGAGCATTGAAAAATTTCTGTTTAAGTGTTCTCCGAATACATGTCTATTCTTGACCAGAATAGATAACCATCATATCATTGATGATAATGGCCATATGATAGGCCTAAAGTAAAACCATATAAAGTAGATTTGAACAGCAATTACTTGGTTTAATCAAAGGGGATTCCCATGGAACATATCATTTGCGTATCACATGATATGCCACAGTGTACAGAACAGTAAGTAATTACATGTATTTTTCCTTACCTAGCCACAAAATAGCCTTGTTGACATCAAACGGGTATTTCATGTCACCATCCACGAGCCCGGGAGTGTCCACAAAGGTGACAAGACTAAACCTCTTCTGCTTGGAGGTGGAGATTTCTGTCGTGAGGTAGTCAGTGACACCTTAAGAATAGTGAAGATACTAGAATTATAGAATCATGAATACAGTAATGACATTATTGATACACAATGTGGGAACAAAACATATGGTGTTGTGATTCCTTGCAGAGTTTTTAGGGTTTTTTTCCATTTTCTAAATTAAACTTTACAGTCGTTGCAGTAGGACAATGCCTAATACATCAATCCATATTGTCCAGGTTTATGAAAAGTTCATAGTTTTTGCAAACACTTCAATAGTTTGTTGACAACAGGAACGTTCTTGACCTATCATTCCTTTTGACAAACTCTTGAGGTGTTTTCAAAAACTATCGACTTTTCAGACATATAAACGATATGGACTTACTTATTACGCATTGCCCTACTGAAACGTCTCATTAGTTTTGTGCAGTATCACTCAAATGATGAAAAAACAATCAAAAATTTCCGAAAGGAATCACAACATCATATGTTTCGATCCCACGTGGCGTGATACAGGATTCTCATTAGAAAGGATTGATGACTTGAAAAGAAGTGTCGATACATGTGCACTTTTATAGCCTCCCCAGTCCCCACCCCTTTTTTTCTTCCACAATGAGAGCAACAGTTCTTTCAAATGCTATATCTAAAAGCACATTACAAATATTTAGTCTCTTTATCAAGTAACTTTAGATCATAGGATATAGTAGACCATTTCCATGGATTGTAATGATGCAAGTGATAAAATTATGATACAAAATTATATCAATGACAGACAGTTTCTACTAGTTTCTACTTCCATATTCTTTTAACAAAATGATAGAAACTAAAGACCAAGTTTTCATTCTCTTCATTTTTTTTCCTTCTCTCATTTTTCCTTTTAATTGATTTTTTTTATCTATCTATAGTACCTTGATAAATGAATCCGACTTAAAAATCAGCTTAATGTCAAATAATACTCTCTTACCCTCCAATGCAATCTCGTTTTCTAAGCTCTACAAATAACTGTTAATCAATCAAGCATCAATTCTAAAATTGCAGACTAAAGTCTGGGTCATTGTTGTATATGTCTTGAGAGAGATGGGATTTGTATCCAATACTTCCTGGTTTGAATTCAGTCTGAACATACTCATGATGGGGAGATAGTAATGTTGCCGATATGCAAACATCCCTTGCGAGTCATTGCTTAACACTGGCTGTGGATAAGAACTGAGCTTTGTGATGCTCCTCCTTAAAAATTTAATCGTTAGATATCTTTCAAAGAGACATGCGACAACCTAACCACGAAAGGATGACAGTATACAGCAATTCAACAATCCGACTTCCTTGGTTAAATTGACTGCTAGGAGCTGCAAAGCCAAAGGGTACTCTAGCGAACAATAAAGACTTGTTTCATTCCCTATAAACTAGCAAAAACATAAAAACAGACCCGCATGTGACCTCAGACGACATTTGAAAAATACAATAGAATCAGTCAGGTATACACCAAATACATGTCAGAGCATTACATGAAGACATTACATAAAGATAGAGCCTTGTGATGTTCTGGCTTAACACTACAAACAACAGCCCTTCATTTGGCAGCTCTCAGTATAAGTATTGAAAGAGACAGCTGACCAAAAGAAGAACTATCATTCAAAGCTCCTGTCTGGCTCTAAAACCACAACTGATCAAAAGAAGAACTATCATTCAAAGCTCCTTTCTGGCTCTAAAACCACAACTGACAAAAAGAAGAATAATCACTCAAAGCAGCTCTCTGGCTGAAAAAGCAGCCGACCAAAAAAAAGAATTATCATTCAAAGCTCCTTTCTGGCTCCAGAAACAAAAGAACTATCACTCAAAGCTCCTTTCTGGTTATAAAAGCAGCCAACCAGAAAAGAATTATCATTCTAAGCTTTTTTCTGGCTCAAGAAACAGCCGACAAAAAAGAACTATCACTCAAAGCTCATTTATGGCTCCATAAACCACTGACCAAAAGAAAAGAACGATCATTCAAAGCTCCTGTCTGGCTCAAAAAACAACTGACCAAGAAAGAACTACCTATCAATGCAGCAGCTCTAAAAAGCAGCGAGCAAAAAGAATAAGTAGCATTCAAAGCCGCTTTTAGGCTCTAATAAGCAGGACTATCATTCAAATTCCCCTTTCTTGCACCAAACTTTTAAATCTAATAAGCTGAAAAGAAGCGAACATTCAGTGTTCACAAAGAGAAGGTTTAAGAAGCAATGACCAAATTTCCACGACAAAGATCTCTAAAACAAACCTAACAAAGATCTCCATTGGTGCAGTATAATGAATGAACCTAATACCATAAACTGGTCCTATTTCAATAAACATACAATTTATTATTTTGTGGTTTTCTTCACATCATATCTAGGAAAAGACATCTATATATCGCCCAACAAAAGTAGAATCACAGACAACGAAAAGATTATATCTCCTTGTAACAAAGATCAATGATATACTAGATGTTTAGTACGACTGATCTAAGGTACATTATATATCACACTGCTAGCTTCTGTATCAAGGACAGAATTCTGTGCCAAGGTCAAATTCCATAAATATTGCACATTGTTTGTTTGGGCTTTTTTTTCTGGAGGGATGGGGAAGAGGTTCCTTGACTGAAAATTAAATTTGAGGGATGGGGAGAGAGTTTCCAGGATTGAAATATCTAAATCAATTGGGGTATTTTCTACATCCTGAGTGTATAGGCTATATCATATGGCAAGTATTCATGATATTGAAAAGGTCCAGTTTTTCTACAAGTCCGACAGGTATCTTGAAAGCTTGATATTATTGCATGTGAAAGTAATTTTCCTTTCGAGACAATGCAAGAAAAGAAAGTTTTGACAGACGAACGAACTGACAAGCGGAGAGGTATAATCCCGTATCTATGCGTCTGCGTCAAACCATGCTAAGTGCTAGCAATTCTCAAATGTATGAATTAAATATTCAAAGATATTTGTAGGCTTAATGGACTTTATCTAATAAAATAGGAAACGTGCAAACCAGACAATTTACTTCCAAATTCAGTATACTAAAGTTCAATAAAATCAAGAAAAGGGAAATAAAATTGGCCGTAGTTAATATTTATACACGATACTTGGAATTTGAACGCCCCAAATAAAATTCAAAGAATCTTGACGGATAATCAATACTATAACAGATTCCTATCAGCAACCAAGTCTGGGGCATAGCACTCTAGCCTAACAATTAGCATAAATCCCCGTCTCCATTCTTCCAGGACTTTAAGATTTCAATCCCATTATTTTAAACAAATGACTGGTTTCTTCTTGTGTATGATTAATGAGAGTAAAATCTGAAGGAATAGATAGATCTATATATCAAGTTTCCTCTTGGGGAACATCTCAGGAGCACAAAATAAATCCTTATGTGACCTTGAACTCTATATCCAATGGAAAAGTTGACACAAACTCGCGATGAACTGCTTCCACGTTGTCATGGTAATCGTTGTCATAGAAACCATACAGGACAGCTCTTCATCAGGCAGCTTGTGATTAGGTTTCCAAGGCTACCGGATGATGAGCTGATTGTACGGCATCAATCTTCCATATCGTCTCCTTGGCAACCGCTCCTAGTAATTATATCGTATCCTTGACAACCCTATAGATACACCCGCGGCGTGCAAGTTGTTCTTTGTGTCAACTTTAAAGAGTCTAAATTCCTTTAACGTTGTGATCACAACCATTTTGGCTTATATCCCACCACTCCAATAAAATCCTAATATCACCTCTTCCGTGAAACCCAAAACCACAAGTGACACGGTCATGTATGTGTGTATAGCGAACAGTGAAAGTTAATATAGAAATACCACATCTCTCTCTCTCTCTCTCTCTCTCTCTCTCTCTCTCTCTCTCTCTTTCTCTCTCTCCTTACCTTCGATCTGACGCAGCGGTTCAAAGTGAGGGTACAGGTGTAACGTGGCATTTCCCTGCAATAGACAGAAAACCTATCAGATGAAGTAGAAATTATTGAAAAAGTGAAATATCTTAGCCTTCTGTTTACTTGACGGTGAAACTGAAAAGATGGTTGTGACGTACAAAGGTTGTCCACACAAGTTCACTTTTCCTCCTTCACGAAGCATGCTGAAATAAGAGGAGGATTTGCCCTAATCATTCAGGAAGGAACTAGGAGCTTGGGAAGGAAACGACTATGACTTGTTAGCTTTAATTTGTTGTACCTCAAGACTTAGCTATATCTTATTGATTGATTTCACTCCAGTTTCTCCTTATTCAACTTCAAAAATGCCCCCCAGACACCCCCCCCCCCTTTTACCAAACTCGCCCCTCGATCTCACTCGTTGGTTTTTTTATTCGCAAAATATTTATGGGAACCATCTTTTTCCTTTAAGACTGCTTGAATTTCCCCCAAAAATCATTATTAGTCGAAATAAAATCCCTTTTCTCTGACGTAACAGCGTTGCAAGGGGGAAAGGCGAGAAACGGTTTCCTATAAAATCAGCACGTCATTCCTACCAATGCATCCTAACTACAGTATCGAGAGATTGCAAAATATGTAGATCACGATCGTGAACCATGTAGCTATGATAATACACTGTGGTGGCCACCGACAAACTTGAATGACTGGTTTTTAAATCCATTTCACCTTTCAATTCAAAGACTAGGAATTTTCCTTTTGGCAGCAATCTTGGGGTTCATATTGTAGACGGTGCCAAGTGCCTGCTTATCCTCCATGACCACGCCCAGTTATGAAGTTCCCCTCCTGTTAACCATCGATTTTTATTTTTCACTCAGACGGTAATGAGAACATCCTCTAGTTTCGACCTAAGGGTTCATTCATTCTGAATGTGAAGATCTAAAATTTGACCGCCTACGACACGACCTTGAACCAGAATTAGTCTTTACGTAAAGCCAGGTATGCCCTCTAACTTTGTAGCACTTTATGTTATAGGTAGATTAAAATAGATATGACATTACATACAGATCATATACTGCGTATTTAAAGTCATCCATGTTAAATGACGAAAACCTTTTAATTTTATATCGCAACTATTCAATAAACTGAGTGTGTCGGTCACACGGGGCATTCAGCACCTAAATGATATACGAAATTCAAGATACTAAAATTATTTTCTTCACAATATAATTAAATAATAGAATTCATGGGAAATAGTATATGGATGTACGTCAGACAGACAGTTCTCCTGTTATACTGCTTTTAAACGTTCAATCCCCAATAACACTATATAAATGGGGAAAAATCTCGACAATGAGAACTAATTTTTAAGACATATTGTATGACTTCTGATTCCTTATGGTGACATGAAAAACATAGATTAAGTAGGATAAAGAAAGTGAAATACCTGAGATTGAACTATGAAATGTACATCCCAGGAACAGCTGATCGCCGGCGAAATGCGCACTATCAGCTGACGATGACTCAGCCTTATTGGCATGAGGGACCGGTATAAACACAGGTAGAGAGGGGAAAGAAACTGCATGTGCCATGTCTGCTATGCTAAAACATCAACCATTCCTTACCACAAAAAAATTCAACTAGTCTAAAATATGTCTGTGTCATACAACCAAAGATTGGAAGAGAGAGAGAGAGAGAGAGAGAGAGAGAGAGAGAGAGAGAGAGAGAGAGAGAGAGAGAGAGAGAGAGAGGACACGAAGGGGAAAAGGGGCTTTTTCAATTCCATACCAAAAGGACATGTCACATATTGTAAAGAATTTCTCTGTAGATTTTATTGATGAGTCAGATATTTTTGAATATTTAATGATCGATACCACTGATCTCTACAAAGTATTTGTGGTGAGCGTTCAACATTTATAAGTAGCATGTAATATTGAATGTCTACATAGATCATATTAACAAAAGCTTTAATCCATATTACCAATCCTTGCGCCAAACCAGTTTACCTCATAAAACAGTTCACCTAAAGGGACTTTGCACTTCCTCTGAGTTCAGACGGTACGAACACAGATTAACAGAGAATGTTTATCTTTTGTGACTCTTTTCCAACAAACATTCGGTCGCCAACAACAATTCGATCCAGGATTCGTATATTCTTTTTAACTTCCTCATTGTTTGACCATAATACTTATGCACAGGACCTATCCAAAATGTACATACAATGCCGAGAAGTACACATATTTTTCTTTCCCTTTCGTATGAATGTACTTACTTTTTACCTATCACAAAATATAAAATAAATGAAGATTACGTGTCTAAAGTACGCAATGAAATACCCACAAAGTCTCGATAAATACGACCCTGAAACCGCTATATACACCTGAAAACTTTATTTACTTCAATTTATCAATGTACTGTCTTACTAAGGCGGGGTGCATACTAAACGTGTATAAAACAAATATGTTTTCACTCCCTCCAGATAAGGTTCCCACAAATTTTAATAATTAAGTGCAAGAACTTAAAGAATATGTGTCGATACCAGGGGATAGCAGGTTTTATTACACATCAACCCGATGACTCTTATCTTTTTTTCATACTGGCAAAAAACTATTTTAGCGAAAAATAATCAAAACATTTTATTTTCAATTCTATTTCATGAATATCTCGTATTGAAGCGCTGTATTCCCATCTTACATTCTCTTTGTAAACATTATAATAATTCACATGAATGCCGATTTGTGCATTCAGTGACGTCACGTTCTCACATAAAGGACACCTTCCGTATTGAAAGGCCCCATGTTCATTGATAACAATGGCTTTAGGACAAATACATGTATATTGATGCTACTCACTTCAGAGGGAAACATCTGTAACGACGTGGTATAACTTGACTAAATGACGTCAGTACATAAACGTGATCTTATGATTTCATTAAGTAGTCTTACAATCAATAAACTCTATATCCAATGAAACAAAAATAAAACATCATAAATCTCATTGATCAATCTATCCTCCGCCTAACTAACACCCCAACCCCTGCTCCCAGTTTTACCAGACACCGTTGCAAAGCGTTTTAAGCTTAATTTTTCTTTTTGAACAGGTGAATCCAAAACAAATTACTTTGAAGACTTCATTACAATGTGATTGATTCCCTGTAAATGGCATAACAGACAGACAGACAGACAGTGGGCGCTATATGACAAAACATCTTGGGGGCGATATTTTCCATCGTCATAAATATCAAGAATTCCGTTTAACCTTTTCCTCAGTGTTTCATCTCAATAAGATAATTGGTTGGATTGAACAGCTAGTAATAAGGAAAACGTCTGGTTAAATTTCTGAAGGTCATCTTTTTTTATTTATGTATTTTATTTTTCTTTGATATTTGATAGTTTTCGATAAACAATGTCAAGGACACGCTAAAACTGATGCTGGGTATCAAATCAGCTAATTGTCCTAATTTTTGGCCTTGACCACATGCATTTGTTCATTACATCGAATTAGCATCCTTCCTTTTCTTCAATCCCATAAGAATTTTCCGATTTTTTTCCGACACAATTTTTAAGGAGTTTAAATTTCTCCTTTTTTTCTCTCTCATCTTATTACAGTCCCTGAATGATTACTTTAAAGTTTTTATCATACGTAAATGAACTTTGTGAAATACATGCTGCCTTTAATATACATGTACAACAGTATTTTCTGGTCTGAATCAATTGCATGAACAAAATCAGTGCATAATTTCAGTTCAAGGAGGAATACTTTGTTGAGAAAATCGACATAATTGATCAAAACGACAAAATTTCAACAACGTGCACTGAATATGTCTCAAGGAGTGAAAATCTGTTACAGGGATTCATTTTTTATTTCATAATTCTTTAACGGTTAAAAGGTCCTCAAGTAATCTCCCATGAGCAGTTGAGAGAGCGCTAATTGGTGGTTACAGATTCAGAGAGTCTTTGACTCCCGACACTTGTCCAGGCAGTCGGGATTCGATGATTCAGCATTCGTCTATGAGTAATATGACGTCGGGATTGAATATAAAGAGTTCAACTAGTGCACGTCTATCGACTTGCAGCACGTTTCAATATAATGGTAGTGCAACAAAGCTTATGGCTGTTGCAACTTCATAAGTTTTTCTGCATGAATGAGCAATTAACCCTCAAGTAGAAAGCATGTCGGTGATATAATGTTAATAAAAGCCTCGTGCAGACATATTGTCATCTTAATTCAAAAGACCCTCGTGTTATAGACATGAGATGACAAAGACGAGGTGTCAGGAGACAGGCTTTCATGTCCGACTATTTATCTTTTATATGTTTTACATTTACATCAAATCAAAGGTATTTAAACTATGTGACTACGTGACTATATCAAATATATTTTTACATTATAAAACAGAGAGAAAATATTATTTAGTACCTATATACCCCCTTCTCTCTCTCTCGAGTATTCTAGGAATTCCATAGACGACAAAAACTAACTGCACACACATCGTTATGCATGCTATCTTTAGAATGCCCTTGCTCTTTGTGCACCATGACTGCATGCACGACAATGCACGCGCGAAACCCTTATGTTTTACACAACTACATCTCGTAAGGAATCCGTAGTTCACAGCCAAACTACCAGAATTTCACATTTGCTTACCAAGTAAATTTGGTGTACGACCGTGTATGCAAGTAGTATTCGGGGAAATCAGGACACGTATTTGTCATATCTTTCCCTCCCTTTCATTTACAATATCAGGGACATATTCATCAATTTTAATTTTTTTAAGGAGGTCACTGTACGCTACGCATGAATCATTTTATTATTGTTATTTTTTGTTTTCGTTTGCTTTTTTACGCTTCTTTTGTTTTTGGTTTTTCCCCCAATACATTTTTTTCAAATTATATGTTATTGAAATTTCAGGTGCCCTGTGATCATGCAAGTTCTTGTTGTCAAGCTTAAAGCTTTTTCCTTCACTCAAAAATTTTAATTACTTGTGTTAGCTACAAACGTCTTGTCCTAAGGTATTCTCCTTCACTACAATATAATTAATACAATAAATATTTCAAAGCAATTATGACAAATGAAATTATTTCACAAAATGTCTTCGAAATTTAATCGCTACATGATTTTTCAAACGTTTAAAATGAAAAAGTAAACTTCAATCTAGCCTTGCCATCCCAAATCACTGAGAACTTGGAGTGGTACCCCCCGCCCCGCCCTTGATTGATTCAGACAAGGCGAGTCGGTTATAGATTTGCTTTACACTTACCCGGTAAATAAGTATCTCTATGGTTTAAGAAACTTTCCAAGAGCTCTGTAGACGGATTCCTTACAGTACGTCGTGTGATTTCTATGCTACCCTCCCAGACGTGTCGCATCGGCCGACTGCAGTTTCTCCCGGTACGTAGATAATCAATAATTGGAAAGGGAACAACGATATCACAAACTCCACGAGTTACCTCCCTTACACAGCAAAACCTACTGCACATAATTTTGTCTTTTGAAGAAAATTATGAAAATAAATTTTCGATGTCTGGTCAAAATTGATGATTCTGCAAAAATTTGAAATTTTAATTTTCAACGATCTGTTTATATTTCACATTTGATACCTTATATGTATATATAAGGAATTTCACAACTAACGAAGTAAGTTCAATATCGGACGAATTGAACTACAATGCCCGACTTCAATGAAACATCGAAGTACTTTCACATACTGCATTCTAGATTGTTTGATCAACTAGGTATAAAGGACGAATCTGTGGTCACCAAAGTTCAAGCTCATAGTCCGGCAAATAGCCAAGAACTACGACGTGCGGCAACCCAGCCCGTCTGGTCAATAATCTGGTCTAAAGATCTCCATTCAAATGTACAAAGAACAATTAAGTACGAGCCCACAAATAGTCCCTTTATTGGACGCAAACCCTGTGAAAAATACTGGTATACACATGTCATAGAGAGGAATTATACTACATAACACAGGGCAAGCATCGGCCAACCAGGACTTATCTTAAAACCCGAGACTGTAACCCACGGCTAACAACTACTAGAACTAGGTGTTTCTGCGCGACATTTTTCAAATCAATATACATATTGACATGCTTGAGAAAATCCTTATTGATTTTTTCAGATCATAGATCAGTGTTCAAGTTCATTGATAAGAAAAACTCGGGGGGGGGGGGGTGTTATCCAGTAAGATCGGAAGTCACCAATGTATATGGTATGCTACACTTTCAGTTGCGGGTTGGTATTTTTTTTTTTTTCACAATCTTCAACGGAATGTGGTTTTTTTTTTTTTTCAATGCTGAATGTGTTTTTTCCATGGTCAAGCAATGTCAGACTCAAAATTGATGATTAAGTGCTCATAGCAACATTTGTTTCGGGTTTTTTTTTATATGGTCGGGTTGGGGATGGAAAGAGGTTCCAGTTTTTAGATAACCTCAGAGTAATTCTATACATATACTCGTGGGAAAAGGGGGGGTCTGTAGAAATATTCTCTGGATGTGAAGGGTGGACGCTCGAAATGAGACATAAGAAGGAATATTCCAACTGACTTGCAGCAGTATCTGTCAAATTAAATGTCCTCATTAGGAAGGTGAGAATTAAAGTTTATGTTTTCCTCGTATCAAATAATATTCTCGTCTTACAAGGGTTTTATACATTTGTTTGTTTTGTCTACAAGTATATAGATTCCTCAGGCGCAATATAGTAGGGTGACAAGTTCAATGACAGAGCGAAAACTGTGCTTTATTCCTTTTTGTTGCCGTGTCCATTTTCCTAAAAGGTGTGGGAAAGGTGATTAAAGTAAAAGAGCAATGTCCTAACAGCAATGCGTTCTATCTCTGACAACAGGCATGGTAGAACATCTGTCTGTCCGTTCGTTATACCGAGGATTATGGCTTCATAAAACAATTTCACGAAAGTATAATACGATGTCAAATTAAACATGAAGTATTTTCGGAACTTCTAACTTGGTTCACCATTCAGACACCAAATAGAATTGGCCACCTCGCTGTGAAACTACATGTAAATCGAGAGGATATGGTGGGGGGGGTTATTTCCGAGTAATGACGCGGGACAAAGGAAAAATTATTCGTTAGGACCTACATGAAAATCCATTTGCATTTCTGACGTTTTAATTTCAAAAATGCAATGATCGCTGTGCGATATAAGTCCCCTACCGGCGGCATAAATTTATGACTTGCATCTCTGTTCATCAGTTCATCATCTGCAACAACAGCCATGAAAAGTCTGGGAAACTGAATTCATGAAATTTGCTAAGTCCAAGGGCCATAACTCTTGTGAAAATAAGTCAATCTAAATTAAACTCAAATCTGCATCACATTATAATGTATTCACATACAAAAAATTAGTTCATTATCTGCAATAACAGGCATGAAAAAGTCCGGAAAACTGCAAATTTCATGAAATTTGCTAAGTCCAAGGGCCATAACTCTTGTAAAAATAGGCCAATGGAAACCAAACTCAGAGTTGTTCTGTATCACACTGAGATGTATTCATTTACCAAAAATCAGTGCATTATTTGCAATAGAACCGAAGAGAAGTCCGGAAAACTGAAATTTTCATAAAATTTGCTAAGTCCAAGGGCCATAACTTTTGTAATAATAGGTGAATCAAAAGCAAACTCAAACTTGATCTGTATCATATTGAGATATATCCACATACTAAAAATGAGTTCAATATATGCAACAACAGCGGAAAAAAGTCCGGAAAACTGAAATTTTCATAAAATTTGCTAAGTCCAAGGGCCATTAACTCTTGTAAAATTAGGTCAATCAAAAGCAAACTCAAACTTGATCTGTATCACATTGAGATATATCCACATACCAAAAATGAGTTCAATATATGCAACAACAGCGGAAAAAAGTCCGGAAAACTGAAATTTTCATAAAAGTCCAAGGGCCATAACTTTTGTAATAATAGGTGAATCAAAAGCAAACTCAAACTTGATCTGTATCATATTGAGATATATCCACATACTAAAAATGAGTTCAATATATGCAACAACAGCGGAAAAAAGTCCGGAAAACTGAAATTTTCATAAAATTTGCTAAGTCCAAGGGCCATTAACTCTTGTAAAATTAGGTCAATCAAAAGCAAACTCAAACTTGATCTGTATCACATTGAGATATATCCACATACCAAAAATGAGTTCAATATATGCAACAACAGCGGAAAAAAGTCCGGAAAACTGAAATTTTCATAAAATTTGCTAAGTCCAAGGGCCATAACTCTTGTAAAATTAGGTCAATCAAAAGCAAACTCAAACTTGATCTGTATCACATTGAGATATATCCACATACCAAAAATGAGTTCAATATATGCAACAACAGCGGAAAAAAGTCCGGAAAACTGAAATTTTCATAAAATTTGCTAAGTCCAAGGGCCATAACTCTTGTAAAATTAGGTCAATCAAAAGCAAACTCAAACTTGATCTGTATCACATTGAGATATATCCACATACCAAAAATGAGTTCAATATATGCAACAACAGCGAAAAAAAAGTCCGGAAAACTGAAATTTTCATAAAATTTGCTAAGTCCAAGGGCCATAACTCTTGTAAAATTAGGTCAATCAAAAGCAAACTCAAACTTGATCTGTGTCACATTGAGATATATCCACATACCAAAAATGAGTTCAATATATGCAACAACAGCGAAAAAAAGTCCGGAAAACTGAAAATGGGACAGACGGACAGACGGACAGACAGACAGACAGACGGACGGACAGACAGACAGACCGAGAGGAAACTAAGAGTCCCCTTCGGCGTTGCCGGTAGGGGACTAATAACGGAGCGGATCCCTAATCATCAACAGGATCTCTGATGACGTCAGAAAGGTTATACATACGCCTAGTTTCAGTACGCATCGACATATCTCAAATACTTCAGGTAAAAATAAACTTTTCATCGTGTAAACTTTACGCAAGACTTGGTAATAAGTTAATAGGAGTCTCCAAAGATAACGTACACGTGTTATGTCTACTTTCTTGCTTTGCATTTTCTCTAGATTTATGGAGCGAAGGTCATTCAGTTTTGGTGATATCACTTGTACAAACCAGTCACTATTTTGACCTCGTTTTTATGTAGGAAAAATTTTGAGAAATCTCTTAGCTTTGTGTCATGATAAATTCATAACGAATGCGTTCGATCAAATGTCTTCGAGAGATGTCAAAACAATTTTCATTTATCCGTTTAGTCATTCATTTCAATCTTTATTTCTCTATGAACTTACTATTATTTTCTTATCTGTAACCGTTTTATCATGACAATAAATTATTACACTTTTTTCTAATTACATAAATTGAGAATCCGCTCGTCATGGCACGTGTACTTTCCCATGCTAATCAAGATTCATTTATATGTCATGTAACATCCCGCATGTCAATTACAGATCATATTTCAACATGCGCGTTCGAGGCTGGTATGCAAAATGGTGTCGCGTCAGTAGGTCACTGTGTCATTAGGTCTACGGCGCATGATCGACGGGTGTGTATGCAGGTACGAGTTATCCTTCTTTTGTCGATAACGAGAAAAAGGGGGGGGGGGCAATGAGGGGATTCCTTGTACATTCAAAGGAACAATCTTTTGATTTTTTGATATATATTTATCAAGTCCATTATATCAGAACCACTAAATAACAATAGTATGGTATTGTATGTAATTGTCACAGTGAAAGCCAATAAGAGATGTAATAAAATTAAGACCAGGAAGAAATCCATAAATACTGTTCATGGTAAAATTTACATATAATTTTCGCAAATATTTATTTGTTCATCATCTTCTTTCTTCACTTCTACCATACTTTTCCCCCAGAATTACAATTCATAGTTTTTACTTCAATGACAAGGAGACATTGAAGTAGTAATGATCTATAAAACCAAAGTGTTTTCACATTCTATATCCTAATAACAAGTGCTTGATTTTTGACGATATTTTTACCAAAGAAAATAAGGTAATCGTAGGTAACGGGCCATTTTCCATTCTTTAATTATGGTCATACATCTGTTTGATCATGCGGTCGGCTAAACACCCGATTGTTTGCAGGTATCTTTATGCTGCTTCTTTTTCTTTCTGTAAAATTAACCTAATGTGACTTTGTAATGAGTGGATATGAAGAATCCCTTCATTTCATTCTTATCAGAATATTAACCTTTATATATAATATAATCATTCTCGAACAAAAACCCTCAGGATAATTCTACAATAAGGATGACCTTTCCTCAAACTCCACATCAAGCGTCAACGTCCTCCCGCCTTGATCGATACGGCTCAATGCCAAAGGCTTGTAACGGTACGACACGGCACAGCTCAGAGAACCAGATTTGCTTCACGTGGCCTGAAATGACTCCCACCTATATGTACCTAAGACATTGTCTGTAAGGCTAGTAACGGTACGGCACAGCACAGAGAACCACAGACTGACTTCACGTGGCCTGAAATGACTCCCTGCTATGTATAAAAGACATTGTCTCTAAGGCTAGTAACGGTATGGCGCAGGACGGAGAATCGAAGATTGACTTCATGTGGCCTGAAATGACTCCAAGACTTTGACTGTAAGGCTAGTAACGGTATGATACAGTACAGAAAACCTGTAATTGGCTGCACGTGGCCTGAAACGACTTCCGACCTGCTATTTATCAAAGACTTAGTACTACAATGTACAAAGAACCTGAATTTGGTTGCGCGTGGCCTGACATGACAGTTTCTCATCATATACATGTACTATATAACATACTATTCTAAGACTCCCCATCCTTCAGTGACCCGTCACCACGGCTATGTACAGAGAACCAGAGATTGTCTCTTCGTGGCCTGAAATGACACTTCCGTCAGTGACCCCGTCATCACAGGTATGTACAGAGAGCCAGAGATTGTCTCCTCGTGGACTCGATCTGTCAAAGACCCCGTCACCACGGCTATGTACAGAGAACCAGAGATTGTCTACTCATGGCCTAAAGTGACTCGATCCGCCATTGACCCCGTCATCACAGATATGTGCAGAGAACCAGAGATTGTCTCCTCGTGGCCTGAAATGACTCTCGATATGTCAGTGACCCGTCACCACAGGTATGTATAGAGAACCAAAGACTGTCTCCTCTTGGCCTGAAATGACTCGATCCGTCAGTGACTCCGTCACCTCGGCTATGTACAGAGAACCAGAGATGGTCTCCTCGTGTCCTGAAATGTCTCTCCATCCGTCAGTGACCCGTCACTACAGATATGTACAGAGAACCAGAGATGGTCTCCTCGTGGCCTGAAATGCTTATCGATCCGTCAGTGACCCGTCACTACAGATATGTACAGAGAACCAGAGATTGTCACATCGTGGCCTGAAATGCCTCTCGATCCGTCAGTGACCCCGTCACTACAGCTATGTCCTGCCATTAACCTTATATATCGACTAGATCATAATAGGAATGTAATAGCCGGACCTGTATTGTACATAACAGACTGTATTATAGACTTCAGCATTTAGTAATCTAGTTACACGAGCAGATTAGAGGGTTTTTATACCTTCAAAGGAAAATTTCCAGGAATAGAATTTATTGAAGAGTTCAAATGAAGACAAATGTCACATAAAAGTGTTCGATGAATGGGTAGTACATACGAATTAAAGTTTCTCTACGAAATGATTACCGTACTTATGGATCTCACTAAAAGTTTTGTTTGTTTGTTTGTTTTTCTTTTTTTGTAAAACTAAATCATAGGCGTCCACGATCATTTAATATACAAGTCCATTTCAATACAGACGGACAGACGGAAATCAACCCTTCAATTTTTAACTCCCCATCAATATCGAAACCTATACACATCGTAACAAAATCTGGCTTACTGAAGGATCGTTTTGCTGGAGTTTTTGCATGAAAAATATCAGTAAGAGGGGTTTCTTCATACTACGATTGTACATATGTACACTATCCAAATCCCCACCTCCACCCATCTCCCAAAACCACATCTCTGAACTCTGAACCCGCGAATTATTCCTAAGTATAAGAGTACTGTATTTCTGTGTATCTGTGTCCGTGTAAAAAGGTTACGTAATGTGTGTCATCTAAGATATCAATATGTTATAACCATCACGACAATGGCGATATGTAGGACGAATTTTTGTGTACATATTATGTAATTTTTTAAGTGCACAATCATGTATTCTTATGATATCTGCAGTACACGTGAGAGGTATCTTAATAATTCTACGAATTAATGGACGGAAGTCACTCTAGTCAAACTGCTCTGTTAAATATTCTAGGTACTGTAAACCGTGTTTTATTCGCGAGTGTTTTATTTTCGCGATATTTGCGAGATCCTTCGATTCGCGAATAATATGTTCTAACACATGTGTAGTAAGGTACGTATACATACGATTTCGCGAAAATAACACGACGTGAACAAGTCCGCGAACATAGGATGTCTCGAATTAAATATGCCTTGAATAAGATCTTCCTTGAAAATTCTGGACATAAACTTCATAATGGAACCACAAAATAGTGTGTACCATCAGAATCCGCGATTTTGGTACGGATGTCTGTCAGCTCCAGTCCCTGTTAACCCCCATCACCCCATCCCTTTTTTTTTCCGGTTTTAGTGGTTATATTCCATTCTATCAAAAAAGAGTGAGTGACGTACGAGCTGACAGACATCCGTACCAAAAGTACACGTTTTTCTCCTCTTTGGTACCTATTTCTACTAGACTGGTACAACATGCATTCTGTCATGCAGGTCCTTACTGTATAACCTTACCTGATGGAGAGTGAGACACAACCTGCACTGACTCATGGATTGATCTACTGACTCATCGTGGGACAGTAACAAATCGCTGCTCAATTTTTGTATTACAAATAGAATCAGAGACTACTCCAATCTTTTTATCTACAAAGTATATCAGCTGCTACATCATATAAAGAGTCTGTCTGTCTGTATGGCTGTCCGTCAGTCCGACACATGTTCGTTTTCCTGAGTGATATCATTTAGTTGTGATTACAATTTGGTCAAACTAACAACATATGACATCTTGCTTGAATGCACACAGGAACGTTTCATTATAATGGGAAGGGTATGTGCGGAAATGAGGATGTGTTCAAAATCACTTTTTTTCGAAATCAACCTCTAACCAAGACTTATTTTGGAAGTCAACCTCACAGGAGACTAGACGATTACAGGTATACATGGTATACATGGTACCTGCCTCATACAACTGCAAACTTTCTTGTCTTTAATCTAAAATTAGTAAGCGGATATCGACACTTCATTGATCTTGTCAACCAATCGATCAGCGCGGTCTGGCAGACGGTCCTACTCTGTATGAGCAAAAACAAAAATTAAACTTTCCTTTCACTGACCACACCAGATTTACGTTTCACGCGTGATCCAACACTCGGTTATTTTTCATAATGCATATATTTCAATATATAAATGAAATGTGCAAGTATTAGAATAATGTTTGAATGAACAACTTCACTAAAAACGTTCGTCCGTTTTGTGAATCATCACAGACGGACAGGCGTATGGAAAACGGAACTACCTGTAAGATGGGATTGTACTATACGCAGATCAAAGGTACTTTCTAGAAACCTACTGGACCCAAATATGTTTTTCTTTTTTTTATTGGGGGAGGGGCGTGGTTAAGGGGATATATAATACTAGATCCGCCCATGGTTTCTGTATCTTCATGCTAAGTCATGGTTTCTTCTCACTGTATTTTGCAATCTTCCTACTTTAAGATTCGTCATTTCACGTGACAACATTATAAAATATAATTGCAAAATTCCACTTACAAAAACAATAGGATGTACGTCAGAGAAATGGGAACCTTTACCTATTGACATCTCAATTGTTTTTCCATGAACGTGTTCTGATTTCTAAAAGTGTTCGTGCATTTCGTGTATGCGACTAAATGTAGAATAGAGAGACATTTTTCTGTTACTTGGCTCCTTTCCATGGTCATGTGAAAATTGAATTTCCACAGCGAGTTTGAACAAACGTTGTATTCTATCACCTTTTCAGACATGCAAGAAATTTCATTAATTCATTAGGCATGCATTGGAAATTTGCGGACTGTAAAATCCTCGCATTTTTGCAAACAAATAAGTTCGACACAGTGAAGAATTACACAAATGTAGTTAAACAATTGACCTTCATAGCCTACTCTGACATTCAAATACTTATTTAACTTGTTTATTGATAGTCAACCTAAAATATTTTAGGTTGACAATATATTAATTCATTTATTTAAACTTGAATTGAATACGTTTATATTTCAAACCATGACAAAGTACCAAAAAGGAGATTACCAAATTATCGAATAAAACCTGTATTTGAAGGAGGATGGATTACAAAAGTTATACGAGTAAAGCACAGGGTACGACGGAGTGTTCGACATGTTCAAGGACATAAATATCGTCCTATTTTCTAACCTGTAAATGTAAATGCATCACTTTGACACGAAAAAGTCACTGAAATTTTCTGCAAATTTTGTACATAAATGACCTAAGAAACTTAAGTGTGAAATTTAAATATAAACCAGTTGAGATGGACATGCAGACAAATTGGATGAAAATGTTCTCACAGGTTGAAGTGGTCCTCGTGTACCGTTTTGCTTTACATGCTGCAACATTCCTGGTAGGTTTGTTTTGGGGGAGTTTTTTTTTCAGTTGTGAAAGTAAAATCGAGTGAGTTGAAGGTCAAACATGAAAGAATTGTTTTATTTATTACAACCAGAGATCATTGACATGGAATACAATACAGTACACAAATAAACAAACATCATCTATCTCGAGTTTTAAAGGGCATCTGAATCCGTTCCAAGAAAACCTTTCAGTTTTAAAATAGAAAACGCGCATTGGGTTCTTTTAATATAAAATTAGATAGGGTTTTTTTTTGTACTTACGGTGAGTGACTCCCTTTTCCTACCGCTCGTCACAAAGGAGAAACCTTGAGTTTCAATGGCAACTCCTGTCTTCTGTACGTGTTCTTCAACATACCTGAAAAAGATGAAGAGAAAAATAACACCTTCAATCAAAATGTCAAGGTCAGCTTTGTTTTCAAAAGAAAATTACACTGATCGACCGTTCAGGTAAAGTTGATCGTTGACTCCATACGAACCACAAAATCAATACTTGTTATGATGAAGGAACCTGCAACGGCATTTTCCAAGAAATCATTTATATACGAGTTTTCAAAACTCGGTGCAAAATATCATATCTTAAAGCAGCAACATCAATTTCTTCCGAAAGTACAGCACTGGTAAAGTACAGCAATGACAGAGTACAGCAATGATAGAGTATACCCAGTAGCACTGATGAAGTATATAGCACCGAGAGAAGTTTTTCTATTTAAGTTTTCAGATTTACTTCACAGGAACCACCCTTTTGACCCGACATATTGGGTTACCATAACAACCCAATTCAAATCTTCGAAAATGCGCCTTCCGTCATCAGAGTCACACTACTTTCCATTTTATCCTGTTTTCTATTCCACTTACACCTAATTTTCGATCATTCAACGCACTTTTCATTTCATGCAATCTCGTTTTCCAAGAGCAACCTGCTTTTGGTAAAATTCGATATTACTTCATCTTGATTTACTTAGTTTCTACAATCTGTACACATATACTGATAATCTGTAGTAACATATGCTATCATGCACTGACGCACGATGCAATGAAGGTGAACAGTTTACACTGGTGTCTAGGTTTTGCAAGAGCATAACATTTCTATGAATTTATCGTGTCTAAACTGTATACGATTATGATTTATGAATATTTTCAAAACCAGGTATATCTGTCGCCAGTGAATGATTGTTTTCGTTCAAAGAGCCTCAGAGTTGTGACTAAATATGTAACCTTGAAGGTGACATTGACCCTCGTTGGGTATCAAGTTTGTTCATACCTTTAACATCTAATGTACATCACGGATGTTAAAACCAGACAGGTCACAGATGGCAGACTTTGAGAAAGTACTTACAACTTACCAGATATTTCATTTTTAGATTTGTTGAAATTAACATTATTACGAGGGCTGATTGATATGTTGTGAGCCTCGTAACTTATCAGACATTTTGCATTATTTTTCTACATAATCCCCTTCAGTATTTATACACTTTTGCCTTCGGTGTTTAAGGGCCTCTATACCACTTTTAAAGAACTCCTTATCTCGAGTGGTTAGAAAGCCACTCACTGCAAGTATGACGTCATCATCAAACTGAAAGTGGGTACCAGAAATAGCTGCTTTCAGTTTCGGGAATAGATGAAAGTTTGATGGAATAAGGCGGATGCTCAATCAAATTAAAGCCGCATTTACGAATGTCAACCATGACAGTGACAGACTTGTAAACATGAGCATTGTCCTGATGGAACAACACACCTTTAACTACTAACTTTTACGACGCGCTTTAATATTTTCCCGTAACTGTGTCAGAAGTAAAGCATAGTATGTGCCATTGATTGTTTATCCTTTTCGGAGATGATCTATCAGCAGAATACCTTCTGCAACCCAAACTGTCGAGGCTGAGAACATATCAATCAGCCCTCGTATATTTAATACAATAAAGTTTAAAAATCTCACCAGACCGAAGCCTGTCTGGTATATCTGGTGAATTTTGGATTGAATGTAAATTGATAGATACAAGGTCTTTGAAAGCATCACTCCCAGACGAACGGACCGACGGACATATAAATATTGGTAATATGCCTATGTCTCGATCATTATGAACAATGAACGAGTTCGACATGAAGAAACGGGTTGATTCAGAATACCAAACTGATCTATTATCATTTTCTCGCTGTATTTCAAAAGGCGTATCTCGTTACAACTAAGATATTTTTACATTTAATATTGACTGGAGAGTGCCTCAGAGATAATATCCTATTATACTCAACTATCATACGAAATTACATATTCTACGAGATTACAATCAACCATCTTAATATGTCCCTACTATTTTCAAATGTAACCGTGGAAACTAAAATTCGTTTGAAGAAAGGAACCCAACATACTCGATAACAGCAAACAAGGACATTTCGACCACACCCATCTCGCACCCCTCCCATCGTTACATTTTGTCACCCGTGATAGGTATGCAGGGTAGGTAAATCTATGTAGATGGGATGGTTTGAGGGTGAATCATGTTCCTGACGTCTCTTTGTTGCACACTTTCAGCTGTGCTCGATCTATCTGCTACGACCGACAGAGGAACAAAAGCGAAACGTGATAGACAAAGGGAAAAGAACGTGTAACATGTTGTACAATAATGACACTTGTCTCTAAACTTTCCTTTATCTGCGACAAAGACCATAAAAACCAATATGATGGGGTCATAGGTTAGGGAAGACTACATCGCATACATCTTTTTAGTAGGGCTGGGACGATACGGGTCTCGAGCGTATCGATACGTATCACGATATAGTGCCTACGATACGATATGTATCACGATATTTCTTATGTATATTGCTATAATGAGGATTCATGAATTTATGTAATCCCCCTCTCCCTTTTTCAATACACGGAATTACATTTTATATCTCTCTTTTCAGTTCCCCTTCCTATTTGAATAATCCTAGACTGAATTTTTTTTCCATGAGGAAATCTTATTTAAAAGTATAACAATCATAACGCACGCTCCTTTCTCTATAATATTGAAAGGATTACAGCATAATTGTTCTTTAAATGTTTTTGATTTTATTCGATGGATACATCCTGCACTTTGATTTTTTTAGGATAAACGGTTTTCCGTCTCTGTACGTTTTATTCTATGTACATGTATAAACAAAATTTTGAGAGAGAGAAAGAGAGAGAAAGAGCATGTGCGTTAACCACGTGGAGGTAATCTACTAATCTTTGATGATTTTATCCTCGAGTGAAAGTTGTCGCTGACGTGAATAGAAAATATAATAGATATATAAAGATCGTAGTAGACAGACGTTTTTCCCTTCTTCATCAAAAGGCTGTTTCCGACGTTCAATCAAGGATTGACACGAGTCGATTTTATATTAAAAATTTACAAAGTTAAGTAACTACGATTTCAGAACTCTTTTATGAAATCATCATAAATTGAAAAGATTTAGGTCGAATGCCAGTATCTCAAAATGAATGGATCATGCACGCATGAATAGCTACTGGACATAAGTTTCACGTCGGTCTCACTCTCATCCACTCTATGATCCATGCAGACATCAGGTACTTTCCCTGGACAATAGTATATTACAAAATTGTAAATATCAAGATCGCGTTAGATACGGATTCTGAAAACTTTACTTTCGCCGCTTTAAACTTTTAAACGAACATGAGTTTGAGTAGACAAATACCTGTAGGATTCCCGCTAGCCGCGGAAACGGACAACGACACGGACCAACAAGTGTCGTTGGCCGTTTCTGCGGCTAGATTCCCGCAAACCACAGGCTGGATATATGCATTTCTAAAAAAAATTTAGAAGCGCATACGCATATCAAGGCGATCTTTCCGCCTGTACCGCGAACAAAACTGACAATTATACTGTAATGCGTTGTGCGAATTGCATACTATCTGGAGCAAACATAGGAAGATTAGTAAAGAAAAACATCTTTACCCTTTTAAGTCAATAAGTCACACGTTTTAGTTAGCCCGAAGCTTTCAATCGACGAAGTTGCCCAGCGTTTTCGTGCCTTTGAATGGAGTTAAAAATGGGTCCGGATATCGCGATATAGCTCCAACGAATCGATACGCGTATCGTGGAACACCGTATCGCGATTAATCGATATATCGATGTATCGTCCCAGCCCTACTTTTTAGCTATAAGACTATAAGATATTCAAAAGAATAGGTCTCACTTTTTTTCTTTTTTTTTTTTATTTCAGACCCCCCCCCCAACCCATCTTGGTCTAATATGTTATATATGCACAATATTTTTAAAGATTTGAAATTCTACAGGAGGAGGATCAGACTGACAGACGGTTTGACAGAACCCCCCCCCCCCCCCCCCCCCCACTTCCTAAGAAATTTCCACGAAAGTGCAAACTTTAATGTTCCAAATGAAGTATTCAAAGAAACATCCTGTTGACCTTCAAAGATAAATACAACCTTCGACTTGATAACGTCAGTAATTTCTTCCCGAGTGACTAGAAATAAAATGTCATACTGAAATTCCATGCTCATTAGATAGACGGACAGAGTGACAGAAGACAGACATACTAGTAATCAGTTATCACGATGCCCCACGGACGTAAATCAAATATTCCTTTGCTTGGCCTTTGTATCTATCGTTTCTCAATTGATGTTGGCTATCATACGATTCATTTGAAAAGGAAGAAGCAACATTTCGGGAATTTTTGGCCAGCGCTCACGTGACCAATCACTTCCTGATACAATCTTGTGACTGATATGTTAGTTACAGATATACAGGGAGCGGAGTAAAAAATAACTGATAAATTTCTCGCATATCCTGTGTAAAATATAACTTGGCCTTCAGTCTTTATCCGCCTTTACTTCAGATAATATTTCCCTCATATTCTAAAAGCTTTTAACAGGGGATAAGTTTCTTTGAACCTGAAACGGTCAGAAACACAAATGCACAAGTATTTAAAAGAAATTGTCTTTTGAATAATGTGAAAATAAATATATCTAAGTTCCATTAATATCGTCCTAATTTATATTTTACTAGATTAACGTCCGTCTTCTTTTATGATTATTTTATCCGATGTTACAGATAACTACAGTGATTGCTGGTACATTCTTTTAAAAGTCATTCTCATATTTTCTTTAAAGTTCATGAAATAGTACATTAATTTTAATTTACGTTATCAACATCAAAGAGATTTCCGCAAATTACAAGTACATCATTTATCGTCGTCTTTTGTACCGGAGCGGAGGTGAGGGTGCGGGAGGGGGGGGGGGGGGTAAACGTGTAAAAGCTCGGTTCATTAATATTTCAGGGATAGATTTCGACATGATCTTTAATTAATTTCAATTTAATTCTCGTAATGAATCATACATAAGACGATGCTCGTACACTATGAACTCATTTCATTTATATATATAATTTTTTTATTTCGTCAAAAACTAGCTTCAACTAAACCTAGGACAAACCCCACCCAGATCACAAACGTAAATGGTAGGTGAACACGGGATTTCATCAAATATTTACAGGCTGTTAAACAATCACGGGGACTATTGGCGTATGACCCAGCTGTGACGAAATACGTTAGGAATGCAGACATACTTCTTATACTTCCCCGACCTTTACTTCTTCTCAACTTACATACAGAGGGGCGTTTTTTTCAATTTTTTTTCTCTTTTATTTTCATAAGCCGGGAGGGGGGGGTTAGAAAAGCGGGACAGAACTATATGTACATTCCCTCAACAGAGGTAATATATGCAAAGAGTCAGCATAATCATATCCCCCACCTCTTTTTTTTTTTTTTTTTTTTTTTTTTTTTGACTACCTTATTGGAGCGTGTAATAAAAATTTGGGGACCTTGAAAAGTTGTCTAAAAGGGATTATTGTTGCCATCCTGTACCTTCTTCTGCCTGAGATACGTTCTGGATTGTAAATTCACAACACTAGGTCATAAAATCGACCTGTCTGGTCCGCCTCTCTACGTCTTGGTCCAAACAAAAGAATCTATATCTAGAAAATTCCATGTCCTACCAAGCAATAAATTAATAAATTTTAAATAATACCCCCCAATACACAAAAGATTGGTGCTTAATTAACATGAGGAATCTAGAAAGGGAACGAGACAAATTATCATAACTTGAAATCAAAAGAGGAGGGGAGGGTGTTTTTCAATATACAGTGCATATTTGGGAATTTACAACCCGTATAAATGTCTTTTTATTATTTAAATCGTCTTAAAACAGTATAATAAGGAAGTATAGATTGTAATAACGACGTAGAAGAACTGATCACATATTTATAACATGAACAAGACATATAAACGTGTGACCTCTGTCTGTTGACCTCCGACGACCCTGAGAAGTATAGACGTTTTATAACAGGCAAAATTTCAAAATCAGCAAATACAAACCTACAACCATTTTCCCTACAGCTAGAATATTTTATCTCTTTCTTTTCATAGTCAGTACCTTCTTTTCTTCCTCCGTGTAATTCACCATTGTTGTCCGACCGGTGTTTCCACACTAACTCCCCGGCTAATCAATAACGGTTTTTTTTTTCTACACTCGCCGACCGTACGGTCCCCACACCATACTGTCACATACCGGGGGTAAAAGTGAACCATCTCACTCCATTATTTGTCCCTTTGTACCTCGTCTCACCACCCTCACCTAAGTCACTCTATGGTAACTTCAAACAAACACTTACTAGTAAAGCCGTCCTAGCCGGGCCTGGCAGTCAGCTGGCTTGGCAAGAAATCAGCTGATTCAGCGCTATCCGCATATACTATATACTGAGGCCAAGCATTTAAATTCCCTGTTTAACAGTGAACGAGATCCGCCCAGACTTGTTGTAAGCACAGAAAATGGACGCAGTAAGACGTAAAATCGTAATTAAAATAACTACTGTGGTAAAATTAGATTGTAGAAGCATGAAGTATAGATTAACCTGTGTTATATTAGCGGAGGTATAGGCCTCTGTACAGAGGAAAACATTATCATAATACATTCTTGATTTGTTCGCATATTGATTTATGATACGTGGAAATATTTCACAGTTAAGTAGGGGAGGATCGATGATTTGCTTTACTCGTTTTTGTAAAGAACATCGTGATGACGTGTTGGTTCCGTGATATTTTTCAGCATTTTATTCCATTCCATTTATTTTTCCTTCATTTCCTTCAGATATCATCAAGGGGGCGTGACTAAATTATTGAATTATGCAACGCCCTAATCAGTCCCGAATTTACTAACTTTTTTTATAATCTACGAACCAATTTCTACTGATTTCTTTAATATATCTTGCGAATTTTAATCTTTATTTTTTTCAAAGCGTGTCGGACAATTTTCAGTTTAAACTTACATATTGTACAACCTTCTTTTCAGATTCGTGTTATGGTTGAATTGCATTCGTGAACTTTCTTTTGATTTGATATGTTATTCCACGCAGATTTCATCACCGATTGTTATGTTCATGTATAAAAATTAACTTCCCTTTACGTACGCGTAATTCTTAACTTTGTCCTGAAATCAGGACACTATTGTCAGTTCTCTATTTATAATGATGACAAGGAATAGAATAGAGCACTCTTTCAACTCTGATCAAGTCAAAAGCCCCCCCCCCTAGTTACCCCATCCCTTTAACTAGAGGCTCTAAACTTCAGAAGTTACCTAGATAGAAATTTTACTTCTATTCTTATCAAAAGCATTGAGGACTGACTACTTTCTAAACCCTAACAAACTTTTTATTTGATTTTTTTTAATCTGCCGTTATCTTAATGCAGGATTTGGTTTGGGGAATTTCTAACAATGTTCCATTTCAATTCCCTTTGGGCGAGGTAGGGAGGTAGGGAAATATTATATTTTTCTATTTAGATTCTTTTTAAGTTGACATCAAACATTAATAAAGCCTACGCTCACGCAGCAAGATACGCCCGTTGGGATTTTTTTCACAACATCAAAATATCTAAGTCCCATAACTCCATAAGGACAAATTGGATGAACCTTAAAATCGAAAGGCGGCTTCCTCTTCATAGTCTGATCAAAATGTACAAATATCATGAAAATCTGTTGACACATATTCAAGTTATTGCGTTCCATGCACCTATATTTTGCCCTTAGCTTAACATGTATGTGCATATAACCCCCCCCCCCTTCCTATTACACACAATATCTCGCTTATGCGACCAAAAAATTAAAAACCCGTTACATATGTCAAACAGCATCCTTTCTACCTTAAGTATACAAAATTTCAAAACATTTCGACCAGAAATAGATTTTTAAATAATTTTTATCTATTATAGTATATTTTCACTGTATTTTAAAATATCTAAGTCCCATAACTCTGTAACGACATATCTATTGAACCTGAAAATCGAAAGGCGGCTTCCTCTCCACAGTCCAATCAAAATGTATGAATATCATGAAAATCCGTTGACGCATATTCAAGTTATTGCGTTCCATGCGCCTATATTTTGCCCACAGCTTAACATGCATGTGCATATTACCCCCCCCCCCCTTCCTATTACACACAATATCTCGGTTATGCGACCAAAAAATTAAAACCCGTTACATATGTCAAAGAGCATCCTTTCTACATGAAGTATACAAAATTTCAAAACATTTCGACCAGAAATAGATTTTTAAATAATTTTTAAATATTTTAGTATATTTTCACTGTATTTTAAAAATCTAAGTCCCATAACTCTGTAACGACATATCGAATAAACCTGAAAATCGAAAGGCGGCTTCCTCTCCACAGTCCAATCAAAATGTATGAATATTATGAAAATCCGTTGACGCATATTCAAGTTATCGCATTCCATGCGCCTATATTTTGCCCTTAGCTTAAAATGTATGTGCATATAACCCCCCCCCCCCCCCCCTTCCTATTACACACAATATCTCGGTTATGCGACAAAAAAATTAAAAACCCGTTACATATGTCAAAGAACATCCTTTCTACTTGAAGTATACAAAATTTCAAAACATTTCGACTAGAAATAGATTTTTAAATAATTTTTAAATATTTTAGTATATTTTCACTGTATTTTAAAAATCTAAGTCCCATAACTCTGTAACGACAAATCGGATGAACCTGAAAATCGAAAGGCGGCTTCCTCTCCACAGTCTGATCACTATGTATAAATTTCATAAAAATCCGTTGACGCGTATTCAAGTTATTGCGTTCCATAGGCGGACGGACAGACGGACAGACGGACAGACGGACGGACGGACGGACTTCGCCATACCATAATACGTCCCGTCAAATGACGGGCGTATAAAAATTAGCTACTCGTTTGTCTGCTGACGAAAGACGTCAACAAAAGAATGTACCAGGAATATGCACTTTCATTATTTTAGCCCCCCCCCCTCTCTCTCTCTCTCTCTCTCTCTCTCTCTCTCTCAGCTAAGATCATTGACATCAACTTCTCTAATTTCTAGGAAGAATATTGATTAAAAGCAATATATATATGCAAGAAACGCTTTCGGTTAAAAACAATAAAATCAAGGTCGAACATGAGATAGAGTTAATAGCAAAGTGGCAAATTAGAGAGGTTCAGATCTTTTTCTACGTGTTTCGTGACTTACATGAGAGGATGAAGATCTATAAACTTAATGTACCTGGCAATACCACAGGGGCATTGTCCTTTACATCAACTAACATCTTATAGACATCTATATGAAGGTCATACAACTTATGTATTATACAAGGGTTGATTGATATGTTGCGAGACTCGGCTTTCTGGGTTGCAGAAGGTATTCTGCTGATAGATTATCTCTAAAAAGGACAAACAATACAATGCTTCACTTCTGACACAGTTACGGGAAAATATTAAACTTAAGCGCCGCACAAAGCTCACTAGTTAGAGTGTGTTGTTCCATCAGGACAATGCTCCTGTTCACAAGTCTGTCACTGCCATGGCTGTCATTTATGATTGCGGCTTTAATTTGACTAAGCATCCGCCTTATTCACTTGATCTTGCTCCATCAGACTTTCATCTATTCCCAAAAGTTGAAAACTGAAAGCAGCTATTTCTTGTACCCACTTTCAATCCAATGATGACGTCCTCCTTGCAGTGGATACCTTTCTGACCAGTAAAGATAGGGAGTTCTTTAAAAGTGGTACCGAGGCCCTTAAACACCGGTGGCAAAAGTGTATATATACTCTAGGGGATTATGAAGAAAAATAATTCAAAATGTCTGATAAAATTCAAATCCGTAAATACGAGGCTCATAACATATCAATCAGCCCTCGTACTGTATTGCTATAATATGTATTGATTTTTTTATCAGGAAGAAAAACGACTGTACTTGTAATAATCATTAATCTTGTGAGTCTGACCAAAACACATTCTTTCAAAATCAAAATCGCGACAGCAAAATTATTTACAGATTATCTGAATGATACTGAATAAATTCAGAATAATCATAACGGTTTTGGCGATCTTGACCTTACATTCAATGACCTTGGAGAGGTGTCCTCAATCATATCAAGGTCATGAGGATTCCCAATTCGGTCCTGGTGCAGGATATGTTATGACCCAGACAAGACATCACCATGTCTATATGTTCTCTACTTGTCAAATAAGACTTTTCTTGGAGGTCAAGACACTGTAGCACTGAATTTGTCCACGACAAAACTTCTGTGATGCAGGGAAGCCATGGACAAGACCGGGTAAGATTCCAAGATAGTCTCAATTCTAAATCAAATCGTGCAAGAATGATCTCATAATATTTTTTTTTTTTTTTTTTTTTTTGGTGGGGGGGGGGGGGGGGGCGGAGGGGTAATATCTGAGTAAGCTGAGGTAATCATCATCAGCTCTTTGTTTTTTGGTATCTTTCGAACCATGTTATCATCTGCATTTTTAGTATCATCCAATTCTCATTAGCTCTTTCTTGCTATGAGTTATGCTAGGATGATATTTCATCAACTCTCATATTTTTGTAATATTTTAAAAGACGCATATTGTCCAAAACGGATGGGCATGAATTTTGTTGCTCATTTTTTTATGTGGATTGCATAATATATAAAAGATGATTATAAAAATGTTGATCTGTTGACGCCAAGTAAATATCAAACAGTCAAAGTGAAACAGAATAGCATATTGACCAAAGTATTCATACATGTATTGTCTACAATACAAGCATTTCAGATTTTATAAAATTTTGATAAAGGATGGTAGATTTGGGTGAGAACTTTATTGGCTTTTCCCAAGAAAATACAATCTCGAAGGAACACTTCCCAATTTTCAGCAGCTTTAAAGTATATGATATTTTCATCTGACAGCACCAAAGTATCAGCACTTGATACCCTTACAAAGTCGTTGATATTTTCGAACACTCGTGTTTCAACACACGCTCTACTTGTGACGCACGAAGCATGGAGCGCGCTTTGAACATGATATACCTGCATTTGCCCATTAAAAATATCAAATACCTAGACCAATGTACATAATTCTAACACAAACCAAAGGTAAAATACTTCTTTCCTTTGTCATACAATAATATGGCTTACCTGATTATATCCGCTTTGTTTGCCGTCAGATATTTCTGTCGATTCAGCAAACTACGAGGAAAGAAGTATTACTCTCGATACAAATGCTAACTACACATGATAAAGCCGACAGCCAGTGATCAATAAGCGTGAAATGCCGCATTAATTGGGGGTCGTCTGGGCTTTCACCTGCTGGAATGATAAGGTAGACCATGTCTGCATGTATACACAAACGATGGGCGTGTACACGGGGGTCGTCTGTGGGTTCGCCTGCTGGAATGATAAAGTAGACCGTGTACACGGAAGGGGGGGGGTGTTCGTCTGGGCCTTCACCTGCTGGAATGATAAGGTAGACCATGTCTGCATGTATACACAGACGATGGGCGTGTACACGGAGGTGGAGGGGGTGTTCGTCTGGGCTTTCAACTGCTGGAATGATAAGGTAGACCATGTCTGCATGTATACACAGACGATGGGCGTGTACACGGAAAGGGGGGGGGGGGTGTTCGTCTGGGCTTTCACCTGCTGGAATAAGGTAGACCATGTCTGCATGTATACACAGACGATGGGCGTGTACACGGATGGGGGGGGGGGTGTTCGTCTGGGCTTTCACCTGCTGGAATGATAAGGTACACCATGTCTGCATGTATACACAAACGATGGGCGTGTATACGGGGGTCGTCTGGGCTTTCGCCTGCTGGAATGATAAGGTAGACCATGTCTGTATACACAAACGATGGGCGTGTATACGGGGGTCGTCTGTGGGTTCGCCTGCTGGAATGATAAAGTAGACCGTGTCTGTGTACACAGACGATGGGCGTGTACACGGAGGGGGGGTGTGTTCGTCTGGGCTTTCACCTGCTGGAATGATAAGGTAGACCATGTCTGCATGTATACACAAACGATGGGCGTGTATACGGGGGTCGTCTGGGGGTTCGCCTGCTGGAATGATAAAGTAGACCGTGTTTGTGTACACAGACGATGGGCGTGTATACGGGGGTCGTCTGTCGGTTCGCCTGCTGGAATGATAAAGTAGACCGTGTCTGTGTACACAGACGATGGGCGTGTACACGGAGGGGGGGGGGGGGTGTTCGTCTGGGCTTTCACCTGCTGGAATGATAAGGTAGACCATGTCTGCATGTATACACAAACGATGGGCGTGTAAACGGGGGTCGTCTGGGGGTTCGCCTGCTGGAATGATAAAGTAGACCGTGTTTGTGTACACAGACGATGGGCGTGTACACGGAAGGGGGGGGGTGTTCGTCTGGGCTTTCACATGCTGGAATAAGGTAGACCATGTCTGCATGTATACACAAACGATGGGCGTGTATACGGGGGTCGTCTGTGGGTTCGCCTGCTGGAATGATAAAGTAGACCGAGTCTGTGTACACAGACGATGGGCGTGTACACGGAAAGGGGGGGTGTTCGTCTGGGCTTTCACATGCTGGAATAAGGTAGATCATGTCTGCATGTAGACATACGGGGGTCGTCTGGGGGTTTGCCTGCTGGAATGATAAAGTAGACCGTGTTTGTATACACAGACGATGGGCGTGTACACTGGTTCGTCTTGGCTTTCATAAAGTAGACCATGTCTGCATGTATACACAAACGATGGGCGTGTAAACGGGGATCGTCTGGGGGTTCGCCTGCTGGAAGGATAAAGTAGACCGTGTCTGTATACACAGACGATGGGCGTGTGTACGGATTGGGGGGGGGGGGGGGTTTCGTCTGGGCTTTCACATGCTGGAATAAGATAGATCATGTCTGCATGTAGACACAAACGATGGGCGTGTACAAGGGGGTCGACTGGGGGTTCACCCGCTGGAATGATAAGGTAAACCATGTCTGTATACACAGGCGATGGGCGTGTACATGGGGTTCGTCTAGGCTTTCACCTGCTGGAATGATAAGGTAAACCATGTCTGTATACACAGACGATGGGCGTGTACACTGGGGTCGTCTGGGCATTCACCTGCTGGGATGATAAGGAAGACCATGTCTGTATACACAAACGATGGGCGTGTACACGAGGGTCGTCTGGGCTTTCACTTGCTAGAATGATAAGGCAGACCATGTCTGTATGCACAAACGATGGGCGTGTACACGGGGTCGTCTGGGCTTTCACCTTCTGGAATGATAAGGTAGACCATGCCTGTACACAGACGATGGGCGTATACATGGGGGGGGGGGGGGGTCGTCTGGGCTTTCACCTGCTGGGATGATAAGGTAGACATGTCTGTACCCAGACGATTGGCGTGTTCACGGGGGGGGGGGGGGTTTCGTCTGAGCTTTCACCTTCTGGAATAAGGCATCATGGCATGTCAATCGGTGTGTACACGGGGTCGTCTAGGCTTTCACCTGGACGTGCAGTCACGGCAATGTAGAGGTAATATGGGCCTCTCGTACTTCACAAAGGCAAAAACAACGCACGGCCCGTGTACTGCATAGTATTCTTTTGTATAAAAGAGCGGACCGGACGTTCTTTTCGCCGTCGGTGCTCGAATCTACAGTGTAACATCGTGCAAGTAGTCAATTGACATGGCGATATTTTGAAAAGTCAGATGTAATAACTTTCTACAGATCAGTTTCTTCGACCTTTACGATTTTTGGTAATATTCTAAATTGCAAAATGTGCATGACACTAGGTGGTCAAGGTGTTACAATAAGAACCTATGGTGACCATATTTAAAGATTAACCGAACCAGTTATTTTTGTACCACTGTGATTGCGAATGTACTGGGTGGATATAACTGTAAGTAAATCACAGATGCCCCAAATTGATTCTTTGAAGCTTGTTACATTTGATAGAAGTCTAACATGGCGCAGAAGTTGCAAATATATTTCTTTAAACTGCTACTTCCTTCATGCTAAACGTAATTTTTCTTCGTAGACGTCCTACCTCTACCCGTGATTCTAGCGATATATGGACCCTTTATTAAGATTTCCATTAATATTAGGCAATGTACTAGCAGAATGTATACTAGTACACGAGAAAATGGATTTTTTTTTTTATTTATTTTAAAATTATAAATGTTCAATGTAGGATGAGCCGTTTTTGGTGGGTTTTTTCCCTGAAATACCCCACAATGAACTGTTACAGCTTATAACATAATATCTCTCTCTCTCGCGCGCGCGCTCTCTCTCTCTCTCTATCTCTCTCTATCTTTATAAATTCAACTATTGAAGGTTTTATCTATGCTTGATTGAAACTTTTCTTTTTAAGGAACATCGATTAAGTCTTGGTCGTATCAGATAGTATGAAACGACTTACAAAGAGAAGAAATATTATGCAATATCAAGGACAGACAGAAAGACCTATTGGTTTGTGAAATCCATACGGGATGCCGTAATAACACCAGTTGGATGTTTGCTAGAAACAAACACCACAGCAAACGATCTAATGTTCAGAGAGAACTTGAAACGAATTTTTAGATCAATGGGCGATTGTTCAGGTACAAAAAAGTACAAAATGCTATATTCGTACAAACGTTTCCAGAAAGCCTGGAGAAAAACATAAAGTCAATAAATTCAAATTATTTTCGAGCCATGTGAGTGGGCAATAACTCCACGCTATGCGTCAGTCTGTATGATATTACGTAAACGCTTGTCAAATTCATATTTTCACTCGAACAATGTGAAAAACTTGGCAAGGAAACGCTGCAACCCAAGCCAGATCAGGCAGTTTTTAGACAAGAATAAAGTATCGGTAGGAGTCTCTAAGCAGACAAATATATTGATTTTGGTGCAGAGCATCCCTACCATTTGTCTCTACATTAGCTTAAGTCTGGACTAAAATTGGAATGCAAATAGAGAGAGGCACCTCCCCGTGAATGATCTGAAGATCCAGATCTGGTAAATGATCACAGGGGACTCGGCAAACTAACCTTATCTTTTCTCATGACGCCGGTTAAATCGACGGAAACAAATTTGAGGAAATAAAATCATGATAGTACTAAAATTAAAACACTTCGAAACAGTCATGGCAGTGGTATTTCATACTGATGTTTTCAATGACACTGCCAGCATGCAGTTCTACTCTGTCCGCATAGAGACATATTCTACACAATTTTGACCTTGACTTTTGAACTTTATGGTGCAAAGTCTGTTGTGTTTAATCCATCCAAATGTTTTATAGTTCCATTGATGATTCTTCCAGTGCAGAAATATTTCACCCCATTTTGACCATGACTTTACATTATCATGGAGGTCTGTCTTGTTCTCTCCACCTGACAATTTTGTACATTTTGTAATAGTATTTCCATTCTGTCTGCATACAGACTTCGGCTCTGACTTTTGGCCTTATGGTAATTCAGTTCCCCGGTATTGAATATGTAAAATTGATACAAAGAAAGATTGTAGTTTAAAAGTTTTAAAACTTTGACAACAGTATATGATACAATACAAGACATTGAGGACTTGTGCTTTAAGTAAGGCATTGGCAACTTGGCAGATAGATGGAACATGAAATGACAGACAAAATGACAGACCTAAAACATATGTGGACTGACAAATACATGACCTTAACCATGTGACCTTGACCTTGACCTGGGCCTCACTGGGTGTTGCTTTTCATCATCCTTGATAGATATTCCATTTTAAACCTATATAAATCATACCACAAGATTATCTTCTCTAATGATTTTTAAGCTCCATATTAGATGATAAAACCACAACTTAACTGTAAAATCTATAATTCACAGCAAATATTAAGGACTCCAAAATAATAAATCTGTGTATGACTATGAAGTTTGGTGAAAATCGATAGAGAATATTCAGAAAGATTAATTCAAACAGTCAAATCTTTACAGACATCAGCTAGTTTTTGTAGGCATAGTTTGATTTTTTTTAGATTAAAACATGACACAGATTTGTGACAAATTGTATTGGAGTACTTGGAAAGGCTTTCACTGATAAGTTATACATTGTAGTTTATAATCTATTCAGATAAGAATATCTGAGCATGAAAGGGGAGATCACTTCTCCTTTCATTATAAATCTGTATTAAATTGAAAACTCTGAAATACCTTCCTTCTCAGAAAAAAAAAAACATTAGATGTGTTTAAATCTGAAACATTATGACTGCCTGGCAGGCTCTCAGCATTCTAGTTGGTAGATATAAGATCTAGAGTCTCATACTTTACAACTCATCATACTAATACTCATGCCACAAACCCTGGATTTCTTTTTTTACTTTCAGTAAAAAGTTCGATTTATTTCACAAAACCTGCTGGTGTTGTTCTTTATAACATAATAGAGCAGTGTTAACCATGACCCCTTTCGCTCTGACCTAACAACATTACTGACTATTATCTATTGAATGCTTGTAAATGGATGAGCCATTCTACAAGTTATATTGGATTAGCTGTCACAGACTTCATCATTTCAAGGCTTGGTCAGGTGATATCAATACGTTCACTGATAGTCATGCAATAACAGTACCCCGGGGAGAAGCATGGAGTCACTGACATGTAGGCCATTGATAATGTTTGAACATTTATCTCTATTTTGTCATGTTTTTGTTGTTGTTTTTTCTACTTTTGGGGGATAAAAGTTCACTCTAAGGAATTGTGTCAATACAGATGGATGATTTAAGATAAAGCCAAAAAGCAAAGGAACATACTGAGCATAGACAAGGGCATTAGCAAAACAAGAGAAAGTTAACATAGAGCCATCAGAGATGACAGCGCTCACCTCGACGGCAACATTGTCACATGACCAGCATCTGTACCTTTATTGCACAAAGTATTTCCAGATGCATCACCCACACAAGTTTGGTCGATAAAGAAATTCAAAGAAGGCTGGAAATGAAGATTCTAATTTTACCTTACCTGGTCAATCAAGTGTGAAATACAGGTCAGATGCAGCATCTGTCCAGTATATTGCAGTAAGCATCCTCAGATGTATCACCCACACAAGTTTTTTTTATTGATCTATGACTTCAAATAGGCCAGAAATGGACCTATCCCATTTTACTTAACCTGACTGCTCAAGCGTGAAATGTGAATCAGATGCAGCATCTGTATCATGCATTGCATTAAGCGTCCTCAGATGCATCACCCACACAAGTTTGGTTGATGTAGGACTTTAAGTCAGAAATGGACCTATCCCATTTTGCTTAGCCTGATCACTCAAGCATGATACCGCCTCCATACAATGCATTGTAGTAAGCATCAATAGATGCAGAGTCCATGCAAGTTTGGTTAATTGACCTGTCCCATTTTACCTAACCTGGTCACTCAAGCAAGAAATTTTGGTCAGATGCAGCCTCCCTACCATGCAATGTGGTCAGCATCCTCAGATGCATCATCCATGCAAGTATGGTTGATGTAGGACTTGTAGTAAGGTGGGAATGGACCTGTCCCATTTTACCTAACCTGGTCACTCAAGCATGAAATGTGGGTCAGATGCAGCATCTGTACCGTGTACTGCAGTAAGCACACTAAGTTGCATCAGCCACACAACTTTGGATGACCTAGGACTTATAGAAAGGTGGGAATGGACCTGTCCCATTTTACATAACCTACTCATTCAAGCATGAACTGTGGGTCATATGCAGCCTCCGCACCATGCATTGTAGTAAGCATCCTCAGATACATCATCCATGCAAGTTTGGTTGATGTAGGACTTATAGTAGGGTGGTAATGGACCTGACCTACTTTACCTAACCTGCTCACTCAAGCATATAATGTGGGTCATATGCAGCATCCATACCATGCATTGTAGTGAGCATCCTAAGATGCACCATCCATGCAAGTTTGGTTGATGTAGGACTTATAGTTTGACGGGAATTGACCTGTCCCTTTTTGCTTAACCTATAGTGCTGACGCTGATGGCGGGGCATTTTAAATGCTCCATATCTTAAGATAGTTCAGCTTCAATGCTGTATGCACAAGAGGCCAAAATGGGCTTATGATGCTTAACTTATTCCCCTTATTATGGCCGGGTTATCCCAGTGGTAGCGTGCTCGATTCTCACCTCTAAGGTCCCGGGATCAAATCTCAGATTCGGCAAAGGGTCTTATGTGGGAGGGTAGGTGGTCCCCCACCCAGGCCTCTGCATGGGGTTTTTCTCCAGGTACTCCGGTTTCCTCCTGCTCCTTGGACCCCCTCATGCCAACATCTGAGCCAACGTTAGCTGCAGAAACAGCCAACGACACTTGGATATTTGGTTGGTAGGGGTGTGTTGGCCGCAGGAATCTACATTAAACAAACCCGGAATCCAAGTTTAGGATATGGCCGGCACGAATCAGCAAATTTTCTAGGGAATTATTGACTGTGTCTCACTCGAATAATATAAAACTAAACGATCGGCAATCATATTTTACCTTGTTAAGCTTTAATATCAATGATACGGCCGGGATTCTACTTGCCTCCGCTTCGTCTCTTCAAATTCAAGCGCCATGTTGTAAGTTTACACTCATGCGTCAGGTCAAACACGTGACACCGCAATTGATATTAAAGCTTAACAAGGTAAAATATGATTGCCGATCGTTTAGTTTTATGTTATTCGAGTGAGACGCAGTCAATAATCCCCTAGAAAATTTGCCGATTGGTGCCGGCCATATCCTAAACTTGGATTCCCGGTTTGTTCAATGTAGATTCCTGCGGTCAACACACCCCTACCAACCAAATATCCAAGTGTCGTTGGCCGTTTCTGCGGCTAAGCCAACATGAGACATTAATATAAGTTGTGTAACTTGTTTGTTAAACGTTGTAAAATAAATAAAGTTCAAATTTAAATTTAACTTATTCCCATTTTCTAAGCAAGTGAACCGACAAAACAAAACTTGGTGTTCCAACTGGCAGAAGCTGGTTGAAGAGATATAGCCCAGTTTCAGGTTTGTTTTTCTTTAACTGTAGGTCAAAGTTCAAGGTCAGGTCACTAGGTCAAATTCATGGTTGAGTGAAAGGTCTTATCATGAGAAATCTTCATGTTCCTGTGATATACCATATAACCAGAAATTTTTTGCGAGATATTAATTTTCGCTATATTTGCGGGAGATTTGGAATCGCGAAAAATTATTCTCGTGAAAATTTTGTTTGGTAAGGTATAACATAAATTGGTATATCAGTGATATTTTGTTCTTATTGTACATGCGCCATTCTTCACTATTCCCAATTAAACATTAAGATAAGTTATTGAGGGCATATTTATGATAAAAAATGACTATAACTTCAATAGTGAAAGGTACAAAAGAATGAAATCATATGTACATATATGTTTGTAATTTAGGAATCGCGAAAAATTGTACAAGCGAAAATAAAGACACCATATTTTACCATAAAATCGCGAAATTTGATACTTGCGAAAATTTCTGGTTATACGGTATCAAAGCCCTATCCATAATAGTTGAAGAGATATAGCTAAGGTTAAAGTTTATTAACGGCAGGTCAATTTCCAATGTCAAGGTCAAAGTTCATGGTCTCAAATAGTGTTGTACATCAGAAGACTTTTAAGAATCGATAATCGGAAAATAATCGGAAAGAGTAAACCGATCAATTATCGATTTAAATTGGAAAACAAAAGTCCATGAAGAATGGAACATAAAAGATAGAAAAATTGTATTTTTCTGCATAAAGTTCAGAAAACTTTGCTGAAAACAAAATATAAAGCATTCAATTTCAAAATGTCTGCCTGTTTACATGCAAGACAACAAGCAGCGGTTCATGTGACATGTGAGAAGAGGAAAATAAATACCCTTACACAAAATACCCTTCTTCCAGCGACAATCGATTGTAAGAAAATGAAATCGATAATCGAAATCGAAAGAGTTTTAGCGATCGACAATCGATTGTCGGCGACAATTGGTTCATCACTAGTCTCAAATGAAAGATCTTGTCATTTTAATATTAAGCAATATACATGTTAAGAGATATAGCTCAGTTTACAGTAAATGTATTTGAAAACTCAAAGCAAGGTCACTGTGTCAAAGGTCATGGTCTCAAATGAAAGGCCACATCACAAGGAATTGACATGTGAATAACAAAGCCCTACTCCAAATTGTTCAAGAAATACAGCCCAACTTCAATGTCCAAGGTCATTTCCTCAAACTGAAAGTCGTGGTCTCAAATGAAAGGTCTCATCACAAGGTATCTACATGTGAAATATGATAGCCCTACTCCTTATTCTTTTAGAGATACAGCCCAGGTTAAAGTTTTTGAAAAGTATGTCAAAATTCAAGGTTACTAGGTCAAAGGTCATCACAGTCCTTCTCCTTCATGTAATACATGTTGTAGTTCAAGAGATATGGCCCATCATGTAGTAGTTTTGTCTATGGACTATGACGACAACAAGGGTATGACATTAGCTCTCTGGACTTTTATCCAGGCAAGCTAAAAATGTACTTAAATAATGATTAATTAAATTTCAGTTATTTTCAACTTCACTCCAAGTAAACAAAAACAGCCCACCACATCAAACTTGCATTATTTTATTTTCATAACAGTAATCACATTCTTTATGAAAATAAAATACTCGCAAATTTATACAGCACACCTACTTACTGTCCTTTGATACTTGTACTTGTTACATTAAACATGTTGAAATAATGTCTCTGATACAAATGTATTGTGTTAGTAGCAGTTTTTCAACTTTTAATTAGATACTTGTATACCAATACCCGGTACTAATACTGATATATATATACAATGTATATATATATATGTGCATTTCTTTCACTTATTTTACATAGACAGACAGAATGACAGATGGATATACTTTGCCATTTCATAGACCAGCATTAATTTGCAATTCTAAAATTGTTGAGATAAGTCCAGTGAGTGGTCATGATTTTTTGTAATTAGCTATTTTCCATGATTTTCTACATTTGATCAATTGGTCTTTTAATTTTTTATTAATTAATCATTAATTATTTTCAATTAATTTTTAATAAATAATTTTATTAATTAATTTATTGATTAATCAATTGGTCTTTTAATTTCTACATTTGATCAATTGGTCTTTTCCTCTAAACAAAACACCAAGGAGCCATCTAAATATCAAACAAAATACTTAATACATGCACATGTAATATGTTACTCACCAATTTATAAAGGAGCTTTTTCCTGCTGAATGATTCCCTATCAATAAAACATTGATCTTCTTCCTTGGTGCAAGTAATGTTAGACCAAGACTCTCTGCTATCTTTATCAAACCTTTTAAAAAAGATGAAAGAATATTTTAACACAAGACCAAAACCTTCATGAACATGATGAATGATGAAATAACAAAAATCAAGCCTTTTTTCACTTTTTGTGTTTTGACCAGAACATTTGAGGTCTCAACTGAAGCAACAATCCCATAATGGAGGTAAAACATTTAATTTGGGACAGTGTCTGATGAAAATTTATTACGATCAATACTACAAATATAGCATCGTGTGGACCCCCGCCTCATAGCGCCCATTCTTACTCTTCTGGGGGAGAGTGAGAAAGGGAGCAATGAGGTGGGGGTCCACAGACACAGGATGCAAGTATAGCGACTTAAATGAGGGAATTTGTGACGTAAAACTTCATTTTGAGACCAAAAGTTTACACAAGGTCGCATAATGTGACCAAATGCTGAATCTTTTTTTCCATTTTTTTCCCATATTTCGATGAAACTGTCTAAATAATAATACAAAGTATCATGTAGATTTTATTTTAAACAGCAATAGAATGACTTACAGATACAAAACGATCATGTAATTGTCCAAGACAATTTGGTATTATACTCTGGGGTCCTGTATTGTGTTTTCAACAAGATTAACATTTGACACGACATCTTTAGAACTTGCACTTTTTGAGTGAATAGATGTTCAGAAGAGTGAAACGATATGCCAAAAGCATGAGTACATGTATTGCGATATACCATGATATACTGCTTCTTGTAATGTAAAATCATTCATGATGTAAAATCATGTTCCTTGTTGTATGTTTGCCCCTACCATTTATATTTTCTGGTTGAATTACATTATCATTTTCTTGAACGACACAAACCATACAGTTTTGGAAATAAAAACTTGAAACCAGATGCCCAGCAAGCAACCTTTAGCAGAAATTGACTAGCCCCCTGAAATTCAACTAGACAATTTTTTTTCTGATGGTACATGTACTACCATTTTCATTTTAAATGACAAATATACAGTGAAATTTTTTCAACTTCTTACATAAAGTTTTAAGTTATTGCTACCAAAAGTTTTCTCCCAACAGACTTGAACGCAACAGCTAAATCAAAATGTTGACAAACAAACTGATGGATCATGGCCTAACTGACAGATTTTTATAGACCAGATTTTTGCAATCTGATGAATAGAATATCTACAGGTACTGTGAAAGAATGCCACAGTAGCGAGTCTTGACACTTCATCATCAGAAGAAGAATGTTACTACTGAAGTCAACTTGCAGGTATCCGGCCGAGGACCTCTGCCGTCAGCTCCGTAGTCCAGCATGTTACCAAGTGACTTAAACGGACATCCCAATAGCCCAGTCATTGAACATGTACTGAACTATTGGTACCTGCGCTTCTAAATCTACTACAGTGCAACCTTCCTTTGAAGGAGGGGTGGAGTACCCTGCTGTGTGGTGACCTTTACTCTCCAACCTCTGGCATTTAAGCTCTGCCTCCTGCAGATCGAGCTGGCTATCTCAAACACCCCAATTCTTCACTTCATCGCCACTGAAGTAGTTGCATTTATCTATCCATGGACTTGATCACAGGCCGGCCACTCTGTAGTCCAGCACCATACCAAGTGAGTTAAAGGGACTCCCGATAGCCTATTCATTGAACAATTGTACTTAACTATCAGTACCTTCACTACCCAAACCACTACACTGCTATTACTATTCTATCAATATATTATATGCTGTGTAGTAGTTGGCGCTAAACATTACGTGCGCTTTATTACGTCATTTACTCGACCGTTGAGGAATTCTGGGTAAGTCTTAAACCAGCACCATTACAGAGCAGTTGCAGTTCACCGTACTCCGGGAATTCACGGCTGCAGTGATGGTTTGGGACTTCGTGGTACAACTGACCATAAGGTAAGTACTCTAGTATTTATCGTGGGCCAGTTTTACCATATTGGCGCCGCCGAGCAGGGTCTGAATCTTGCTGAACATAATTTGTTTACATTCAGGACGGCAATCACAGGTGTCGTCTGCTTCTTGGTTCACGACAGGTGAGCTGGGAAATTATTAGAAACTGAAGTATATGTTGAGGTATTGGACCAATATTGTTCAGTTACTTCATTTTAAATCAGATTATTGACTCATCTCAGTATTAATCTTTTTTAATTGATCTTGTGGAATTCGGAACTTTTCGGCCGAACTTCTTCTTCGCACAACATAAATTGGGCTGTGGTTGTTCATTGGACAGATCATAGTTCCGAAATTGTTTGTGGAAGTTAATAAGGAGTTATTTCATCCAAAATACTGTGAAATTTTGCTGTTGTTTGTCCTCATTTCTTCCTTAAAAGTGTTGATTGATCGGGCCGGTCTCAGGCTGAGCGTCGGTCAAAATAAATGCAATTTTGGAAGTAAAGCGTGAAGGTAACAGCTTCTGAACTTGTGAAAAAGAATATATTTTGTCAATTTTCAACTTTTATGCTGTTATTTATATGCGTCTACCTTCCGTAATCGGGTTGATTGATTGGACAGGTGTCACGTACACTGCGATTCGGTCAATGCAGCGCAACTTTGGAAGGGTCAGCGTGTAAAACTGACAGTGTAATATTGCAAACATTGTATAAACTTGTGAAATATTTATTCTGTGTAGATTTCGATTTTATTTGTTCAGGATAAGTTTCTGGATCTTTACAGAATTTCCTCTGACTTGTCCTAACACTATGTATTGAATTGTCGTATATTGTTGCATTTATTATACTGTAAGGGGTTCACATTAATGCAAATGTGTTTGTGTGTTCGACCTTGCAATTTGGGTAGATTTTCCTCATTATTACAGCATTAAATTATATAATATCAGAGACAGATTATCATATCTATTAGATAATAAATACATATTATATTGGAATATGACTACTGAATTTACAAACTCTGAAAATGAACAGAACCTGCAAGAGGTTCAAAGTTATAATGAGGAAAACAGTTTATGTTCTGAAAGTAGAATGGAGAGAAGTCCAGATACTAGGAAGGTCATTGATCAAGGATCAAATGAATTCTTTGTTGAAAAAGAACAAAAATCTGGAGTGGGCTCCTCTGTGGAGTCATATGGAAAAGAGCCCATATGGAACCCCTACCAGGGCTTCTATGGAGGTCAAAGGTCGCATGGAGTACCCTTTGATTATGATATCAGAGGTGTCACACGCACACAGCAGGTAAAGTTTCCTCCAACAGGACCTATTGATGGAGAAGGGATGAGTAGAGAGGTACATGAAACCATGTATCCTAGATATCCAGAGCCTATACCAAATTGGGGGTACCCTCCCATATTTGCCCCCCTAGGACCACCAGGTTGGTATCCTGGATATGGATGTTCATGGTTTCCAATGCCCCCGCCTATGTACAACCAGTACAATGTTCCGTATATGGATTGTTTTGACCCTAGGTGGGCTGATCTACCAAATGACATAGCTGCCAATAGGCAGAGATATGCTCCCTATCCAGATCAAAATTGTCCATATGCAAACAGAAATCAAATGGGAACAACTGAAGAAAGGGGTCCAAATGAGAGAAATGGGTCCCTTGTTTCTAATATTGAACCTCATGGCCAAGACCAGATCGTATACAATCAGACCCCAGCCCCAGAAGTCATTGAGGTCGCTACAAGTCAAGATCAAGGGATTTCAGATGAATCCGATCTGAGACTTGTAGAATCTAGGGTTTCTATGGAAAGAAACTTAGAGTCTATTCCCAAAACCATTAGATATAATGGGACAGACAACTGGGAAGCTTTCAAAATGAAATTCACTGTATTTGCTCAAGCAAAACAGTGGACTGAATTGGAAAGCAGAGGATATCTTTGCTGGTGCTTGGAAGGTCAGGCCAGTGAATTTTACACAAGTGTGGTAAAAAAAGACCCTGGTGTAAGGTTTGCTGACTTGATGACAAAATTAGAGATGAGATTTGGGGATTGTGAACTGCCAGAAACCGCACAGGTAAAATTTAGCATCCTGGTTCAAAACCCAGATGAAAGCTTGGAGGAATGGAGTGATCGTGTGCAGCAAGTTGCTGCAAAAGCATTCCAAGGCTTGCCAGATGACTTCCAAAATAAGCAAGTAATTTACAGGATTTGCCACGGATGCATGGACCAAAATGCTGGGCAGTTTGTGGTGAACCTGAATTTGAGCAGTATTCTGGAAGTTATAGATAGGATTAAACACTATCAGTTTAATCATCTGGCCATTTCAAAGGTAGAGGATAAGGGAGTGGTCTGTAGTCCTTATTCTGGAGACCATGATTATAAGGAAATCACATACAAAGGTCATGAACCATTCCCAGTGTCATACAGAGTCTCTAGTGTAGGCATGACAGACTGTCCACAGTCCTCTGACCTAGAGAAAAGGGTGTCGGCTCTGGAACTTCAGCTTGGAGACATATGTGCCCAACTGAAGGTCATAGCCTGTAATTTGGAGAGTGACCAGGGTCATGCATCTTGGTCCTCCTCAAAATGACATTAGGGTGGGTGTGTGGAAATTGCTGATGATAGCTGGCATAGGGATCTATACACAGAATAGAGCTTCTAATGATCCATGTTGGTTTGAGGCATTTCCTGACACCATCATTGATGTCAGAGACCATAAGGGAACAACACACAAATGTGGGTCATACTTATGTTCTCTGTCGGTTAAGTTGAAACTACTGTAGTGGGAGAACAATAGGAGGTAACATGCATTGTGGGCCATACTTATGTTCTCCATTGGTCAAGGTTAAAGTACAGTTAGAGAACAGCAGGAGGCAACATGCAAATGTGGGTCTTAACTCTGTTCTATGTCAAATATGATAACTGAGAAAGATTATTTGTAGCTGTATGGCTAAAAGGCCCAGCTAATTGATTATTCATGAAAGTATGAAAAACCTTTGGGTGCAAACTCCAAGGTATGATTATTTGAGAGACTGTACCCAGAGTCCTCAAATAAAAGGGGGAGGAGTGTAGTAGTTGGCGCTAAACATTACGTGCGCTATATTACGTCATTTACTCGACCGTTGAGGAATTCTGGGTAAGTCTTAAACCAGCACCATTACAGAGCAGTTGCAGTTCACCGTACTCCGGGAATTCACGGCTGCAGTGATGGTTTGGGACTTCGTGGTACAACTGACCATAAGGTAAGTACTCTAGTATTTATCGTGGGCCAGTTTTACCATAGCTGCATGCTGGAACCCCCCCCCCCCCCCCCACACACACACACACCAAGAAAAATACCAATCCACAAGAAACAATATCCAGATCTGACAATGGATAATAATTACTGGTAAATCATAGATAGATCTACATGAAAATATCATTTTATAGAACGTCCGGAAGAAAAGTATAAATGGGCATGATGTAACAAAAAAAAGTTGGTCCATTCATCTGTTCATTTATCCCCCAACTCCACTAGACCAGTACATTTTAATCTTACCATTCTCAGGGTCTGTGTATAAAGAATGACATTCTCTGAGGATTTTTTCGTTGACAGACTGGGTGGCTGAGTCCGCTGCGTTTGCAGACGATCGCTGTTTCACTTTCCCAGACATGAGCAACGTCTGCCTTCGCCGAACCGTCTGTCAAAAGGACGGAAAGAGAGAACGGTGTGGAAACACCAAATACTAATGGTGCTTTCTCTGTCTACTAAATGAATTGCCTTCAGTATACATTTGATCTTTAAAACATCTATACTTCACGAGCTAAGATATTTAACTAAATTATTGAATAGAACTCCATAAAATAATTTTTATTTTTTGCAGATTTTAATCTCCTTACGGCTCTCTTTTTGATCGACAACTACTTCCGTCAGCTGATCATGATGATCACGAATAAAAAGGAATTTTTATTAAAGTATAATTGTAACAGACACATGAATAGTCGAAACAAACTTCTCTGATATTCTTATACTGATATCTGAACATTCTTAAGATTGAAATTACGTACTTCCCACAGTTCAGTTCACTCGAATGACGGAAAGTACCGGTACCAGATAACCAATCAAAAAGTCTTATTTCTTTCCCGCGTATTATCTGAGGTATGAACTCGGAAAAAAATCATCAATGGCCTTCACCATTGGTAACTGCAACAACAGTCTTTTATCTTAAAATTACATGCAATGTAGCGTGTAGCTTCTGCGATAATTTTGTCTTTCATAATCATTCTGATTGTTTCAGGTAGAAGTACGATGCTTCAATACGCCCAAGGACTTATAAACAGAGTTTAAACTGTTTATAAGTCCTTGATACGCCAGAGTGCGGAATGCACTGTATTGGAAGAAGAAGAAGATATTATGTTGCTGTTTCTGGTAGCTCCCTCCTTTGGTTAACTGAGGAGTACCCAGTAAATAAATAATAATCGTTGGGAGTTATAGTTTAAAAAGGCCTATGTGTTTTTAAAAGTCTTAGTCTTATACTTGAACGACTAATTGAACACTCGCAAAAAAGTGTTCTATTTATTATGTGTAAATGTATAAGCCTTTTTCACGCAACTGCGGTCCAGTTGTTTTGAGGGGTGGACAGGGTGAAAAAGAGGCGGGAGGAGGGAAGAAGGGGCGGGAGTTGGAGATAAGGGAGGGTGAAAAGGAGGGGAGGGAAGGGGAGAGGTACCCCCTGTCCGCCCCCCCCCCCCTCCCTGTTTTTGAGGGCAAAATAAGTACTTTTCCCGCAAAATGACGTCAAAGACAATCACTTTTTAATTGTGTCGTAATTAGAGTCGGGTACTTGTCGTACTCAACATCTTAATCATGTGACTGAAAAGGGCAAATTCGTATTGCGTCCTTAATGACGTATCGAAATCAGTACACTGCGTTCTTTGAACACGTGCATCCTCCTAAATTCAAATTTGGAGCCATGGAAAGACAACCTTTAACATTGTGAGATTTGTTGCATGAAATATCGAACACGTCCGTATTATTCACAGACGCTATCGATGCCAAATATCTACAAGAATATCCGCCTCTACTTTCCTTTGACTAGAGAGAGATGGGAAGGGACGTGTACGTGTCATTGAGGGCTGTTGACAACGAACTCCTGTGGTATTCTCATCGCAAACTACTGAAGAATAAGTGGTCGTTTGTGGTATCAATAGACATTTTTTCAGGTCGCATTGCGGACTTCGCATTTTAGGGGTCATATAAACGAAATAAGGCGTGGTTAGAAAAGAAAAATCTTAACTCACAATGGACTAAAGGAAACGGAAGAGCTTTCATACATGAAAACAAATAAATCATTCTCACAAAGTATTCTAAGTTCTTGGGAGGAGAATCAACATTTTTGCATTTGTGACAGAGTCCCTTCGAAGTGCGACGTCCGAAGTTCGAAGTCGGCGAACATGAAAAATGTCCAATAGCCTGTAAAAGTGACAACTCATCAATGAGGCGTAGTTTCGAATTTTAAAGAATTGTCGCAATGGCAACTGTGACCAATGGGCACATATACATTAAAGTGCGAAACGAAACAAAAACGAAACGAAACGAAACGAAACAAATCGAAACGAAACGAAACAAATCGAAACGAAACGAAACAAATCGAAACGAAACGAAACAGATCGAAACGAAACGAAACAAAACGAAACGAAACGAAACGAAACAGATCGAAACGAAACGAAACAAAACATAAAACTTAAAGAAAATGAGAAAAAGAGGAAAAATCGCAGAAAACGACTATTTCAAGACAAGATCTTATTGAAGGGTTAGGGGGTACCACTCTCCTCCTGCCGTCTCCCCCCTCCCCCCACGGGGAGGTCTTGGGCGGTCAAGACAAATGTTTAAACTTTAAAGTGTAAATTGGTGCAATAGTGAAGTTATTTGGGTTATTTCCTTTTTTTAAACCTTGAAAAAGGAAATAGGCCTGTTTAGATGAAAAACTAAGGTGAGCGAAGCGAGCCTGTAGTATATGAAAAATGAATTGAAAATTGCGGCGAGCGAAGCGATCGGGAAAAATTTTTTAAGGTATATATAGA